>CM053267.1:45130889-45668389 GCA_028583415.1 Protea cynaroides
GTCCCAGTATGACGCTTGACAAGACGAACCCTTAAAGGCAGTGGCGTTAGACGAGGAAGCAAACTATACTTCAAGATTGGTATTGGCTCCTCAGAAGATGCTGTTCTCAGATGAAACATCCCACTGCCAAGGCTGCTGACACGAGAACTTTGCATCACAATTCTCTTAATTCCAGTCGTTCCCTCAATCCGGAAAGAAAATTCAGTTTCCTTATCACCTGAAGTTTTTGGAGGCAATGTTCTCAAATATACAACACCCATTAAGCCCACCCTAGCAAGCAGTGACTCCCGGAACTCCGCACTGATCTCTTCAGAAATAAACATCTCAGGGCCCTTCATTTCGGTTTTCTTCACCAGATTTTCAAGAGTGCCAGTTCCAGCTGCAGCTGCTGCTGCTGTGTCGCTCTGTCCTGATTGTAGTGCTTCCAGGCCACCCAGTCCCTGTGGCTTCACAACCTTTGTTGGCCCCACAAACTCTGATGGATCCAAACCTCCACCAAAGGCATCATCAAACCCTTCAAAAGCTTCACGTAAACTCGCCTCCTCATTACTATACTCTATACCACCATAGTCTCCTTCAAATCCTTCAACACTAATTTTAGTCGGTTGTGTGGCTACAGGTGGTGGTAGATTTGTGACTTCAAGCCCTGCTAGAGCTGTTGTCAGGTCATTCGCTGATGGATCCTTATTCTTCTTGAATCCACCCAGAAGCTCCTCTGGCTTATTAAGAGCATCACTGGCAGCAAAAGGATCCTTCTCGGTCGGAGATTCCTCTTTCGGCTGCAGCTGATCCTGCTGATCTCCCGACCCCTGCCCCGTCGGAGCGAGAGTTGTTGCAATCTCATCACCAGCTGCCAATGTCTCTGGAGGCAGCTCAAACATCTGATAAGAGAAGACCTCCACATTGGCCTGGTGCTCAATTGAAAGGCCTTCCACATTAATCCAACCATTTGCTCCTCTGATCTTATTCTCGGTATCAATTGCCGAATGTACCATCTTAGCAATGCTCTCACCATGCATTGATGCGAGCATGGCTGCAAGCCTAATGCTACTCGCACCTCTCAGAACAATATCCAGAGCCATATATATCTCTGTGTACTTTCGATGGAGCTTCTCAGGCGTGACATCGACGCCACGACAGGCAGCAACAATGACACTAACCGCCTGATTAACAATTCCAATACATTCAAAGACATTGTTCACACAATCATCCCTATCAACCGTAGTGATTCCCAAAACATATATCCCATTAACGAGTCGATAAACAACACGATACCTGCTCTCAACACCAACAATTACTTGCCCGCTCGACGCAGCGAGTGGATCATCACCCAAAGACGAATCGCCATCTTCAGCTGAATTGTGTTTTCCGCTAGCAAAAGCGATTCGAGTCTGGCGAAACGCATTGAGAGCGTTGAGAGCTCTCGCGGGAGGGAACCATTCGCGAGTCTGAAGAAGGATATCAGATCCGTTCGTTGGTTGTAAGGAGAGAGCTAAACAAGCCATTACTTTAGGGTTCTCTTCGGGACCCTAGCAAATCTAAGGTTTTTGCTGTTTCAGGTGCAAGATCGATTGGAAGGACTAGGGCTCGTAAGAACCTCACTCCTTCCTGTGATCATGTAGAGGTAGGGATTTTGGCTCTCCAGGATTTGATTTCTCGAAGATCTAAGGCGTTTTCTTCCTTAATCATATTGCAATTTAAGAGAACAAAGGCGAAATTGGGTGAATCGGGAGTAAAATAGAGAGAAGATGGCCTACCTAAGAATCATAGATTAAGCTTGATGCAAAGATGATGTTCTTTCCCTCTCTGCCGATTTGATCTGGCAGAGAAACTCTCACGCCCCTCCGTTAGTTCGGTTATTTTTGGTATCATTTTTCCTTTTGATTTTTGTCTATTTATCAAAAAACAATTTTGATAAAAAAATGAAAATTCTCACTACCATCCAAAACGATTTGAATAAATCACTTATTATTCAAGTTTTTAAAAAAAAAATTATTTACCATTCAAATTACTTATAAAAAAAATCCAAAAACAATTAACAGAATCTTAACCAGTTCAAGATTTTCAAAAATTTTGAAATCTCGGTGAGATTTTGTGGAGATTTTGAACCGGAGATGCCCTGGAAGCAGACGTGCTTGTGTGAACCTTTTTAGTTTTGAAAGAATGGAAGTTCTGACACTTCATGTCAGATTGTTGGCAGAAACCATGGGAGATGATTGTTATCCACAGTTGCCGTTGTAAGATTATTCGATTTCTGAAATGTAATAGCTGTTAAAATTCTATATGTACTCATAAATTAACACACTTTATACTCAGTAGGATGCATTTACCATGCTATGACTTCAAACCTAAGAACTGGAAAGAAATAGTGGGTATCCATGCAGTGAAGGCCTTATATAGTCAACGATACTACTGTTTTTTGTTTCAATATAGCTGATAAGAGGGGTATAACTTATTTGACCAAAGCATGGAATGGTGCGAGGAATTGAGGTCCTAAAAATTTTTTTTTGTATGAATTCTGATCCCAAACTTGTACAAGGTGAGAGTATAGCCCTTATGGGCATTGATCTAACAAGCAACCAAATAAGATAGAAGAGAACAAACTTTACCAATATAAATAGATACACCTTAAACAAATAATTAAAGTAAAAACCATCCAAAATCTATTGGTGGCAGTCTATTGTATGTAAACATGAGATAAAAGAAAATTTTTCTTTTCCCTTGAATTCAAAACCCTATTACATCCATTCTAACAAAAGAAAAATTCACAACTAAAGCTATGAGACAGGCTTGCGCATCCTCTACGCTTATCCTTGTTCCTCTTCGACATCCTCTTCATCTGAGATATCATTGTAAGGGGGTAAGCTCACTAACCTAGTAATATAGAACATAATACACTATGATGAAACACAAAACAATTCGAATAACCAATGCGAGAAACCTTGATTTTTCATTTACTTTAAAACATTACTCATTCAATTCTACTTTTGGCTAACTGCCAAGAATAACCAACTACCTTATCCAAGTAGAGAGTTTACCATCTCCTAAACATTTTTCCGGTCATCCGTGCATGACTTGGGAATCTCGGTCTTCTGCACATGACTCAAACTCTCTCCGTGGCGTAACGGATAATGGCTCAGGTGGTACCCCCACTCTCATAGTCCATTTACTCTCTACTAGGCACAATGTAGCCAATTACTCTTCACATTCTTAACATCACCCATTACTGTAGGACAAACCACAACTCATGCATATTATCTATACATGAAATAAATGGAAAACATGGTAAGAAGTAAGAACAAAATCTCTTTCATCACTTCTTTGTAAGCAATAAAACATGTAAGCAACAAATATCAGAAACGCATTCCATTCACATTTTATATAAACAGATAATAATACAAAGAACCTAAAACATAAGTCAGGACGTCACACTTGTGATGCACGCCTGTGATATTCCACTTACTTTTTTCCTTTGCGTACACACTGTTCCTCTTGTCTATGGTCAACAACACAATTTACAAGTATTATGAAATTTACTGTCATTAATCATGTACCAACTACCCAAACAGAACCTTATCCACCCCTAAACTCCACTTTCAGGAACTAGTTCCCTAAAACAGTACGAATCTGTCCATAAATCTGAGATGAATATGCTGATTATATATATTGAACTGTTATATTACAATGTTCAAAGACAGAATCTGCTATCTAAATGATGGCAAAGGGGATTCAAGGATGACAATCCTAATTAATTCTCTTTGCTGCAGGATCTTTCTTTAATCCAACCCAGAAATCAGAATAGAGACTTTAAAGAAAATTCGGTTTATCTAAAAATTTGACCGTTGGTTGTTCTTCAAACTTGAAGAAAATGATCTTTAGAATGTACTTGAAGACATATCCAAAGCTGGAGATGATCCGATCACAGATGAGAGAGATGTGATTTTTTGAAAACTACCTATCATCTGAAAACGGGACTGGTTTAGTTAGAGCTGGTCGATATGATTTTAATCTTTAATCCTACGAACTTTCGTTGATCAAATCAGCACTTAATGGTATCGCAATTCAGTATGCAATAATAAGAACTTGAAGAAATTAACAGAATGACAAAAAAACCATAAAACAGAATATTTCGGTTGAGTCTCACAACCTATGAGACTCAACCAGAAAATCAGGAACTAAACTCTCTTCTTTTTTCTGGTCTAAATCTGCCCCAGCCTTCTTTTACTTCTTACTTATATAATTTGTAAGATTACAAAATAATAGGAAATCCTAACTAAAACAGAAACTTCCTTTTTAGAGAATAGGAAAGTTTCCAAAATAGAAAATAGGAAAGTTTCTAAACACTTTTAGGAAACTAAATTTAAGAAAGTTCTTAGTTTCCAAACAATTAAAATTCTAAATAACTAACACTATATTTTAGGAAAGAAATAAAAAAAGAGTGAAAAATCTACTGCTGGTACTGTTCACGTGAACAGTACCGTGAACACTGTTCACGTGAACAGTGGGGGTGATTGGTCAGCCAATTGGGCCTGGCCCAATTTTGAGAGATTCTTTCTTCTTTCGGCCCCTTCTGGAGTAGACTTGGACTGCATCAGTAAATTTGATATATAGATAGATGTGCAACTGATATATAACCAATATGAATCTAGTCTGATTCTTGGACTGAAACTATAATCTGAATTTGATGTTACAGCAAGGAGAAATCTGAAATTGATACATATAGATGTACACTAATATACATAAAAATTGTTTAACAGTCTGTATAAAATTCTCTATACAATTCTATATATAAATCTGTATATAAATCAGAATATAAATCAGTGTATAAATCAATATTTAGATCAGTATATTAATCAGTATAAAAATATGTATGTAAATCTGATATGGACATATACATGAATCTGATCTGGTACATATATACATATGTGTAATAAAATCTGATATTATATGAAAATACAAAACTTATATAAACTTGTATAAAAACTGTATAATATATGGCATACAAATCTGCTATTGATAACTAGGACAAAAGTAAGCTGGGATCAATGTGAATATGAGCCTTAAACCTGATATCGTAATCTGGTATAAAAATATTATATGAATCTGATATATAGACTGATATGCAAGTATGTGACCTGAGATGAATCAGCTTCTATATATTGGGATAAAAACTTGGCATACATCTATATGTTAATAGATTTAAGCTAAGATGAAAACTGAAACTAACATGTATACAAGAATCTGCAACTACTATATATATATATCCACACATGAGAAAACGAGATGCAAGAAAATTATCCACACTTGTTAGACAACCCAGGTACGCGTTAATTTCGAGGATGAAATTCTTATAAGTTGGGGGATTATAAGACTCGCATTTGAAATCCCCTACTGATTGTGATTTTCCCTGTGCTAGGTCTTCCCACGTCAACAGCTAATGGACCCGATGCAGACCCAATGGAGACATCTAGATCCTAGGTGAGGAACCCTAATAGGACCTGTTAAATTAGTAGAAGGCCGTAGGTAGGCCCAATTACCCATCGGTGCGTTGGACTTAGACCAGCACATAGGGCTGCCCTTTTAGCCCAATCGAAGAGAAGGTGTTGGTGGCTAGAACAGCCTGTTGCTTGCTGTCGGCTTAGCCTGAGGCTGTTAGGCTTTCTCTCTCCTCCTGATTATAAAAATAGGGCCAAAACCCTCATTTGGGGTTTTGGCCATTGTGGAGAACTATTGGACCTTTGGAAGGCTTGAAGGATCTTCTTGGGAGATTTAAAGCTTCCCCCATCTTACTTGGTTTTCCCTATTCTCTAAATAAATGACATTCTTCTCCTCCTCTTGTTTTAATTAAAGACCACCATTAATGGCAACTAACTAGAACCCTAGAAATGGCCTAGGATGTGCGTACCTCCAATGGAGGTGTTGCTTGACCCAAAACCACTATAAAGGGTGGGGATCCATCTAAAATGAGTTTGTGTGAGGTGGGTGAAACAATCCCCACCTCCCACATCATCTTATCCAATTGAGTCTGGTTTTTAGACTTAACCGGTAGATGTGAGCCGATGGCAAGGGCGAGCCCTTACACCGGGATCCATCTTTTTATTTGGGTAATTATTGGGATCCTTCTTGGTTGAGCATGGGGCTCATATCGGCTGATGTAGTCAGCAAATCAGTCAGTCGGGCTACCATCCACCGGCAGGCTCCACACTTGTGTATTTTTCTGAAGTGGGTTCAGCCGGCGGATACAAGCCCGTAGCACCTTCCGCCAGGCTAATGTCCACTGACTAGCCCTTGTACTGGCTTGAACTTTTAGCAAATATGCGAAGGCTATACAGAGCCGACGAATAGACCAGTCGGCTTAATTCTAGTACCTCCTTAAGGGCCCATGCCTATGCCGGAAAATGTGAGTCAACGGATACTACAGCTGGGCTTCTAACCTTAGGTTAGGCAAATTTGTTACATACAAACTAAGTGTAAACAAGCCGCGGATACCTGCCGTCGGATACCACCGCCAGGGGCTCCCATCCGTCGATTTGTCTACAGAGGTCCAACTAACTACCTACTTCCTTCGGGAATCGACCATAGGGTTTTTGGCTTGTCTTGGGACCTTCATAATGATATTATGGGCATGTCCACATTGGTTTAAAAGTCATCTAACCAATATGCAAATGTTTAGGTACTTCTTGTTCAACAGTACTCGTGCCTACAAGTGAGGGATTGAGTCCGTAGTATTAATAGGACATTATGTATGACTGCCTGTATGTGTGTGTGTGTGTGTGTGTGTGTGTGTGTGTGTGCGTGCGTGCGTGCGTGCGTGCGTGCGTGCGTGTGTGTGTGTGTATGCGTGCGTACGTGTGTGTGTGCTTGCATGTGCATGCATGTGCGTGCATGTGCATGTGTGCGCGTGCGTGCATGTGCGTGTGCCTATACGTGTGCCTGTGCTTGTGCATGCGTGCATGTGTGTGTGTGTGTTGGGGGGGGGACAACATAGGAGGGAATGAAGATGAAAATAACAAAAATTATTTTGTTTTATTTGACTCATAGCCTCTTCTTAAATCTATCAAAAAAAAGTTTCAAATAAGTAAAAATGACATTTTACAATCCTAGGGGTAATATTACCATTGAAAACAGTAGTTCGATTCATTTCATCATTTAATGACTGACAGTGTATGTTGATGCTTATTTTCAAAAGTAGGTGAGGTGGTTTGATATTATGGGCCAAGATGGAAGTGGATGATTTAAGGGTATACCTTTGGGGGGTGGGTGGGGGGAATTTTCCTTAAAGTCAAAAACAGCTTGGATCAATATTGCAAGGCCTCTGGACAAGCTATCATTTTGAAAAAGTTCATTTTTTTTAGCCCTAATACTCCGCTTAGATTCAAGAGATGGGTTTCTAGAGTTCTTAAGATTCCTTATAGTGAGGGGCCGGCTAGGTACTTGGGGGGCTTCCCTCCAATTTTGATGCTGCAAAAAAAAATCATTTTTAAGGGCCGTCTAGATCGTACCATCGAAAGGATGAATTTTTGGAAAGCTGCGACTCTTTCCCATTTTAGTAAGGAGACTTTCGAAATCGGTTGCTCTTTCTATGAATAACTTTGCTGATTCTCATTTTCCCCTTCCAGTTCCAGCTCATCATCATAGTAATAGAAAAAAGGCAGCCTCCAATTTCTTTTGAAAATATGGTGTTAATAAAAAAAGGATTCACTGGATTTCTTGGAAAAGGCTATGCAAATCAAAAGAGAATCATGGCTTGGGTCTTCATGATCCCCTTCTTCAAAATAAGGTTTTGTTGACTAAATTAGCTTAGAGAATTTGGAATAACCCTTCTTCTGCTTGGGCCTCATTCCTTAAAGCTATTTATTTCCCAAACTTTGATTTTCTAAATGCAAAAATGGGTCATCAGAGGGCTTAGAGAAGCATTCTGAAGGTCGCAAGGTCTTACTGGATAGCTTGATTTGGCAAGTGGAAATTGGTGACAAATATGAATTCATCGACAAAAAAAGTCAAACTTTGATCATGAATCCTGCATCAATTTCTTTACCAGTCCCTGACTCATCACTCCACCCACACAGTTCATGTAACTAAATGGAATAAAACCAGGAAGGAAAAAAAACCCCATGGAAAAAACCAATCTAAGTAACAGCCCATTTACTCTACCAATCTTTCAGGAGAAATCTACTCCCCTTATTTCCAATGTCATCTTTAAGGTAATTCTTGAATGTCAAGTTGAACAATGTACCAATCTGCATTTAACCAGACCCAAAAAATTCTTATACCACATTGAATCGAATCACGGTTCTGCATAAAGAGAAAATGATAACATGTAGAAGCTTACATAGATCAGAAAAATAAAGAATGCAATAGAGTAGCAGTGGCTGCCAAGGGAAAAGAAATCAGTTCATTCTTCTGCCACATTAATTGCAAGATATTGATATCATATCCGGTGGTTATGAAGGTCAAAAACCTTGTGATGATGCTGAAAAGTTCAGCTCGTTCCATCTACCGGAAGAGCCTTGGAACTGATCTCTGTGGTAGCTTGCCCTCAAGCTTCAGTCTTCTATAAGCTTCCCGAATGTGGCAAGGCCTGATAGGGCCAGTCTCTTTTCTCTCTGTCATAACTATCCTTCCTGCAAAATAAAGGGATAATGGCAAGCTTTCCTCAGTAAATGATCTGATCCAGTAAGGCATTCTAATTTGCAAAGCCCATTATTCAACAACGACCATAAACAGTACTTGCCAAAGGATACCCTGTCACAACTGGCATTTCACTTTCACAGCAATAAATAAGACCATTCTAATTTGCAGAGTTTAAAACATCTGCAATTCTGAAGCAGAACTTTGAATTCAATGTTGACATGCCTGTTTCAATGAGCTCCCCAATGAACATTTTTGCTATACCCGAAACTACAATTGTCATGGGTACAGAGATTTTAGGACTCCCAGTGATGCTTGCTAACAACTGCACTCAAAATCATAATCAGAAGAAGTCAGGATCTTACAAAAATTTGATTACAAGATCATACGCGGATTTTGAGTAAGAATTAGTTTTACAGCTTAATCTGAGTGATACAGATACGATAGATCTACCTACATAAACCAGTCATAAACCGAATCTTGATTAGGAGGCGAAAAGAAAAAGTCCTGATCTTACATAGACCTATCTACCCAGACTCCTCTCTCTGGCATACCAGAGATAACATGTCAAACTGGGGAAGCTTCTCATGGCTTGGTTCATAAGACCAAGCACACTAACCCTTTTACCAAAATGAAGTCTATAACAAAATAGAAAAATAAGATAAGATATAGAGAATCAATGTGTTTTGCTTCTCTCCTTGTAGCTTGCATTTATAGAAAATAGAAAACTATTAGATAGGATCTAGAACTCTACAAGTTAGAGTCCTAGTCACAAACTATAGATAAAATAAACTACAAATAGGAAAAGGAAACTAATAAACTAATTAGGACCATATACTAATAGGAGTCCAAGTCCTAAAAACTAGTACTAACTACTTTGTTTAAGTCAAAGCAGTGTATGGTTACAATTTTATTACGCTAACCCCCCCCCCAAAAAAAAAGTTGGAGCATAGGGGAATGTGAGAGCTTCAGCTTGAAAAAAATGTAACAGTGGAAGCAGCAATTGTAGTAGTATGAGTAGTAATAATAGCAGTAGTAACAACAACACAATATAGATCACTATAAACCAAGTAGTAGTAACAGCACAGTATAAGTCATGGTGAACAAAGTAATAGTAGTCGCACAGTATAGGTCACTGTGAACTAAATAGTAGTAGCAACACAATATAGATCACTATGAACCAAGTAGTAGTAGTAGTAGCATTAGCAATAGTGATGGTTGCACACCTAACGGAGAACCTTAAACAACTCTCAAAACGATAACTCAGGGATTATTCTGATACCATGTAACAAAATAGAAAAATAAGATAAGATGGAGAGAATCAAAGTGTTTTGGTCCTCTCCTTATAACTTGTATTTATAGAAAATACAAAACAACTATTAGATAGGATCTAGGACTATAAGTCAAAGTCTTAGTCACAAACTATAGACAAATTAACTCAAAATAGGAAATGGAAACTAATAAACCTAATTGGTAAAGGAAACTAATAAAACAAACTAATAAACTAATTAGGAGTCCATATACTAATCATAGTTGTCAAGGCGTCAAGGCGAACCAAGGCGATGGAGGCCTGACTGGGCGTCTAGGCGACCAAGGCGACCCCCTAGGCGACCAAGGCACCCAATTTTCCAAGGCGACCCAAGGCAGCCTAGGCGCCTAGGAGGCGACGCCTTGACAACTATGATACTAATAAGAGTTCAAGTCCTAGAAACTAGCACTAACTACTTTGATTAAGTCAAAGTAGTGTACGGTTACAATTTTATTACACTAACACCTCCCCCCAAGCTGGAGCATGGGGGAATGTGAGAGCTTCAGTTTGAAAAATGTAGTAGTGGAAGCAACAATTGTAGCAGTATGAGCAGTAGCAGTGGTAGTGGTAGTGGCAGCAATAGCAATAGTAGCAGCAACACAGTATAGGTCACTGTGAACCAAAAAACAACAGCAGCACAGTATAGGTCACTGTGAACCAAATAGTAGTAATATCTTCACAGTATATGTTACTGTGAACCAAATAGTAGTAGCAGCACAGTATAGGTCACTGTAAACCAAGTGGTAGTAGCAGCAGCAACAATAGTGGTGGCTACACACCTAACGGAGAACCTTAAACAACTCTCAAAACGGCAACCCAGGGATTGCTCTGATACCATGTAACAAAATAGAAAAATAAGATAAGATGGAGAAAACCAATGTGTTTTGCTTTTCTCCTTGTAGCTTGTATTTATAGAAAATAGAAAACAACTATTAAATAGGATCTAGGACTCTACAAGTCAGAATCCTAGTCACAAGCTATAGACAAAGTAAACTCAAAATAGGAAAAAGAAACTAACAAGCCTAATTGGTAAAGGAAACTAATAAAGCAAACTAATAAACTAATTAGGAGTCCATATACTAATAGGAGTCTTAAGTCCTAGAAACTAGCACTAACTACTTTGACAAATCAAAGCAGTGTACAGTTATTACACTAACAATGTCACTTCAAAGTGAAGTGTCCATCACCCAAATGCAAGTAGTTGCGTCACAGTAGCATATATCCAATTTAGGACCAATACCATATGTTGCTCTCCTTCATACCAATGTATAAACTACTGCATATGCTTATAGAAAATGTGTCAGCTACATTCCCCCAACTTAAAACAAACATTAGCAATTTTGTAAGTGTAAATATGGGAGGAAGAAACAAATATTTCCATTGTCCACTACTAAATCAACTGGAGCTCCTTGATTTTCAATTTCTCTCTACCATGAGAAAATCCCTGACCAGCATTGGTGCAGCTAGAAGCCCCCTCGCCAGCACAAGCAAAGCCCATAGACTGCTGCCTGCGGATCCACTGTTGGATCCTTTTCTTTCTTTTGTTTGGGCTTAGTTTAGTTGCTTTCCTTAATTTAATTGTATGGGCTTTCATCAGTAGTTTATTTAAGTACTTATTAATTAGTTGTGTTTACACCCCATTAGGATTTGCTTTTTATTAGATAAGTATTCAGTTATTTTAAGTAGTTTTCTTTTGGGTTTCCAGCCATCATGATTGAAGGAGGATGTTTATATATAGTTAACATGGATTTACTACTACTACTTGACATGGGAGTTCTACTACTAGTGGGAGACTAATTAGATAGTTTCTATTTAAAAAATATATAAAAAATGTAGGGGGCTAACAAGTTCCCCACGATTTTATGCAATAGAATATTGGCTGCAGCATTAACCTCAACTATGGGATTCAGCTTATTGGCTGTGAGTTTCGGCTGCACTATGGAAAACTAGTCGGGTTGATGGGAAGTCAATCTAGTTACTAGGTGTGAAGCTTAGCTCTCTCTCTCTCTCTCTCTTATTCTTCATTACCAAGTAAGTTACTGGTTACTTATCCAAAAAAATAAAAGAAAAAAAGGTTCCATTCAATTTCAGATCTGAATATATTCCTGTTCAATCAGTTTCTGCAACTACTTAATTTCTGATTTGTGTTCTTCATCATACTTTGAACTCGGATTGGGTTTTCAGTGGTTATATTCTACTGCTATTATACTGCTGAATAGGGTATATTCTTCCCTGATTTGATCACTGTTTCTGTGGACTGATATTGTTACTAACTTGCTGATGAATGATTTAAATCTGATCTCTGATTAACTGAATCTGTCATCATCGAATTCTTCTAGTGACATACAAAACTGGGAATCTGTTTAAGACTGCCATCAAATTCTATGTTAAGTTTCACATCAGAACTGTTATTGGTTGCTGAATCTGTTAGAACCGAATATTCTTCCTACCAATTGTTGGGCTGTTCGATCTGTTGTTACCTGCTACTGTTGACTTGGTTTCTAAGAGTCCTACTCCAACATGGAAAGTCTTATATCTTTCTATCCAACCATTGGATTCCTTCCCAAGTTGAATATTCTTGACACAACCTAGTTGACTACTGCTAGCCCAGGTCTGGTCAACATCTGCTGGTCAGATTTTAACTTTCTAAATTCTGTTGAAAAAGAACACTTGCATGCATACTCTAATCCCAGCAACACAGGGACTTGTCCTCATCTGAAGATCCAATCGTTGGATTGTTTCGTAGGAGGCAATAATATAGTTAATCTGTCAGAGAGTATTCCACCACGAACTGCCAAAGCACCCTCAGTCAATCATCAATCTCCAGCCCAAAGCTGACCAGTACAAAACCAGGTGTCCATTTACGTACCCACACTGGCTTCTTAGTTGCTTATGATATTATTTACCATATCCTGTAATCCGGTTGGCATCTTTAGGGTGGGTGATGTGGGTTTATAGTTATTGTTTCCTTTTGAGTTCTGGCCTAAACCACTCACTGAAATTCTGGTTGTTTGGGGATTCCGCCCCTCATCAAGCATAACCATCAAGTGAAAAACTCTGATTGCATCAAAGAGACTGTTTAGAGGGACCCTCACGGAGTAATAGTTGAAAGAGTCCTCATCTATGTCATGTAGATATTCCTCAGCAAGTAAGGCATCCCATGCTTGTGATGGTGCCAGAACATGCCTTCAGTTGGATGGTCAAGGATTTCTCCACAAGGATCAAGGGAATAACTTTTGCACCTTTTTCCCCCATGTCTTCCACCAGTAATTACTTTTTAGTTTTCACTCATGGGCCAACCTTCAGCATTCCACGTCCTTACACTTCTTTGCCTTGGTAGGAAGATCCTTCTTTCTGAGTTCACCTTCACCCTAAACTCCTGTTTTTTTAAAATCTACTGAACAGTTTTATCGTGTTTGCTTGAGTAGTTCTCCCTACAATTGAAATGGGATGCATTCAGCATTCTTGCTTCATTCTTCAACTCTCATCTCATTTAAGTCTAAAAAGGTGAACTTATACATGCAGTTTTGTGGTTATTGCAACTGAGACAAAGGCTCATGTGCACAATGCATGCATGCGAGGGTAAAAAGGAAAAAGCTATATTTCACTCCATTGATCCTCAAAGATTAGTTCCCTCTAAATCAGTTTTCTCTAAATTTATGCTTTGAAAGTTCTTTAGGCTCTGTTTGTTTCCAGGAGAAAATCTGATGCAGCTGGAAGGAAGAGGAAGGGGAAAAATTCCTTCAACCCTTGTTTTAGTCCCTTCCCAGCAGCCTTCTAAAGGATTCTTTCAGCAGTCGGTTAGAAGCTTAGAGTTTCTATTTTTGGTTTTGTAAGAGGGGAAAAGTATAGATCACCCATATGGGTAATCTTCAGAAAATCACACCTAATAGCAAATACCCATACCTCCAAGATGAGGTTGGCAATTGCCGCAATTCTAACCATTGGACAGACAGATCAAGGACAAGATTGGACACACATTTTCCATAGTTTTCTCATGAATGTTCATGCACCCACCTTGTAGTCCCATGCATCCTCTTCGTAGTCCTGGATTTTTTAATGGTTTGTTTTGGGCTTCAACTTGACATGTGGACAGAGGACCTTGGGTCAATTTTCCATGAAATTTGGACCCCATCAGAGCTGGTAAATGGCAGATATTTAATGCCAGGCGACATCTCGGAAACGTCCTCTCATGGGTGTCCCATTACACCACCCCCCCCCCCTGTAGCTTTCTATTTCTGCTATAAGGTTTTAGAAGTTTGATTGTAGGTCGTTAGACTAGTTTCTAGTTTCTAATTTTGATCTTTCAGTCAATTTTGGAAAGTTTTGAATAGTTTCATGTTTCATCAATAAATTCTGCTTTGCTGCTAATCTGTGTGGATTCACATTGTGAGTATAGGGGAGGGATATAGTTGTCAAGGCAATCTAAGAAGGCCAAGAGATAGGTCACTTCTCTGTCAAGGCACCCCAACTAAAAATAAAAATCAGAAAAAAGAAACCCCAACCCCACCCCCCCCTTCCAAAAAAAAGAAGGGGGGGGGGGAAACCGAAGGGGGAAACGGTTAAAAATAGATAAGGAGATTAAGCAGCAGCAGCCTCCACCAGAGAAGAGGAAGAAGAAGCAGTGGCAGTGACAGTGGCAGCAGCAGCAGTTGCTGCCGAAGAAGAGGAAAATTGCTATCGAAAAAGAACAAGGAGGACGAGGAAGAGGAAGCAGAAGGGGGCATACCTGTTCCAGACTTTCAGTGCAGCTCATCACCCAACAACTTTAATCTCACTGTCATGGCATCGAAAAGAGTCACCACTGCAACTCATCCCCTATGTGCAGTGAAGATCTGTGGGCTTAAAACAATCTGGATGATATTTCTTTCCTAAAATTTCTTACTTATAAATAGGTCCATTTTGATACCCATATTTGCAACCAAGTTAAAAATACACTTTTATTTTACTCATGAACCCCTCTTCATATTTACAAATAAGAAAATTAAGTCTTTTATATTACACTATAGTTGTCAAAGCATCACATAGGCAATGCCTAGGTGTCCGGCAGTTTTTCAACCCCTGGGCGGTTGGTCGCCTTATTGTATCACGCCTTGGTTTATTTATTTGATTATTTTTTCAATTGATGTAATTTGTAGCATTTTTATAGAATGTATAAAGTACATGCATACACTATAAAGCATGGAATCATGCATATGTATTTAAAAAAAAAAAAAAAAAAAAAAATGCTCTAACCCCCTCCCTCTTGTATAAATCCTCTTATGAAAGATGTACCCTTACAACACGTTGGGTACATTTTGGGTACTCCCAGGCACCCCTCCAACGCCTTGGATCACCTTGGCACCTTGACAACTATGTATTACACATATGCCGTATACACCCTACTTACATAGAATCGCTTCGCTTGCCTGCCTGGGCACCACAGAGGTGCCATGAAACTATAGGGGAGGATTCTCTTAATTATAAAGGTGAATTACCCATGCTATTCAGAGATTTCGATTTTTGTTGCTGCTACTGGCACAAGCTCTGCTATCCAAACTTAGTTCCTAAGAAGCAATCACTTAAAACCCATCAATCAGGGTTGTCTACTACCCTTCTTCACATCCTGCTTTATCCCACTTCCTGCAACCTACAACCAAGGTTCAAAATCTCAAGTCTCGAGGGTATCTCAACCCTTGGGAAAACCAAGATCTTGGTGAGACATTGTAAAAACCGCACGAAGGCTAAAAAAATGTGTTTCGGGGATGATAGAGTTAACGATATGTTGTGGACCTCAACTATCGGTGCTACATATGGTTGCTTCTATTAGTTATTTCCATTTATTGTAGTGGATTTGTTTCCACCATAGTTGTTTATTTGTTTCCTTATTGGTTAGGGTTTATTTCCTAAGTTGTCTAGGTTTAGTTTTCCTAATTGGTTTATGATTTTAATTAGGTAAGTTTCCTAAACTATTGTTTTTTCTCTTTGATTATAAATAAAGGAACCATAGGAGGAGGAAAATACATTGAGACATTGATTTTCTCTCCTTCTTCTCCATGCTCCATTCTCTCCATCTTCTCTTTCTTTCTTTTCTATTTTGTTACATGGTATCAAAGCGGGTGCCGTTTTGAGAGTCGTTTAGAGGTCATCATTCTGGTGTGCAGCCACCACTGCTGCTCTGCTGCATCTTCCTTTTTATAATGTACCTGCCAGTGCCACTACTACAAATCTATTGCTGAGCTGCTCTGCTCGGATCTGATCTGTCCCTACTACTAAGATCTACTACTGCTACTGTTGCCATCAAGCTACTGCTACCCTGATCTGCTATACATGATCTGTTATTCCATCGATCTGCTTGCTGGTTAGTGATCTGTTGCTCCCTGATCTGCTGCTGGTAATATTTTTCTGCTACTGGTACCTACTACTACCACCTAGTTCTGCCCATCGATCTAACCTGCTACCATCATTAAAACCACTGCTACTGCCATCGATGCTGATGTGATTCCATCAATCTGAATTTGTTATGCCTTGCTGTTGTTGACCTTAACTTTTAAGAGTCCTAGCAGTTCAATGCTTGCTTAATATCTGCTCGATTGGGGACTGTTCAAGAGAGTTTTATCAAATTCCCTAAATCTGATCATCGCTTCTCAGTTTCTGCCGTGGAGTTTTAAGGAAGAAGGTGACTTTTAATCTGGGTTTCCTAAACTACTATTGCTTGGGCGATCCTACCTGTGCAAACTGGTTGCAGAAACTTCCATGGATTGTGAGATAAACCATGAAACCAGATCTGCAACTGTCTTCTGCCGACTGAAAGAATTTGCCCTATCTCACTTAATACTTGGGGGCTTGTTTTGAAACTTTGGAAGAAGGATTCTCTAACTGTGAAGACATGATTCCCAAGATTTCATCCCCAACAAGCTCATCTATTGTGATAATCATGACCTGCAACTAGGGCAGGATCTTCAGTACCACCTGGGTTAGTTTCAGCACTGTTATCATAATTTTGGGGTTGCAGAATCAAGGAACTACTGGTTGAAATCAATAGGCTTGGGATTTCTGACCTTCCTCTCAAATTTCAGCTTCATTGAAGCCCATATGGAGGAGTTACCTTGCCTGAACCAAGGTAACATTAGTGCTGCCTCTGGCTTTCACGATTTGAGGTTGAAGAAAACCTTAATTCTAATTGTTTTTTATTGCCTTTATTGGGATTTCCAGAAACACCCCTCTTCATACCTCTAATTCTGTTTTGTCCTGTTATTTACCATCCTTCCAAGACTACCCTCATCTCTTTAAACAAAATTCCAGATTCTGTCCTGAAGTCTTGTTTGTTTGGCTTAAAAAAAGATTAAAGATCTGATTATTAACAGTATTGCCATTCCTTCCTTGTTAATTACCCATGACCACTTGAACATTTTGGTTAATTACCAGATTGCCACTGGTTCCATTTGTTCCCTTTCTAAGGGTCTGTTTGCCTTTCCTTAATGGTCATTCTGAAGTTCCTTTTATTTACAACTTTGTCATTGCTTCTTTTATTTGGTATTATTTGTTCACATGGCATGCTCCACGTGAGGGGGAGATTGGAGATTCTTAGCTGCTCAAGTTATCAATCGAAGATTACTTATCTGCTCAAGTCATCAATTGAAGATTATTATATTATTATTATTTGTCAGTTCGTGTCTCCCCATGGAAGAGACATTTTTCCCTACTACTACATGCTTGTGTTGGAGCCTACTGCTACTATTGCACGTGATGCAACCTACTACTACCATGTTCATGTTGAGAGGCTACTATAGTTGTCTACTACAGTTGCACGTGATGCAACATCTACCTACTTGTTGCACGTGATGCAACCTCTACGTACTTGTTGCATGTGATGCAATCTACTACTTTTGTTTGTGTTCCAGCTACACTGCTAGCTCTACCACCTGCATTTGATGCGGTCTCTACTACTTGGTTCACAGTGACCTATACTGTGCTAATGTTGCTGCTTGGTTCACAGTGACCTATACTGTGCTAATGTTGCTGCTTGGTTCACAGTAACATCAAACTATGCTATTGTTGCTGCTTGGTTCACAGTAACCTATACAGTGTTGCATTACTACTATTACTGATGTTCCTGCTTCTGTTGATAAGTTGTTTCAAACTGAAACTCTTACATACTCCCGTGCTCCAACTTGAGGGGGAGTATTAGATGTAACGATATGCTGTGAATCCCAACTATCGGTGCTATATATGGTCTTGCTTCTATTAGTTATTTTAATTTATTGTAGTGGATTTGTTTCTACCATTTCCTTATTGGTTAGGGTCTATTTCTTAAGTTGTCTAGGTTTAGTTTTCCTAATTGGTTTATGATTTTAATTAGGTAAGTTACCTAAACTATTGTTTCTTCTCTTTGATTATAAATAAAGGAACCATAGGAGGAGGAAAAGACATTGAGACATTGATTCTCTCTCCCTCTTCTCCATTCTCCATTCTCTCCATCTTCTCTTTCTTTCTTTTCTATTTTATTACAAGGGCTAAAATGACCATTTTAAGGCCTGATACTCCAGGGAAATCCTATTTTAGCATACATAAACACATTTAAACAATAAAATTGTAAAAACAATCACACATGGTGGTTGTTTGGGTTTACACCCATGTTTGACAATGTCGATCTGAAATCAGATGTAAACCTAAGGTAATATTAGCTATTCTACATAATGTTACACTAGTAGAATATCAAAGAAGGCTAAATGATCCAGTAAAATTATATTTTAAGAGAAGAATAAACATAATAGCACTTAATTAATTCATTGTCATAGTCAAAAAACCCAAAGTAGACAAGTAAACAATACAATCATAATTCATACATTATGTCGAGACCAGTGGAGAACTGGTCGAAAATGTCGAGAATTGGCTTAAAATGTCGAAAATTGGTCTCGTGTGAGATCTCGTCTCGACTTGTTCGAGAACTTCGAGAATCTTGAGATCTCGGCGAGGTTTTAAACCACGCCTGCAACCAAGGTTTAAAATCTCGGGTTTCGGAGGAGTCTCGGCCTCCTCCGAAACCGAGATCTCGGCGAGATCTCGCCGAGACATTGTATTTTTTCCAAGATAGCTTAAAAAGGCTATCTCGGTGGCCAAAATATATTTTTTAGGCCTCCAACTTCAGGGGAACATCATTTCTACATACATAAACACATTTAGAGCATAAAATTGTAAAAATAATGACTCTTTGTGGTTGTTTGGGTTTACAGCCATGTTTTGGCAGTCAACACTGAAGTCTGTTGTAAACTTAGGCTAATATTGTCAATTATATTCAATCAAATATGGCAAATGAGACAATAACATTATGCATTGGGGGAAAGAGAAACAAAATAACACTTCATTATAAATCATTACATCATAGTTCAAATGTTCAATACTGAATGATCCCATAGTTTCGTAGATCGGGCTCACGTATATAAAAATTTCATCAGATTCTACCAATTTTTTTCTCTCTCATAGTCTCATTTAACAATCTCATTTTTGGGCAAGAATCTAACCTTCAACAGTTCATATGAAACTCCCTCAGCAATCCCCGCAGTCCGAAGCACCACCCGTTGCAAGTTAAAAGGCCAAACAAAGAAAAAATGAGGAAGAAATAAAAAAATTTAAAAAACTAACCAAAAAGAGGAAACAGCAGTTCTCGGTCGAGTTCTCGACCGAGAACAGTGAGTTCTCTCTTTTATAAAGAGGAAAAAAAAAAACAATTTCTCGGCGAGATTTACCGAGATCTCGCCGAGAAATTGCGAGATTTAGGCGAGATTATGCATCTGCCAAGACGAAAAGGGTTATCGACCCTGTTTTCGTCTCGGCTAATGCCGAGATAGGCAAGATCGGCGAGATCTCGCAAGATTTTATTCCATGCCTGCAACTGATCATATTTTCATACATTCAACTCTATTTGCCATCTAACTTCACTCACCTTCCCTATTCACCTACTCCACATAATCCCAACCATTAAACCATAATCATTGTTCCCCTGTTCTGGCCATATAGCAGAACAAATCGTACTCTCTTTGCCTTGTGAGTTTTTCTCTCTATTTTACTACTGTTAGACCCTACAGAGCCACACTCTACTGGAGTTTCAAGTCCTAGATCAAAATGTATCAATTTTCTCCCATCTGAGCCCTAAATCTACCTTAGTTCCAATTCCAAACAAAATTTCCTAGTTTATGTCTACTTTCTAACTTCACAGTTTGATGGCATTGATAATTTCAGTTCCTACTTTCCAACCCTAAGGCATAAAACCCTAATATGCCATCTCCTACTACTAGCAATTAACCTAAAACCCTTATTAGTGTTAGGATTTCCATATTACCACCAAAACCATGTAAAAGGGAAGTTTTAAGGTAAAAGCAGTTTACAAGAAATAAGATTTTATGTAACATCCTAGATTTTTATGAATTAATTGAAATATTTTTGTAGTGTCGATTGATGTCACTAGGTAACATTCAGACAACTAGGTGACGACTAGACCTTGGTATGTCATGTGGATTAATAAAGGAAATAAAATAAAAGAAAGGGAGACAAATCAGATCTCGCCCAAAAAGAGAGAAAAGAATAAAATTAGAGGGAGGAGGAGAAGGAGAGGAAAAGAAGAGAACAAAGAAGTAAAAGAAGAAGAAGAGAAAGAAGAAGCCCTACTCGGATCCAGCACAGATAAGATCTTAGACATTCTTATGGATTTTTAATATGAGATCAGATTATATCTCAGTTATTGTAATAGTTCCTATCAGATTCATTGTAAGTGGGAGTATTAGAATTATCAATCCCAATTCTTAAATTCAACTCTGTCCTAGTATTGATTCCCTTGATCCAGATCTGATCTGTCCCTTTCTGTATGGTTTCAGATTAGATATCGGCATAGACCCATCAAGTTTACATGATCAGATTATAATATCAGATTTTCATCAGTTTATATACAGTTATGATCAATCCAATTTTCATATATGCATCTCCTATTTTATTATCCAATTTTAATTTTTATATACAGATTTTATATCCCAATTTTCATATCAGTGCCATTATATGTACCGATTTATATCAGTCTAGAATTTATAGAGCCTACCATCCAAATTTCCTAAGCAGTTTTCAATTCCAGATTTCAGTCAGATAAATTCTAGATCAGTTTTATAAGCAGAATTTCTGTACCGAATATATCAACCCAGAGTTATATATCATACTCCTTTACAGATTTTTAATTTTTGCAATCCTGAGATATATATATATATATATATATCATCTTATTACTTATAAGACTACATTTGTGTGTATCTCAATTTATACATACAATACTGTATACAGATATTTTTATACAGATTCTTCATACTGAGTTATATGCTGATTTGTATACAGACTCACATACAATATTGTATATAGATTTTTAATTATTTAATATTGATTTTAATATTAATTTTAGACTATTTTACATACTGATTTTACTAGTGATTTTAATACTAATTTTAGACTATTTTAAATACTGATTTTAATAGTGATTTTAATACTGATTTTAGACTGTTTTACATGCTAATTTTAATAGTGATTTTAATACTGATTTTAGACTGTTTTACATTTTAATTTTAATACTGATTTTAATATTAATTTTAGACTGCTTTACATACTAATTTTAATAGTGATTTTAATATTATTTTCATACTGATTTTAGACTGTTTTCCATATTTTAATAGTTATTTTAATACTGATTTTAGACTATTTTATATACTGATTTTAATACTGATTTTAATACTGAATTTAATACTGATTTTAGACTGTTTTACATATTGATTTTATTAATTTTAGACTCTTTTACATAGTGATTTTAATATTGAGTTTAGTACTGATTTTAGACTGTTTTATATACTGATTTTAATAGTGATTTTAATACTGATTTTAGATTGTTTTACATACTAATTTTAAACTGTTTTACATACTGATTTATATACAGGTTTTACACTGATTTGTACACTGTTTAGGGACCTAGATTGAAGGGTCTAGAGGTGGAGTTAAGGGGTCATTTAGGTACTGTTTAGGTAGTCGGTACACGATTATTAATAGTAAGCTTCATAATACTTATAGGTTGCATTGCTAACTACTGAATGGACGATCAGTGTGTGTGTAAAGGAAAAAGGTAAGTGAAATGTTACAGGTGTACATCACTAGGGTGACACCAAATGGCTGATTTATGCCTCATGCTTTGGTGTTGTTTAATTATTTGATATGTGGCTGAGTGTTGTTCTTTCCGTTCATTGTTGTTCATATGTTTTATTACTTACATGAATGTATGAGAGAAAATATGGTTTCAATTTGTTTCAGTGTTTCACTTATAAGAATTGCATCTATTAATAATGGTTTGTCACATAAGAAAAAGGGGAATGTTGAGAATGTGGAGAGAAGGGGTAATTAGTTACACTTAGTGTCTATTAGAGAGTAAATGAGGACAATAGGATGGAGAATAATTGCCATCTGAGTTCCATCCGTTACGCCGCGGATTAATGAGAGTGGGGTCATGAACGGATGACCGGGAATATGTTTTGGCTATAGTAAACTCTCTATTAGAACAATGGTAACTAGTTATTTGTGGCAATTGGCCAGATATGAAAATAAATATGGAGGTGTTAAGATGACAGAAAGTAAGTGTGAGTGAGTAAAAATAAATTGGAAATCGAGTTTTCTTGTATCCATTACTTGAATTGATTCGTTGTTGACCTTTTTGTTGTATTCTTGTAATA
Source organism: Protea cynaroides (assembly GCA_028583415.1). Taxonomy (NCBI): domain Eukaryota; kingdom Viridiplantae; phylum Streptophyta; class Magnoliopsida; order Proteales; family Proteaceae; genus Protea; species Protea cynaroides. Next base: position 45,153,561 of record CM053267.1, read on the forward strand.
TTCTGTCTTATTGGGCTAGTGAGTTCACCCCCTTACAATGACATTACAGATGATGGGGTGGTTAAAGGAAAACAAGAAGAAGTGTAGGGCCCATTTGATAAAACTTCTACTCCGGACTCCTTCCGATTCAAATTTCTACTTCTGCTCTAAGATGATTTAGGAGTATTTGGGAGTAGAAACATGTTTGGTAACGTAATTTTGTCATGGACTCTAAGGTGGTAGTGGTGGGTGGTAGCACTAGTGGTGAGTGGTGACGGTGGTGGCGGTGGTAGTGGGTGGGGGGTGGTGGTGGTGGAGGGTGGTGGCGGTGGTGGGTGGTGGTGGTGGAAGGTGGCAGGGGTGGTGATGGAGGGTGGTGGCAGAGGTGGCAGTGGTGGGTGGTGGGTGGTGGGTGGTGGGTGGTGGGTGGTGGTGTTGGTGGTGGTGGGTGGTGGGTGGGTAGTGGTGGTGGAGGATGGTGGCGGTGGTGGGTGTGGTAGCAGTGGGTGGTGGTAGCGGTGGGTGGTGGTGGAGCGGTGGTGGTGGCAGCAATGGGTGGTGGAGGGTAGTGGCGGTGGGTGGCGGTGGCGGTGGCGGTGGCGGTGGCAGTGGTGGGTGGTGGTGGTTATAGTGGTGGTGGTGGGGGTTGGCTCTTTCTTCTCCCAAAATGTGCTCCGGAGCAAAAAAGCATCTATTTGATACTCCAAAAATTTGGATTCTAGAGTCCATTTGGAGTCGGTTCACTCCGTGGGAATAAAGAATCTGACAAGTTTTACCAAACGTGATTCTACTCCATTTTGGCTCTTGGAGTTAGAATCCCGATTCTGGAGTGTTATCAAACAGGCTCGTAGAGGACACGTGGATTCACCCTTATATTTTAATTACAAGTTTTAAATTTCTAGATTAGTTGTATAGGGATTTGAAGTTTAATTTCAAGGATATTTATCTTTTTATTTGATACACATTAGATTGCCACCAGTAGCGTCAAAAGTTTTATTATGCTGAATTGGTTTGAGATGGATTATTTTTATGATATAAAATTTGAGTTTTAATTTTATTTAGTTGGTCGTTAGACCAGCGCCCACGAGGGCTGTACTCATACCTTGTACAGGTTTGGGTCGTGACATTTTACCTGTAATTTTTCCTTTTACATGATTTTACCAGGAAACAAACAAGACTCAAAATCAAAGCCTAATGCAAAATACGTGTAGATGCACTATGTAGAGCTGAGGAAACTATATAAAGCTATATTCAGCTGTATACAATCCCAATTTTTCAAAAAGTATGATGTAGAACCACTGTGGTCTGAGGGCTTTCGTTTTGCCTTTTAGACAAATGTAAGCATTGCATCAAGGCCTAGAATTTAGAAGCACTATTTTGTCTACATACTTGTATGTTAAAAAAGTTACAGATGCCTTTTTATGTAAGTATGTTGAGACAAAGTTACAGATGTCTTTTAATGAAACATGTTGAGACTCACAGAACTCACGAATGAACATAGGAAAGTTAATTTGTTCTTAATGAGGGATACATAGAAGTAGGTAAGTCCAAACTCATATGGCTCAACAAGCACAACATTAACTACATATCCATTTAACATTCAGCAAAAGAAACAGAAGCATACTTTTTGGTACTCGAATAGTAGAATGATACACTTGTTGAAGCTTGAACAAAAAATTAGCAAGAACACATAACACAGTATGATAAGTAGCACACCTTTTTTATGTTAGCTTTTTGAAACCCAGATCTCCGAAATGACTCATACCTGCTCATCTGTTCCTCTGTGAATTGAGATAAAATGGTCCTGAAATTGAAGCAGAGATGCTATCATGTCAGTGAAGCATGACTGGTCATGTGAGCTCACATAACATAGAATGGTTGTGATGAGGACATCCCAGCAGTTTTACAGTAGAGCAGCTGATCAACAATTTTATTTTTATTTTTCTGTTTTCTGTTATGACAGTTATTTCAGTTTTTTTTCTGTTATTTCAGTTATGTAATTTTTTTTTTAGTTTCAATTATGTCTTCTTTTTAAATGTAATGTAAACACCCCCCCCCCCGTTCACCGTTCATGTGAACAGTTCCCCCCACCCTTTTGCAGTTTTCCTTCTCTCTTTTTTTTTTTGAGTTCCGTAACTGCCTTTGGCAGTTCCCTGACCCCCCCCCCCAGTTTTCCCTTTAGGCCTTTTTTTTCTGAAACGAATTATGCAAGTTTAATAAAAATAAATAAAAAAAATAAAAATAAAAAAAGAAAGAAGACTTCTCTCTCTCAATGCTGTAGGTTTTCCCTCCTCTCCCCTCTCGAGTTCTCTTCTCTTCCCCTCCTCTATACTATTTCTGGTTTCCCTACCCCTCCCTTTCTTCTTTTTTTTCTTCTAGTTTCTTATTTCTGAAGTTTTGAAACATCCCTACAGAAAATCTGTTTTAATTTACTGTTCATATTTTCTGTTCTTGGTACCTAACCTTGCTGGATAGCAAGAATCAATGCTGCCTATCTCCCATTCGCTGTTTCTGGTTTTCTGTCGATAGCAGATATTGCCGAACAGAATTCTAGTTCCATTCCTTGTGCTGAACTGGTTAGTGCTAATTCTTCTTTTTCCTTACATTGAGTTGTATTTGATTATATATGGATGTTGGTGTATTTGTGTGCCAAGGCTTCACTCCAATATTTTTTTAGAGTCGTGAAATTTCCTGCATAACACCTTGTCAATGCTGCCCTTTATTTACTGAATCTTATTTCACGCTAGTTGATCATTGTTAAGTTGGTAACTCATATGTTAGGAATATATTAATCATCGATTGATAACATTCAGCTCTAGAAATCTAATTGCAAGACATGTATGCTGCTGCCCTTGTCCTAACTAGCTAAACCTTAGGTAACCTAATACCTAACTAGTTATAACTTATAAGTGTAGGAGACCTAGACCCCTAGGCTGTCCTACATCAGATTGTCGTGAGAAGTCATTATACAAGTCCATGTGGAAGCCAGAAGTTCTAGTGCTTGGTCCCCTGTTTCTCAGTTTTCTTTCTTTCCCTTTTCCTTTTCCTTTTTGTTTTGAGCACATCGCTCTTTAATTATACATGTGCACTTGTTCATTTGAACGTCCTTTTGCTGTCTCTAGGATGGACCCTGCATACCATAGCATTGGTTGGTATATGGTCTAGTGACTAGTCTACAGTCCATTGCCTCAATCATTCCACCTAGTCTTGGTTACAATGGCACTTTTCCTAGATTGCTTGCTTTCTGTTTTTTTTCAAATGCTACTATTGTATATATAAAAAATGAATAAATAAAGGGAGCTACTTTCACTATACACTATCAACCTAATTTTTTTTTCGGGGGGAAGGGGGGATTAGAAGCACCTCCAAAGCCGCTCGTGTCAATATCGGCAGAAGGAAGTAGTCTATAATTCTAAATTCTATGCAGATTCTTACATCAAGCAGCTGAGTTCCAACTAAAACATGAAACCAGTTGGAAGGACAAGCATGCTGTTAGACTTATTAAGTCAAGGGAGGCTGCTGCCCATGTGCAAGCAGCCCTTAAGTCAGGTCAAAGAAGGCAGCTGCCCATGTGCAAGCAGCCCTTAAGTCAGGTCAAGGAAGGCTGCTGCACCCTTAGCCAAGAACCCTCTCTTTCTAGGTAGTTTTCTTTTTTAATGTTATTACCCTTTGTGTTGTATCCTATGACTATAAATATTGAATGCATTGGGCAATCCACAACATAAGTGTGACTCCCATAGTTACAAAATTCATTCTCTCCTCTCCTCCTTTTCTCTTTATTTACATGATATCAGAGCAAGGTCTTTAGGAATTGTTATATACTTTAGATCTTGTTCTTCCTTACCTACAATACTCTTTCGATATTGATTGATTCTCTAATCAATATCGGAGTTGCATCTTTAAGGAAAAGGGGGTGAGTTCACCTCCTAATTTTCAGTTTTACCAACATGTGGTAATGATATCAATTTTATGGAGAAGGATTTTTTGGTTGATATGCAAGGGAGCTATTATAAAGCATATCAAGTGTTATTGATGCAGTCCAAGAAGGCCCAAGGCCCAAGCTCAAGTCGATAATGGGTCAGCCCAAAGAACCAGTCGGTATTGGTCCATTGGACCAACCCACACTGTTCACGTGAACAGTGTTCACGATACTGTTCACGTGAACAGTACCAACAGCAGATTTCCTTCCTATTTTATTAAGTTATTTGTCTCCTAAATATTTGGTTCAGTATCTTAGAGTTAGTTTCCTAAATATTTGGTTTGTTAGTTTGGAAACTTTCCTAATCTTATAAAGGGAAGTTTCCTTTTAATTCTTGTCATAGTTTAAGTTAGGAGACTCCTATAGGGAGTCAACTTTCCTTGTTTTGTTTCTGTTTCAGTTTTGGAAATCCTATTATTTTGTAATCTTTCTTAAGTCTATAAATAAGATAAAGAAGAAGAGAGCCGGCAGATTTAGACCAGAAAAAAGAAGAGAGTTTAGCTCCTGATTTTCTGGTTGAGTCTCATAGGTTGTGAGACTCAACCGAAATATTTTGTTTTATGGTTTTCTTGTCCTTCTGTTAATTCCTTCAAGTTCTTATCATTGCATACTGAATTGCGATACCATTAAGTGCTGATTTGATCAACGAAAGCTCATGGGATTAAAGATTAAAATCATATCGACCAGCTCTAACTAAACCAGTCCCGTTTTCAGATGACAGGTAGTTTTCAAAAAATCACATCTCTCTCATCTGTGATCGGATCATCTCCAACTTTCAGTATGTGTTCACGTACATCCTAAAGTTCATTGTCCCCAAGTTTGAAGAGATTCTAAGGGTCAGATTTCCAGATAAGTTGAATTTCTCGTTACTTTCTAATTCTGATTTAAGATTGGACTGCATAAAGATCCTGCAACAAAGAGGGTTTGTTAATTTGACTTGCTTTGAACCCTCTTTGCCATCAGTTATAGAAAATCAAAATTTCAGATTCTGTTTTCTTTGATTCGATTCTACACGGAAGAGAAATCTGGTTAGTAGGAGTCAATATTCTGATCCTATCCTATTTTGTGATTCCTTTTCTAGTTCCTCTTTTTTTTTTCTTTTTTTTTTTTGGAGAAGATCGATTGTTGCATATTGCGTCTCATTTTATCTTATTGCTTGTCGGTTTTTGTTAACCGATTATTGAGACCTCTTATTTGAGATATTAATGGCTGAATATTCTGAATTTAAGATTGCTGGGGCAAAATACAACGGATAAGATCTGAACCGTCCAAAGGCGATCAAGAGAGGCGCAGCAAGGGTCATACATGTGGCATCTATCAGAAAGGTCCACGTATGCGCCAGATAAAGCAAGGGACTCAGCTCGATCCGTTTGGCGGCGATTCAATTCGACCCTCAGGCTTAATATCGGGGGGATTTGATGGCATTAATTGCACAGACGTGCATTAATTACATTGTGATAAATGCTCATAAATGCCGATAAGAGCATTAAATAAGAAATATGCCCACACGACCAGCCACTTCCCCTTGTCAAGAAGCACCACGAAGGAGAAGATCCTAAAATCTATTCGAGAAAAAGGAAAGGACGGCCACTCACATCAAACAGCCCCAAGTGACATGGACAGTGGGTCGAAGAAGCCAGATATGGGAGATACACCCCCAACTAGGGGTCGTAGACCCTCTTGTTCTACAAAATAAGGTGATGATGATATCGGAGGATGGGACAAGCTGGCCAAAGAAGGGTAGTTTGCTCGACAAGCTTCATACTTGGTCTATTAATAGAAAAAAGATAACAAGGTAAAGAGGATCCAATTTTCACTCTCCAAAAGGTACCATTACTCTAGAATCCTCCCGAGAATCCACTGTTTATCATCTGTGAGTTCTAACTCACCTACAACACTTAGCTTTCTCATTGTTATCTCTCCATGAACTGGGAAGAAAAGGTCTCATAGAACTCCTGTACCTCAGTCCCTTCTCTTTAAGGAACTTGGGTATCTTATCCCTGAGTTCCATTCTGCTTGTCCTGGACTATACTGATTTAGGCATCGGAGTGGCCATGGGGTAAAACCCACCCACCTCATTGTGTGTTCTTGGTCTGCAGATATGTGGCAGCATCTAGTGCACGATGTGAAATCCAACGACAACAGATTAGCGCCCACCGTAGGGCCTGACGTACTTTGTTTCTAAGAGCCTTCATCCTTTCCAGTTCCCTTTTTCTAAAGTCAGTTTCAAAAATCCTTTCTCTGTTTCAAAGTTTACCCATGGCTCCACCTAGGAGAGCTAAAAGTGCATACAATCTCAAAGGGACGGATGCTCGACGTGCAAACAAGGGTATTCGTCAGGAACGTGTCGATTTTCCAAAAGGATTGGACAACCCAGTCCCTAATGTCAACCTGGCAGAAAAAGGGGGAAAATACGACCATGCTTCTTAGTTTGTCACCAGAGACCAGTTTGACCACCTAACGCAGCAGTTGCTACCTTGACTGAACTTCTGCAGTAGCAACCTGCCGGAGTTCCCACTACATTTGTTCCGCCGGTAGATATTGGAGAAGTCCCCCAGAGGTCCCGTCACCACCCTGGGCACAAACTTGCTCTAATCAGTCAGTAGATTCTCATCGGCAAAGGGCTCCAGGAGGGTCGTTCAGCGAAGCCAGCATCAATTATGCTCGCAGGTATGAACCAACTGAAGTAATAGTCAGTAGCCATGCTTCCCCTACTGAATCTCACCGGTCTTCTGTCCACGACCGTTTGGGGTCGAGGAATGATGTCGCGGGAAGGCCTTGAAGGAGGACCAAAACCTCTTGTTTTGTTGCTCGAAAGACGCAAAGACGGGTCGATATGGCTCGACAGGCAAGAGACAATGCACAAGCCAGGGTGGATGCAGCCAAACTTGAGCTGGTTACTATTGTTCCTCTAGTTATCAATGTTCCTGTTCCTGACGAGCATATTGCCAGGCTGGAGCAACAAGTGAAGGACATGATGGAGCGCATGCAGCAAGTGGAGAGAGGGGTCGATTCAAAGGCCCTCAAAGACTATGACATCAAAACGGCTCTCTCCGATGAGATCATGCAACATCCATTGCCAAGTAACTATGTCTTTACAAATGTGGGGTGGTATGATGGAAAGACGGACCCTGAGCAACACTTGGACAACTTTAAAGTGGGGATGGTGATCTATGGCCACCATGATGCGTTATCCTGCAGAACTTTCCCATCCACTTTGAGAGATGCTGGGAGAACCTGGTTCAACAATCTTCCACCCAAATCAGTCAGATCATTCAAAGAACTGAGTAGCCTATTCCTCTCACATATCCAGGGGAGTAGGGTCGTGAAGAAGAACCTGTCACATCTGATGGCTATCAAGCAAGGGGAAAATAAGTCTCTTCAACCCTTCGTCACCAGATTCCTTACTATTGCTGGTGAGATCAAAAACATTCAACCCGACTCTGTAGTAGCGACCTTATGTAAAGTTGTTTGTGATGAGAAGTTGGTATTTTCGTTGAAAAAGAAATGCCCTCGCACCCATGCTAAAATTTTAAGCCGATGTGAGCAATATGCTGCGGGAGCAAAAGTTGTGGCTGCTATACCCAAAGAGATTGCCAGTAGCTCGGCTGGCGTAGAGAAGAAGAAATCAGAACCATCTGATAAGGCCCTCAAGGAACCAGCCAAAGAACTGTACCTTATCAAGCCTCTTCCAGAATACACTCCTATCAATTGTACCATGGTAGAGATCATGCACATTAAGAAGGGGGATATTCTTCTTGTCCCCCCTCCTCCAATGATTGCCAAACCAAACGAGCATAACCCGCGACTCTTCTGTGCACATCATCAGGACTACGGTAATTATACCAATAATTGTCATCATCTTCGAGGGCTGGTCGAAGATCTTGTCCAACATGGACATTAGACTGAGTTTGTGGGGCCACGACCCCCACATCCTCCTCCAGCCATAGTTTTAAATCTCGGCAAGATCTCGAAGATCTCGAGGAGCTCGAGACGAGATCTCGCCTCGATACAGTGTCTCGACCATCTCGACTATTTCTCGAGCATTTCTCGACATTTTCGACCATTTCTCGACATTTTCGACCATTTCTCGACATTTTCGACCAGTTCTCGACCATTTTCGACCAATTCTTGACTGTCTCGACATAATGCATGAATTATGATTGTATAGTCTACTTGACTACTATGGGTTTTTTTTACTATGAAAATTAACTAATTAAGTGTTATTATGTTTATTCTTCTCCTAATATATCATTTTACTGATTCATTTGGTCTTCTGTGATCTTCTAGTAGTGTTACATTATGTAGAATAGCCAAAATTATCCTAGGTTTAAATTTGAATTTCAAGCCGACACTGCCAAACATGGGTGTAAACCCAAACAACCACCATGTGTGATTATTTATACAATTTTATGGTTTAAATATGTTTATATATGCTAAAATAGGGTTCCCCCAGAGTATCAAGCTTTAAAATGGTCATTTTAGGGTCGAAATATACATTTAAGCCTTCACGGCTTTTGTGCAATGTCTCGCCGAGATCTCGACCGAGATTTCCGAGATCTCGGTTTCTCAGAGGGTCGAGACACCCTCGAGAATCGAGATTTCGAACTATGCCTCCAGCGCCACGACAGCCCCTAGCACCGGCAATAAAAGGGATCGGGAGGAATCAACAGGTGCCCTTGCCACGGCGTTCTCCTGAAAGAGAATTCATGGGACTTATTGACATAGCGCCATGGAAGCTTCAACATTTCAAAGGGTCAAGTCATCAGAAGGACCACAAAAGGTGCGTTAACGAAGCCCACCCAGGGAGATACTAGGAAGGGTAGGACCCGAGCAAGACTTGGGCCTGGATGATGATGAATACCTCAGCCACAACAACAAAGAATACTTGACCATCACAGTCTAACCTGAACACAGGCATAGAGAGATGCTTCCAATTGTCGTTGAACCAATGGGAGAACCAATAGAGAAAAAGCAAGTTCGAGGTCAAGAAGAAGATGCGGAGGAGTTCTCCTCTAGAAGTTGCGTAGCGAGGGATACCTATGCTTCGAAGAGGAAGATCTCATTGACGTGGTGACTCCTCGTGAAGACCCCTTGGTGATCAGAATGGCCATAGGGAACCGTTTTGAAGTAAGCCGAATTCTAGTCGATACAGGGAGTTCAGTGGATATCCTATACTACGACACCTTTAAGCGATTGGGATACCATGACAAACAGCTGAGGCCCATCAGGTATAGCTTAATTGGTATTAATGGGGATGCTGTCATGGTGAAGGGAGCCATCAGACTCGACACTCGGGTAGGGGTTTAACCAGCCTGTACTTGTGTGCATTTGAACTACATGGTGGTGGACACCAGATCCAGCCACAATGCAATTCTTGGGTGGGCAGGACTCAACCAAATGAAGGCGTGCCTCTCAACATACTATCAGATAATGAAGTTTCCAATTGCAATGGGGGTCGGCTTTTGCAATGCTGACCAGAGTGTGTCCAGGAAGTGTTACCAAGTAGATTTGGCCGCTAGTGAAATGGTTGTATCAATTCAAATGATCCAGCTCAAGGACTTCCGGGATGGTTTCCCTCAACAACGCAGCACACCTGTGGAGGATATCATTCCCATCCCTTTTTCTGAAGAAAACCCTGAGAAGACCTTCCTAATAGGGTTGAACCTCCCTACAGAGCAGAAAGAATAACTCATCTCTTTCCTTGGAAAGAACTCAGACATCTTTGCATGAACTGCTAAAGATATGCCAGGTATTCCCCGCACCACCATGGAGCACCATCTTATGATCGATCCCCACCACAGACCCATCCGTCAAAGGTAGAGGGCCTTTGCCCCAAAAAGACAAGCTATCATCGACAAGGAGGTCGAAAAACTTCTTAAGGCAGGCTTTATTAGGGAGGTCAACTACCCAGAGTAGTTGGCAATGTTGTAGTGGTGTCGAAAACGGGAAACCGTTGGCACATTCTAATTTCACTAACTTAAATAAAGCATGCCCCAAAGATAGCTACCCTCTGCCTCGGATAGATCAATTGGTAGATGCCACTGCTGGGCATGAGTTGTTATCATTTTATATGCATATTCAGGATATAACTAAATTAAAATGGCAAAGGAAGATGAAGAAAGTACAACCTTTGTCACTAGCAAGGGGTTATACTGTTATACTGTCATGCCATTCGGGCTAAAGAATGCGGGAGCCACATATCGAAGGCTTGTCAACAAGGTTTTTGAGAAGCAGATATGTAGAAACATGGATGTATATGTTGATGATTTCCTGGTCAAGAGTGCAAAAGCTCGAACACATTTGGACGATTTGGCTGAAGTGTTCGAGGTCATGAAAAGGAATTCCATGCACCTTAACCCCACCAAATGTGCATTCGGGATACATTCGGGCAAGTTCTTGGGGTTTATGGTGTCACAAAGAGGAATCGAAGCTAATCCTACCAAGATCGACGCCATCCAAAACATGTCTCCTACAAAGCCTAAGCAAGTGTAAGAACTAATAGGTTGAATTTCAGCCTTAGGACGTTTCATGTCAAGATCAGTAGATAGATTTCTGCCCTTCTTCCAAACTCTCAAAGGATCCAAAACTTTCGAGTGGACACTAGAGTGTGAGAAATCATTCTGTAACTTTGAAGAGGTATTTATCATCCCCTCCTCTCCACGTGAAGCCTGATACAAGGGACAATCTGCTTTTCTACTTAGCAGTATCTCCACAAGCCATTAGTGTCGTGCTCATCAAGGAGATAAAAAAAAACAACATCCAATTTACTACATCAACAAGGTCCTTCTCGATGCGGAAACCAGATATCAGTCCATTGAAAAGATTGCCTTGGCCTTAGTCACAGCCGCTCAAAAACTTTGGCCTTACTTCCAATCGCATTCCATCTTTGTTTTGACGGACAGACCGTTGAAGAAATTTCTTGGTTGAGCTGATGTTTCGGGTCAAATGGTGAATTAGGCAGTCGAATTTGGCGAGTTCGATCTGAAGCTCCAGCCTCGAACGGCAATTAAGGCACAAGCATTGGTGGATTTCCTGTTGGAAAGCATTCTCCCAAATGGCACAAAAGAGGGGTCGAACCCCGAACAAGCAATGGAGGTGGGTCGAACTAAGACAGTTATCGCACCTGAAAAACCTTCCTAGGTCATGTATGTGGATGGTTTTTCAAATAAAAAGGAAGCAGGAGCAAGGATTGTTCTTATCAGCCTAGAAGGATTCAAGGTACTTACATTTGTACGCTTTGGTTTCTCAACAACTAACAATGTTGCCGAGTACAAAGCACTCATAGCGGGACACCAGCAAGTTGATGATCAAGCGCCTGATTGTATATGGTGACTCACAGTTGGTGATTCGACAAGTGTTAGGGGTCTATGAAGCAAGGCAAAAGCATTTGGCGAAGTATTTGGCTGAGGTAAAGCGACTTACCTTACATTTGGAAACATTCGAAGTCTTCAATGTACGTTGAGAAGAAAATATGGAAATTAACGCCCTTGCTAAGCTGGGACAAGATGACTTGAGCAGTTTTAAAGTACCAGTTTACGTCGAGCATCTACTGCAGAAAAGCACTGACCCAGGCCAGGAGGTACTTCCTGTGGATGTTGAACCCTGCTGGATGGATCCCATTTTGACGTATCTAAGAGAGAATGTACTACCTACTTATCGCAAAGAAGTTCGAAGCATACAAGCCAAATCCCATGCGTATGTGATTTATGAAGAGGTACTATATAAGAAATCCTTCACGCATCCCCTCCTTAGATGCATACCACCTTCTCGAGCAGAATATGTGATGGCAAAAGTACATGAAGGGATATGTGGAGCACATCAATGTGGTCGAACCATGTGTTACAAAATCATGAGAAGGGGTTACTATTGGCCAACCATGATGAAGGATTGTGAAAGACATGCCAAGACATGCGAACCGTGCCAATGCAAGTGTGCCACATCGACCACCAGCATTCCTACAACCAATTCCGACATCCACCGCGGATGGGGATGGATATTTTGGGCCGCCGGCGAAAGGACAGCCGCGGGGCGTTGCTATTTTACCAAGTGGTTGTTAAGATATAGAAGGTTACTCACAAATCTGAGTTCTTCCGGCTCGAAGTACTTTACAAATATGGTATCCCACAAGTTCTGATAACAGATAATGGCCCACAATTCTCCAGCAGAGCGTTCAGAAAGTTTTGTCGCGATCATCGGATTGGACACAATTTGCTTCTATTGCTCATCCAGAAGCTAACGGACATACGAAGGTTACCAACTGCACTTTGTTGCAAGGATTGGCCCGACGCCTCGAGAAAAATCGAAAACTCTGGATCGAAGAACTGCCAAATGTGGTATGGTCTTATCGAACTACCCCTCGAACTGCAGCTGATGAAACACACTTCAAGCTGGCCTTTGGTTCTGAAGCAGTTATCCCTGTAGAAGCAGTCGAAAAGAGCTATCGGGTCCTCAACTTCAACAAAGATACCAATCCAGATATCCTGCGGATGGATCTTGATCTCCTCGAAGATGTGCATGAGACAGCCAGGCTTCGTATAGCAGCATACCAACAGAAGACCACTCGGTATTATAACTTGAAGGTGAAAGAAAATCTTTTTCAAGTTGGTAATTTAGTTTTGCGCAATACAGTTGCCTCTAAACCCACTAAATAAGGCAAATTGATGCCCGCTTGGGAGGGAACGTATCGAATTGCCAAGGCTACACGACCAGGGTCTTATCATCTGGAGACGATGGGATAGATCAGCTATTCCTCGCACATGGCACTCCAAGAATTTGAGGAGATACTATGTATGATGTGGTTGAGATCAATGAAAGAAAAGTGGTACTGCTTCAAACTTGTGTTTTTATACATAGAAATTTAAAGCAATATAATCTGATTGGTTCGATCATAGACCAACCCAATCAGCTTAGGGGGTAGTCTTTGACTTGAGGCTCGCAAATATCTGCCTAAGGGCCTGTCGATAAAATTGACCAAATAAGAAAAGTCTGCCTAAGGGCCTATCGACCAAATAAGAAAGTCTGCCTAAGGACCTGTCGATAAAATAGACAAGTAAGAAAGTATGCCTAAGGGCCTGTCGATGAATTCAACCAAGTAAGAAGGAAAATCTTGGCAATCTGATATAGTCTTTGACTTGAGACTCGCAAATATCTACCTAAGGGCCTGTCAACAAAATCAACCAAGTAAGAAAGTCTGCCTAAGGCCCTGTCGACGAATTCGACCAGGTTAGAAGGAAAATTTTGGCAATTTGATAGTCTCAATCATAGGCTAAGACAATCAGCTTGGGGGGTCGTTATCAACATTAATCTGAAGAGGAAATCTGTCTAAGGGTCTACTGAAAGAAATCAACCCAAAAAGAAGGATTGTGCAATCTCATTGGCTCAATCACAGATCAAACCAATCAGTTTGGGGGATGGTAGAAGATAAGAATGCGTACTACTTCAAAAAAAAAACTTAGCAAAATTGCAGAATCAATATTTCTTCATTAAGAAGACATTAGTCAAATACGGAAACAGGCTAGAAGCCTTTAAAAAAAAAAAAAAAAAAAAAGCAAACAGTTACACTTGATCCTTAGGGGTCTCTTTGCCTTGGGGTTCTTGCGGAGATTCTGGTTGAATGCTTGATGAAGGAAGATCTTCAGGTGGAACTTCTTCGGGAAGACTTGCTGAAGAGGAACTACCGATACAGGGGGAACTAACAGAGACAGAACCATGGTGGAGAGTTCCTTCCCAGTAACTGGAGCAACTAGCGCAAGGGGAAGAGTCTTCTTTGGGAGCTTATCACGAAGTACCTTGGCCAGAAGAGTGCAGTTAGAAAAGTCATGATCGGGGAAGCTTGAAGAAGCATAGTTGTATATCTGCTCAGCTGCCTTGCAAACTGCTCGAGCCTTCTCCATCTTGATGTGGTTGTTCATTTCGGAGGGGTTTATCAGGGCAACCATTAAGGCCCTTGTATTTGGAGCAGGAGTGCTTGGTGCCTTCTTGGTTTCCTCAGTCAATCAAGCCACCTCAGCCTGCAGTATTGCCTCTCGATCCTTGAGTTGTGCCACCTCTGTCTTGAGAAAAGTCTCTCTCCCTCCACTAAGATCCAGATTCGACCTCAGGTTGTCCCGCTCAGTCTTAGGGAAGGCATTCTCACCTTGCAGGGCCTCTTGCTTAGCCAATAACTTGTTTCAATTTGCCTCCATACGATCGTTGGCTTCTTGCAGACTAGTGTTCTGGTTCATCAGATTCTTCTTTATAAGTTGGGCATCCTCAAGCTCCTTCTTCACATCATAGGGTTCTTGGCATTCCGGGTACAAGTCTCGTCCAATCTATTGTACTTCCTGTTCAAATGAGAAAATGACCTCATGTTTAGATCCAGAGAAGCCTCAGCCTAGTCCATCTTGAACATGTACTCGCCAGCGAGCTTCTGAGCCTCATCTCTCTCCAAGTTGGCAGTAGTAAGGGCAGCCCACAGAGATGCCTTTTCATTGCTAGAGCTCTTTCAACATCAACTCGACCCTTGGTGGCAATCTCACGCTCCCGAAAGGCACTATCCCGTTCTTGAATGGCATTGTCTCGGTTTCGAACAGCATTATGCCATGATAAAATGACCACTTAGAGTAAGAATACCCTACTGACTCCCTATTCTTTCCTCCAAACATTGCCTTATTTTTTTCTACTTGCTTCCTTACTTCATAAAGACTCCGGGATCTTGCTCTAGAACTTGAACATAATCATCTCGTCCCCGTAGTTGAGGCACAGGTTCTTCCCTTCTACTTCATGATCTAAAAAACCAAGAACCAATCCCTTTACCTCGTCTCTGTGGCTCAGGCTAAGCAAATCCACTACCACTGCCACCTGCTCCAGATGTACCTGCTCCTGTCCGTCTCCTTTCCGCATTTGATCTAAGGGTTTCTCTACTAGCCATTACCGCATGGCGCATCTGTCTTGCCACTGCCTCTGTCATATCCTCTACATCCCATCCCTCAGCTACATGTTCTTCAATGGATTCTGGTATGGTGCCTCGAATTGCCTCCTTAAACTGTTGTTTTCCTCTTTCCATTGCAACCCTCCTCTGCCTCCCTCCCCTCAACTGTTTACCTATGGCCCTGGATATCTTCACAGGACACTGCGGGCATTTGGAAACATCTTTGCCCAATCCACTTAAGTGTTGCTTTAGTCTTGTGATGCCGCCAGACTGAAGCTTCTTCCCACAAAAATTACATTGGGTCTTCTTCTTATCACCCTGAAAGGCAGTCCCAGATTGCCATGTAGGGTCAGTACAAGAACTAGCACGGTCGCCTCCATCACCTGCCCCAGAACTTGGTGTAAACATAATTTCCAAGCACTGTTTCATAGAAAATACAAACTTCAATAACCTTACAAACTCGAATACAGCAGAAATTACATTTCAAAATTTTTCTCATATTTTAAATGCGATCAGAATATTTTTTTCCTTATTTTTCGCTGTTATATAGCATTTTTTAACCATTTTTAAATCAATTTTTAATTGCTGGAAATTAGTTTTTTAATATAAATAATTCAAAAACAAAAAACATACAACAACCGAAATTGAAATCTGAAACCGTACGACAGTAGATCGGCCAACGGTGATTAACATATAAATAAGACATCATCATCCAATGAGTAATAATAATTATTATTTAAATTTTTAATTGCTGAAAATTTATTTTTAAATGCAAATAATTGAAAAAAATACCAACAACAACCGAAATTGAAATCTGAAACCATAGGACAGTATTTCGGCCAATGGTGATTAACATATAAATAGGTCATCATCATCAAATAAGTATAAATAATAATTATTTTAATTTTTAATTGCTGAAAATTAATTTTTAAATGCAAATAATTGAAAAAAAAAAAAACCTACAACAACAAAAATCGAAATCTAAAACCGTGAGCTTGTAAATCGGGCTCACGTATCTAACATATAAAAATTTCATCACATTCTACAAAAAAAAAAAAAATTCTCCCTCATAGTCTCATGTAAAAATCTCATTTTTCGGGAAACTTACCTTCAACAGTTGATACGAAGCTCCCACAGCAATCCCCGCAGCCCGAAACACCACCCGTAGCAAGTTGGAAGTCTAAACAATGAAAAAATGAGGAAGAAACCAAGAAGTTTTCAAAAAACTAACAAAACAAAGGAAAGAGTTGTTTTCATGCTCTTTCACTTTTATAAAGTGAAAAAAAAAAACAGAAAGCAATTTCTCGCCGAGATATCGCGAGAAATTGCGAGAAATAGCGAGATTTTTCGAGAAATTGAGAGAAATACCAAGATCTAACATGCAAGGCTGAGACAAAATCCATTATCGACCCTGTTTTCGTCTCGGCCTTTGTCAAGATAGGTGAGATCTCGCTGAGATTTTATTCCATGGTTCCATTGGCTCGGTCTTTGGCAACCCGTTGTTCTCTGATAGATGCATGCAAGCCCAGTCTAGATTGGGGTTTGCCATTATATGTGTTGAAGCTCGTGCAGACTGAGAATTACCTGATTTCATTCATATTCGATCCTCTGAAAAAAATTGGTGGAAGGAATCCATCAAGTATGAATGGAAACCCCTGTGTGCACCTTATGCAAAACTTTTGGCCATGCCACAGTGGCCTGTGCTCCAAAGATTAGCACCCTTATCGATCCTACCGGCTAAAAGAAAGCAGGCAAACCCAGATCCAAGTGGCAGAAAAAAGCTGTTAGTGGAACCTCCGCTGGCGGTGAGACCACTCGAACTAGAAGCGATGTTGGAGAAGAAGATGAGGACGTGGATGGCAACGTGGATGGGTGTCGAAACCTACCTCCTAAACCCTCTGTAGTAGGCGATGACCCAGTCCCCGATGACATCCCTGTGAGCAACAGATTCAAATCTCTGGAATCTGCAGACGATGAAGAGACAGATGCTGATTGCCATTCTGATGTTAGTATTCCGGTAGTGTCACTCACCCTCCCGTTGCCGCCTACCATTTCGAGCTCTCCTTCTGTGTCGCTGCCTGCGATTGGCATCAGTGTGCTGTCGCCTGCCTCCGCCTATCCTTCTGTTGTTGCAGGTCCTCTTTCCATCGTTGAGAAGCCTATCTCAAGTTATACTTCTTGCAAGACCTCCAAATCTAGTCGGTCCGCTAGACCCTTGAAGGCTATGGCCAACCCTACCTTGGAACCCGGTCTACCTAACTCTCCTCTTAAACCTAATCCTAACCAAAGCCAGACCACTTCCTCTCTTGTCCCAACTTTCAGCCCTGACCCAATATCCTCATCCCCGACACCATCTCAATCTGACCCAAGCCTAAGTCAAAGACCCAACCTCCCAACCCATAAAGCCTCTCAACCCTCTGCTCCACCTGCCCATCTTCAAATTATTTCCAACCCATCCAGTGTTGTTGGATCAGCCCATCGTCTTCACCTGACCACCCCTAGAACTCTCAGCTCTCTATCCCCACCGGTACCTGACATCGAAACCCTTGGCCCTCACGACTCTCCTCCATCCCTCCCTCCTGTAACCTCCACCCCGTCCGTGCGTCTTGTGGAAGTGCTTGCGATTAGCGGTTGCAAGCTGGAAGCCGCGATAGGAAGTGATTCTCCTACCAACCTACTGGATTCCAATAGGCAATCCAAAGTCATCGCAAAAGCAAAAAAATCTTTCGAAGATCGAAGAATAGTTAACATGAGCCCAAGGGCTCAGGGTACTGC
The DNA here is from genome assembly GCA_028583415.1 of Protea cynaroides. Lineage (NCBI taxonomy): Eukaryota > Viridiplantae > Streptophyta > Magnoliopsida > Proteales > Proteaceae > Protea > Protea cynaroides. Next base: position 45,171,206 of record CM053267.1, read on the forward strand.
TCCCGATCCTCTTAAGATCGTGTTTGTTATTGGTTTCTTCCTCTCTCGATTAGTAATGATGAAGGGAATGTACTAGAATATTAGGGGCTTGAATACCCCCGCAAAGCAAGTTGAAGTCAAAAATTACATCAGGAAGAACCATCTTACTTTCTGCATGCTTGGAGAAACCAGAGTTAAATAAGAAAATGCAGTGACATTGCTAAGTCAATAGCTCCTGGTTTGGAAGACGGTCTTTAATTACAATCATCATGGTAATGGTTGTATATGGTGCCTATGGGACAGCACAAAAATTAATCTCTCCTTGGTATGTTCCTCTGATCAATTCTTGCATTTTAAAGTGACTGGTTGTACAAATTCAAATGCTGCTAATGATGTTCATATTACTACTATGTATGCTGCTAATTCATCTACTGAGCGCAGAAAGTTATGGGAGGATCTTTGTATGATCCATTCTTCTGTGGGAGACAGCCCTTAAGGTATGTTGGGGGATTAGCTAATGAAAAGATGGGAGGCCAAATTGATGATAACTCAGTGGGTGAATTCATAAGGTGCCTTGATTCCATAGGTATGGATGACCTCAAGTGGGTGGGAATGAAGTTTACTTGGAATAACAGAAGAGTGGGAGATCAAAGAGTTTCCTTTAAGCTTGACAGAGTCTTGATTAATGATAGTTGACTATCGCTATTCAGCTCCTCTGAAGCATGTTTTGAGCCTCAAGGAATATCCGAGCACTGTCCAATCATGCTTTCCACATCTCAATACATTTCTTTCGGTCTCAAACCTTTCAGATACTTTGACATGTGGGATAGCCATGAGGAGTTTTTATCGGTTGCAACTGAGGCTTGGGCGCAGTCTCCAGTGAACAATCACCAACCCTTGGTAAGATTCGTTCAGAAACTTAGAGATGTCAAGCGAGCCCTTATGTCATGGAATAAAAGCAGATTCGGAAACATTTCAAGTGTGGTGCAGGAATGCAAGAATGAATTAAGTGTTGTGCAACTTCAATTACAAGACCCGGGGATCGATTTGTCTGTGGCTGAGGCAGAAAAGGACCTATCCATTAAATTGGCTTTGCTGATCACAAGAGGAGAGTTTCTTCAAGCAAAAATCTAGAATCTCTTGGCTCAAGTTGGGAGATAGGAACACTACCTACTTTCATAAATTTGTCAATGCTAGTCACAACAGAAATCATATTTCTTCTCTTCGAGCCAAGGATGGTCAAGTTATCTCTGATGTGGCTGGAATAATGAAGGTGGTGGAAGATTATTTCACTAAGTTGTATTGCCCGGCCGCCCTTCCTTCTACTGATAGTACTCCTATGGATTTATTTGATACATTCCTTTCTGATGATAAAAGTACTCAGTTGGATGTCATCCCTGATGAAAAGGAAATTCCCAATGCCATCAAATCCATTAAATCTTATAAAGTTCCTGGCCCGGATGGATTTAGCATGGGCTTTTTCATTGCAGCTTGGGATGTTGTGAAGGTGGATCTTCTTTCAGCAAGGAGTTTCTTCTACAACCCCAAACAGATCAGTGAAGTTAATCAAACTTTCTTATGCCTTATCCCGAAGGAGGAGGGAGCGGATACTATTGCAATATCCCTTTGTAATACCTTGTACAAAATCATTGCCAAAATCCTTGCTCTCAGAATGAAAGATGTGGTGGGGGATATTGTTAGTCCGAATCAATCAACTTTCATTCATGGCCGCAACATAGTGGATAATATTATGATCTGTACAGACCTGGTGCAGGGTTTTGATAGAAAGAATCATTCTCCTGCTGCCATGTTAAAAACTGATCTCCAAAAAGCTTATGACAATTTGAGATGGGAATACATCATGGAAGTTCTGAACAAAATGAAGTTTCCGGCGTGCTTCTCCCATTGGATTCTTAGCTGTGTATCCTCAGCTAAATTCTCAATTTTGATGAATGGTAGTCTAGTTGGATTCTTCAAGGCTAAATGGGGAATTAGACAAGGATGTCCCATGTCGCCGCTTTTTTTTTTTTTTTTGCGATGGCCTTGGAAGGTTTATCTCGTGCCCTACAGCTTAACGCTCAACACCATCACATTGATCTCTTCCCCCGCTGCAAGTAGTTAAAGCTAACCCATTTGGCCTTTGCAGATGATATCATGATATTCTCGAAAGGAAATTCCAAATCCCATACAGCCATTATGAAAGTGCTTTGGTGCTTCAGCTCTATGTAGGGCCTCTCCATCAACGAGCAGAAATCTCTTCTTTTCTTGGCAGGGATTGATGAGCCAAATGTTGAGAACCTAAGAAGAATTGTGGACTTCCCCCTTGGAAAGTTGCCTATTACATACCTCGGTCTCCCCCTCATAGCCTCTAGACTTGCTACTCATCATTGTACTCCTATTTTGGATAGCTAAGGAAAAGGCTTCAGCTTTGGAAAGCAATGTTCCTTTCTTATGCAGGAAGATTAGAGCTTGTAAGGTCAGTCATGCAAAGCTCGTATCTATACTGGACTGGGGTGTTTGGCCTCCCAAACCTGATCATTCAGAAAATTGAAAGTCTCATAAGTGTGTTCCTATGGAAAGGAGGTGAGAGCAACAAATTCTTTCATTCCATTGGGGGGGCAAAAGTTTGTTTGGCAAAGGAAGAGGGTGGTTTGGGTATCCGAAGAATCAAGGAGGTTAACTTGGGATGCATTATGAAGATGATTTGGCGTATTGTAGAGAAAAAAGATAGTATTTGGGTAAAATGGATTTACACTAGATACATAAAGAAAGAGTCTATTTGGACAGCCTCCTTCAACATGGATTCCCCTTGTGGAGGACAATTATTCACCATAGGCAAATGGCTCTCCCTTTCATTACATCCCTTATTGATGATGGCTCATCTACCTTGCCTCATCTACCTTGCTATGGCTTGACAATTGGCATCCTCATGGTGCTCTTGTTTTAGCTTATGGGGAAAGGATTAAAGCTAATTTTAGGTGGGACAGGATGGCTACCATTTCCTCTATGTTAGTTGACGGAGTATGGTGCACTGGCAGGGCTTCATCTTCTCGGCTGGCTCAAGCTTGGGCAGCTCTTCCTTCTATACAGAGTCGGCCTCCTAGAAGCGGGGATATGGCATCCTAGACAGCCTCCTCGAATGGGATATTTGCTACCTTATCTGCTTGGGAGACGGTAAGATCTAGAAACCCCAAGGTTGCCTTGTTTGATGCAGTCTGGTTTCAAGGGCATATCCCTCGTCGTAGTTTTACCCTTTGGAGAGCAATGACTCTATCTCTTCCGACAAGCTCATTACTTCATGATCGGGGTATAATCCCCAACTCTAATTGTGGCCTATGCTGGGATGCGGAAGAAGACATCAAGCATTTGTTCTTTGACTACCCTTTCTCCAGCAGAGTCTGGGAGAAGATCCTTGGAAAATGTTGGCCCACTACTCGAAGAATTCTTCCCTTCGACCTTGAGTGGAGATGGATGGTTAAGAAATTCAAAGATAAAGACCCCTGTGACGCTATAGCCAAGCTGGCCTTCGGTGCTACTGTGTACCACATCTAGTTCAAGAGAAATCTGAGACGTTGGACACTCAAGTCCAGAACGCTGGACCAAATTTGGGAAGCTATTGGGTTTGATGTTCGAGGTGCTATCCTACCTTTTAGATCCCTTCCCCAGGATTCTGTAAGAAATAGAAACATTCTATCTGCTTGGAATATGCCTAATCCCTGATCTCAGGTGCTTTGTTTTGTGGTTTCATTTGCTTTTTAGCTTTTGTCATTGGTTTGTAACAAGCCTGGCTCTATCGCTTTGATACCCAAGTTTGTCTTTCCCTTTTTGGGTGTTGTTAATATATTCTTTTATTCACCAAAAAAAATACACAGGAGGAATGCTCACCACCTTGGGATCTATGAATTGCCACTGATTACCTACAGGGAGTATACCCCCGCCTTACTGACGCAAAGAAAAACCGTTCTTTCCAATGAGGAACAGAAAAAGGAAACCCTATCAACATCAGTGGGTATTCCAAAGCTTGAAGAGAGAAATAGTACACCCCATTGGGTTCAAATTGATGAGTTATGGGATTTGTCCAAGTCATGGCAGTAATGGTGAATAGATAGCGAAAAAATCACAGAGTAGGAAGCTCACAGTGCCTCAGAAAGAAAATAATGAAGGAATGCATATGGGCCCAAGAATTGGGCAGAAGCTGAGTGGGGGCGAGGCCATAATTCCCTAGAATCTCATACACTACACTATGGCCAGGAAAACAAAATCTGGAAGAAAACATGTCAGAGGTTACTATCATCCTATGGGAGTAGGGGTGGCTAGCGCGATCGTCCTTGCTGGGGGCAATCATCTTTACCAATTCGGGAATCAGATATATGGCGCTAAGTTCACCTAGCCTGGTATCGTCTATCTCGGATATGATATCAGAAGAACACAATGGGGACCAAATTCACCAAGGGCAGTGGAGAAGGGTTGAACAATATCAGTTCTAGAGCTACTTTCTACGTGAATTGCAGGGTCGTTGGTCCCTCGACGGTGGGTAGGTTCCGACTTCCGAAGATCGGGGAGCGACGGCTTTGTCATGGGCCATGATGATTTAGGGCAAAAACAACAAATTAAAGGGGAGAATCGGGACTCAGAACTTACTCGATATGATAATACAGCAACGACGGACACTTGAAAAACTCAAAAGACGCGACACAGAGGCAACTAGAAAACTCAAACAGAGAGAAAGCGCACGACAAAGAAGAAGAAGTTGCAGCAGCGAACAAGTGAGAAGAAGATGAAGAAAAAGAAAATCGAAAGAGAGGGAGATATTTATAGACTCCCCAAATTGTGCCTCGAGAATCGATATAATGGTTCCGAATAAATGCAATGACTATTGAGGCAGCTGATGCGATAGTTAGCAAAACCGGCACCACGTGGTTGGCCTAGATACGCCAACGGAAAAGCATGATTACTAGTACATTTAAGTCACGACGGTTCGTGAGGCGGTAATACGCTCAAACATGGACATGTGGACTGAAAACAGCTGGGAGCTCAAGGGAATCAGCAGAGAATAATCATTAAGCATAAATAGAGATCACTTTATTGACACGTGGCGAAAAGGCGCATTTTCCTATAGTAAAGTTGGCTCCTCAAGTCGAAACAACCTAGAGGAGACAAAAGGGTTCTGTTGGGGGAAAATACGACGAATAAGATCTGAACCATCCAAAGGCGATCGAGAGAGGCGCAGCAAGGGTTGCACATGTGGCATCCATCAAAAAGGTCCATCTATGCGCCAGATAAAGTGAGGGACCCAACTCGATCCGTTTAGTGGGGATTCGATTCAACCCTCAGGCTTAATATCGGGGGGATTTGATGGCATTAATTGCGACAGACACGCATTAATTACGTTGTGATAAATGCTCATAAATGCAGACAAAAGCATTAAATGAGAAAAATGCTGACACGACCCGCCACCTCACCTTGTCAAGAAGCGCCACGAAGAAGAAGATCCTAAAATCTACTCGAGAAAAAGGAAAGGACGGCCCCAAGTGACATGGACAGCAGGGTCGAAAAAGCTAGATATGGGAGATACGCCCCCAATTAAGGGTCGTAGACCCTCTTGTTGTACAAAATAGGGTGATGATGATATCAGAGGATGGGACAAGGTGGCCAGAGAATGGAAGCTTGCTCGACAAGCTTCACACTTGGCTTATAAATAGAAGAAGATAGCAAGGGAAAGAGGATCCAACTTTCACTCTCCAAAAGGTTGTACCGTTACTCTTTAAAATTCTCCCTAGAATCTACTGTTTATCATCTGTAAGTTCTAACTCACATACAACACTTAGCTTTCTCATTGTTATCTCTCCATGAACTGGGAAGGAAGGTCTCACAGAACTCCTGTACCTCAGTCCCTTCTCTCTAAGGAGCTTGGGTATCTTATCCTTGAGTTCCATTATGCTTGTCCCGGACTATACTGACTTAGGCATTGGAATGGTCATGGGTAAAACTCACCCACCTCATTGCGTGTTTTTAGTCTACAGATACGTGGTAGCATCTAGTGCATCAGGAGAAATCCAGCGACAACCAAGACCACTATGACTGAGGTGGTGTCTTCTTCTTCTCATCAGATTACGAAGAAGAAACTGGAAGGACTTAACAATTTCCAGCAATGGCGGAAAATTGTTCAGTTAGTTTTGATGGGACGGGATCAACAGGATAACCTAACCAAACCCAAATCCAGTACCGATACTACTTGGGACGCTGTTGATGCCCAGATCTTGGGCCAACTACTTAATTCTATAGACAATTATATTGTTGATCTTGTTACCCACAACAATACCAAGAATTGTGGGATTATTTAAATATCTTGTATTCTGATCACAATAATTTGTCCCGTATATATGAGCTGTCACAGGAATTCTATCGAGTGGATCAAAAAGATCACCTCTTCACCCAGTATTTTGCAGACTTTAAACGGATGTATGAGGAACTTAATTCTCTACTTCCCATCAGTGCTGATGTACAAAAAATGCAAGAACAAATGGAACAGTTAGCCGTTATGAGCTTTTTAGGAGGTCTTGGACCCAAGTATGATGCAGTTCGTTCTCAGATTCTTGGTAGTGCCACCATGGCTTCTCTAGCAGATACTTTTTCTGGGGTGTTACAAGTATCTCGTGACATTACACGTGATACCCCACTAATGGGTAGTTCAGCCCTTGTTTCTCATCCGTCTGGCCATGGAATGGGTCCGAGTTCTTCTTTCGGTCATGGTTATAACGGTGGTGCTAGTCATGGACAACCTTCTGGTGCATCATCTTCCTCGGACCCTTCTGGTCCGGCCTGCACTTGCCATCATTGTGGGAAGCCCGGTCATATTCAACACTTCTGTTGGAAGCTTCATGGCAAACCCCCTCAGCAGCTGTTTGCCAACTCTGCCGCTAGTTATGAAACTTCTGCTTCATCTGCACCATCTATGGGCAAGATGGTCCAGATGACTGATGATGAATATAATCACTACAGTCAATATTAGACTAACCAACCCGCTTCGTCTTCTACTGCTACTTTTGTCCAAACAGGTAATGCAACTGTATGTCTCTCATCCTCTCGTCCCTGGATAATTAATTTGGATGCTTCCGATCACATGTTTAGGGTTTCGGGTATATTTTCCTCCTTTTGTCCCTCTACTTCCAGTGTCACTTTGGCTGATGGCTCTTCAGTCAAAGTCAATGGCACTCGTACTGTTCATCCCACGCCTTCTATATCTTTATCTTCAGTTCTCCATTTACCTAAATTTCCTTTTAACTTATTATCTATCAGTAATCTTACTTCTGCTTACAACTGTTCTGTAACCTTTTTCCCTAACTCTTGTGTTTTTCTGGATCTTACAAAGAAGAGGACAATTGGTAAGAGCCAGGAAAAAGGGGAATTGTATTTACTTGAGGAGTCGCCATCTGTTGCCTGCTCAAGTGACTTGTCTCTACATCAACTTCATTGTCAGTTGGGCCATCCATCTCTCCAGAATTTGAAAAGACTTGATCCACGTTTTCTTTCTCTTTCTAGTCTAAATTGTGAGTCCTGTCAATTTGGGAAGCTTCACTGTGTGAGTTATTCCCCTGGCATCAATAATTGGTTTACACACCCTTTTTCTTTAGTCCATTCTGACGTATGGGGACCTTGTCCAATCCCGTCTACGTTAAAATTTCAATATTTTGTCACTTTTTTGGATGATTTTTCAAGAGTTACATTGATTTATTTAATAAAAAATCATTCGAAATTATTTACTATCTTTCGAACTTTTGTTCAAGAAATTCAGATACAATTTCAAAAATCTATTTGAATTTTCCAAAGTGATAATGCTAAAGAATATTTTTCACATTAGTTTTATCACTTTATGGCCAAACGAGGCATTATTCATCAATCTTCTTGTCCTAACACATCTCAACAGAATGGTGTTGCAGAATGGAAAAATCGTCATTTGATGGAAGTTACTTAGTCCCTTCTCTTTGAAATGAAGGTGGCCAAACCAATTTGGGGAGATGCAGTTTAGATTGCATGTTACCTTATTAATCGCATTTTGTCTTCTGTTTGGGGTGGTGGTATTCCCCACTCCTTGTTGTTTCCATCTGAACCGCTTTTTGTGCTCCCTCCCCGTGTCTTTGCCTGTGTTTGTTTTGTTCGAGATCATCATCCTAATCTATCTAAACTAGACCCTCGTGCTCTCAAATGTTTGTTCATCGGGTACTCTTGTACTCAAAAGGGCTATCGTTGCTACTCACCAAAATCCAAAAAGTATTATATCACCTCTGATGTGACCTTTTTTGAGTCCACCCCATATCCGGTTGGGTCCTTTATTGCTTCTGAATTGGATGATGATCTCCCTATATACATTGTCCAACATTCTATTTCGCAGGTACCACCTCCACCGGTCTTCCAGCAGGTTTACCGATAACGTCCTCAGCTCAATCCAGCACCCCCGGCCTCCCTTGCACCTACTATATCTCCTTCGTCTGTAGATCCCATACCTGAGCTAAGTTCCTCTTCCTCTGATCTTGACATCCCTATTGCTCTTCATACGGAAGTTCAAAGTTGTACTCAACATCCGATTTCAAACTTCTTCTCTTCTTCTGGTTTCTCTACTTCCTTTCATTCTTGTCTAACCACTATTGAGAGTCACCCCCTTCCCAAGTTTATTGTAGAGGCATTATCTAGTCCTAGTTAGAGGACAGCTATGGAAGAGGAAATATTGGCTTTGGAAGTCAATTATACATGGGATCGTGTGCCCCTCCCTGCAGGCAAGTCTACTATTGGTTTTCGGTGGGTATATGAGGTCAAGGTCAACCCCGATGGGGCCCTTGCTCGTTTAAACGCACACCAGTTCGCCAAGGGATATGCACAGGTATATGGTGTTGATTATTTGGATACCTTTTCTCCGGTGGCCAAGCTTTCTTCTGTTCACATCTTGGTCTCTTTTGCTGCTTCCCATCACTGGCCGCTACACCAGTTACATGTGAAGAATACTTTCTTGCATGGTGACCTCCATGAGGAGGTTTTTATGGAGCAACCACCTGGTTTTGTTGTTCAGGGGGAGTGTGTATGGTATGTAAACTGAAAAAGTCATTATATGGGCTGAAGCAATCTCCTCGGGCATGGTTTGATCGTTTCACAAATATTGTTCTCCGCTTTGGCTTATCCCGATGTGATAGTGATCACTCAATGTTTTATCGACATTCTTCTAGAACAAGAAGGATTTTTCTTATCGTCTATGTTGACGACATAGTAATTATAAGAGATGACAGTATGGGTATTGACAGCTTAAAGGCTCATTTGCAGCAACAGTTTCAAAACAAAGATCTCGATTGCTTGAAATATTTTTTTGGAGTTGAGTTGGCTCAGTCACAGAAAGGTATTTCTCTTTCTTCGAGGAAATACATTATAGATTTACTCACTGAGACAGGACTATTAGGGTCGAAACCTGTGAATACCCCAATGGATCCTAATGTCAAAATTACCTTTAATGAGGGTGATATTCTGTCTGACCCTGAGAAGTATCGTCAACTGGTTGGGAAACTAAATTATCTTACTGTGACTCGTCTGGATTTGGCTTTTCCAGTTAGTGTGGCAAGTCAATTTCTATCCACTCCGACGCCTCATTGAAAAGTTGTTACTCGTATTTGCGATATCTCAAGAAGGCTCCTAGACGTGGTCTTTTGTATACTGATCATGGACATTAACGAATTGAGGGTTTTTCAGATGTTGATTGAGTTGGTTCTCTCATTGATCAACAATCTACTACTGGATATTGCACTTTTCTTTGTGAAAATTTGGTATCCTGGAGGAGCAAGAAACAGACTGTAGTCCCTCGGTCCAGTGCAAAGTCCAAGTATTGTGCTATGGCACATGTCACATGTGAGCTGATGTGGGTCAAGCAGTTATTGACCGAACTTGGTTTTCCACACATGTCTTCCATGCAAGTATGGTGTGAACAACCAAGCCACCATTTAAATTGCTTCCAACCCTGTATTCCATGAGCGAACTAAGCACATTGACTATCATTTTGTACGCAGCAAGGAATTATTTCTACCAATCATGTTCGTACAAGAGAGCAACTAGCCAATGTGTTCACGAAATCTCTAGGGTGTGGGAGAATTGATTATATTTGTAACAAGCTGGGTATGAATGATATATATGCTCCAGCTTGAAGGGTAATGTTAGACTTATCAAGTCAAGGGAGGCTGCTGCCCATGTGCAAGCAGCCCAATAGCCTCTTAGTCAAAGACCCTCTCCTTCTAGGTAGTTTTCTCTATTAATGTTATTACCCCTTTGGATTGTATCCTATGAATATAAATATTGAGTGCATTGGGCAGTCCACGACATAAGTGTGACTCTCATAGTTACAAAATTCATTCTCTCTTCTCTCTCCCTTTTCTCTTTATTTACACATGCTATGGAATGTTTCAACTAGAACTTCCCAATACGAACCAACAGAACATATTTAAACAAATCTTTCAGAAACCTACATCTAAGAGCAGTGCTTTCTATTTTTTTTTTTTTTTTTTGGCGGGGGGGGGGGGTGGGAGATTGTCTGACAACCACAACACTCCCTTGACCCAAAAGAATCAACAAACAATATTTTTTGGTGTATGCATGCTCATTAGTGGTCATTACTGGTAAGAATCATAGAAATATACCAAAGGATGGCCACCTGATATTCTCAATATGCATGTTTAGGAAAAAAAAATAATAAACATACAAAGTTCTTACCAAGACAGAAAAAAGATTTAAGAATTAAATTTGAATCGTTTTCAAGGATTTCATTGAAAAATGAGACACTCAACTGCATCTTTGCCATTTTGTCAGAATCACCACTGGAAGAAAATTTTCCAAGCTTGACATCCATGTTTTCTTCTTCCTCCTCTTCTTCCTCTTCTTTCGTTATTCCAGCAGTTGCTGCAGCTGATGGAGCCACCAGGCCCACCGACATTGATGGGTCGGTGGGCCGAATGTTGACAACGGGGTCATCATCTTGACCATCAATAGGGACAGCCAACGTGGCAGCAAGAGTTTGAGTTTCAGTCACATCAGTGGCAACAGGGGAGTCAGGAGGCAAGTCTTGCTGTTCTTCAAAGGCCACCTCAAATGGATCCTTTGATTGCTTCATTCGTACCCCTTGACTGCTGTCCTATTCTGATGATTATGATTGATAAAACTCTACCTAACACAAATCCAGAAAAATAAGCTCAGAATTTGACCCTTCATAAAGAAATAATAAAAGTCACACCCATAGCATGTAAAAACTTGCACAGAGAAAGCCAAGAGTACCATAGCAGAGTTTCAAAAACCACAAATATGTTCGAAAATGTTGTTTCAGAAGATGCAGTTACGAAGCTTGGGTTTAAAATGGAGCCACACCCCAACACTGTTAAACAACATCAATCTTTTACAATTAAAAAGGGGTCTTTGTTGACATACTCCATTGGAGATTGGAGGGTTTCTGAATAGGGTTCAGTGCGATGTGCTGTCGTTGAAGGTATGACATACTTTGGGGTCGACTGTAGTTGTTCGGTAACAGAGTCAAGCATTGTGGCTACGAGACCACCTACTCCTCCAAGCAAGGATATAAAACCAATCAAGCTCAAGACGACAGCCAAGCCATTTCTCCTTATGTGTGTGGAATCAGACATTTGCCCTTACTAGATGGAGTTGAGTACCCTTCAAAGAGAGAGCATTAATGAAATAGCTTTAGACTGGTTGGATCAACTTGATAGACTTTTGAAACCAAAGGTCAAGAGATCCAATCCAAAGCCCAGTTCTATGAGCTCAATATTAGCTCCATATAAGGTCATCGCTAGTAGCTTAGTTAGCCATTTATCTTCTTTAAGTTGTGGGGGAAGCTTTGTAATTTTCTCATTTTATTAAGCAAGTGGATAAGTCTATAAGAAAGTAAGAGTCACCAGTTTTGTTAGTTGCTAGGAACTTTCTATTTTTCTTAGTTGTCAATTGTTAGTAAGTTTAAGAGTCTTAGTAGTTTCTCTCTCCCATTGATATTCTCTCTCTTTCCTATCTTTTCTCCCTTCAGTTTCTTCTCTCCCTACCCCATCAACCTCTTCTTTTCTCTCTGGCATCGACTTCTCTTGTTTTCTATTTTCTCCTATTTTTTTCACTCTTTCTAGCACTGCAGGCCACTGTATGGACAAGTTTCAGCAGCCTGCAACTTCTGTTAATCAAGTTAGTACATTTCTTTTAGTCTATATTCTTCTCCATATCCTATGCTCTGTTATTATTTCATTCTCACCATCAACTTCTTTCAAGCAGTGGTATTTAAGAACATATACTCCGAGCACACGTGAGCTGAAAGAAATTATAAACATGCTTCAAAACAACTGAATTGAAATACAAAGGCATGCTTGTCCCTTGTTTGTTGAGGTTAGCCTGTTTTACAATTCAGATGCTTGTACAAGAATGAACATTTAACAACCACTCAGGGACACATCACAGCCATGGTTCATAAGAAATACTACAAATATAAGCATTCCAATCCCTGAATGAAACAGTCCATGTACATCTGAGGAAAGAAAAATTCTTATATAAATGAGTCCATCAAAAAGAAGTCAGCAAAATGAAACAACCACCTAAAAAAAAATTTACAATCATCTGTAGCACAGTAATATAAACAGAATAATGAAACAAAAGCCATATGCAAAAAATAATTCTAAATTCTCCAAAATAGGAACCCGAAATCACCGCTGATTCAAATTCTCTTTTCCAGGTTCAGGTGTGAATCTACGGAGGATCTCATGGATCAGGTTTGCACAGCTTGCTTTTTTGCTTAACCAGGTTTTCGGAGATGGGATTTTTTGTTTCCTTGTTTCTCAAATAATAATTTGAGAATCCAGATTTCGCGGTTGTGCATTGAGGCATGGAACTTCGATTCTTTTCAGCAACAAAGAGAGAGAAGGGAGGGAGGGCTACCTGAGCTTGAGCCGAGTTCAAGACTCTGTCAGTCCGTTGGGGTTCAAACTCAAATATTTTAAGAAGGAAGGCGAGGGACTGATTCAGTTCGTCACTCACCATTTGAGTCGAATGGCCCCGTAAGCCATGAAGTGCTCGGGGATCGCTGGAGTTGAGTCAGAGTATCGACAGAGGGACGGTCACAAGGTTTCCCTGTAAGAAGGGAGAGGGAAGGAAGACGGAGAAGAAGAAAAAGGGTACAAATTCAACTTCAAAACAATCAATCGGGGTACTGTATTTGTTTGACCTTTACCGGTCTGAAAATTTTCAAAGGGTTCTTAGACGTTCGTTCGAAAAATTTGGGAGAAATTTCTCCCTTTTCAATTCAAGCAATCAGTAGATCGTGTCTTAACAAAGAAAAAATCAAGTAGATCTTGACTCTAATATCAATTCTAATAAGTTTAATCAATATAAGATTTTCACATAAACAGTACCCAGAATAAAATGAAAATATTAATTAAATAATTAAATGTGATATACCTGAAAGATTGATTTTCCGTCTTAATCTAATACTTGTCTTTGATTCCTGTTTTCCATTGCCATCGAGAGATCGCTTTTCAATCTTCTGTGCGTCTCGCAAGTCTTCCATAACCCTGATCCCTTTTTAATCTTCTATGCGTATGAGAGCAAGAGTGAAATCAACTATGGCTATGGGCGTATCGGAGCAAGAGTGAAATCAACTATGGCTATGGGCGTATCGAGCAAGAGTGAAATCAACTGTGGCTATGGGAACGGTAAACAACTAGCGCTTAAAATGCTACATGGCGTGTGGCATCCGGCTGATGGAAGCCATGTGGACGTCCATGCATCCGACGGTTTAAATTAAAAAATAGCAACATATGTTGAAAGTAAAAGAAATAAAAAAATAAAAAATTTCTGAAACACATTTACGTCGAGAAACAACCCCAAATCGGAACCGAATCCTCTCCCGCGGCAGGAGATTCCTGCCGCTGATCCAAGGGCTAGGGATCAGTCGGCCCGCCTACCAATACATTGGGAGGTGGGTCGGCTGAAATCCCGCCCTTGGCCGGCGGCAGGTGAGCGGGAGAGGATTTTTATACCCCCAAATCCCGCCCTTCTCTTCCAAATCCCTCTTCTTCCAATGATTCTTGCGCATCTTCTTCGATGGAAGTTCTCCCTCTTCTTCGACCGACTCCTGCTGCATCTCGTACACCGCCAATGTTCTTCAACTGAGTTATCGCAGACACTCATGCATCTTCTATCGACCGACTCTTGCTGTCTTCCAACTACTCCTGCTTACTCTTGCTCTTCTTCCGGGAGCATGAGTTTGTAGTTGAGGTTAGATCCAGGGAGGCTTCGTTATAAGGTTTTTTGTTGGTAGAATTCTACTCTAGATTGATCTTGTTATTGTTATGAAATATTATTGCGGCGTTGTTGGGGCTGGTTCCTTCTGTTCATTGGTTTTGATTCATCATTATTGGGGATTATTTGATGGATTTTTTCTGGTTTGTTATGAAATATTATTGGTTTTGATTGGTTTTTGATTCATCATTGAGTGTAATCCCGAAAAGTTAAAAAAAAAAAAAAAAAAAAAAAATTAAAACTATGTTGGAATATATTTATGTGGGCTTGATTAATTATCGGACTTATAGAATAGTAGGAGTCTGTATCACTAAACTGATCGATTCGGTCTGGTTCATCACAAGATAAAGAAATCGACAATCCCTATTTCAATGTGGGACTAATTAGGGTTTGTGACAGTATTATATAGATTAGATAATGAGTCTCTACAGTCCTAGTTGTTTTTCTCTCTCTGTTTTTCTCTCTCTACACCCATGAGCATTGAAAATCTCGTGGAACCTCAATGGGTTGAGGAATATTGTAATCAAAGCTTCAAGACCAAGTTTCACGACTAACAGCGGAAACCAATCTTCTATAGACAGGTATGTCTTTACAACTATTGTTTACATTGAATCTCCATTGTGTTTTAAATATCTGCATGGATGGTTAGGGTTTGTGATGAAAACATGGTATTGGAAAAAATTTAACAACTAGTATTAAAGCCTACCATATAGACCTAGGATCAACGAAAATTAATTGTAAGGACCTATCATGATTGATTGAATTGGAAAGAGAAAATTTTCTCGAATTTTGGATCAAATATGTCGTAGATTTCTTACCGATGAAATTTTTCGACTAGTGAAAAGTACCAAATAATATAACATTGGAAAGAGCTTAAAGAAATGGTGACGGCGATATAAAAAACGCCACTGCCGGCGCTTCCGGCGGTAGCCGCAAGTGGATTTCACTCGCAGGGGAAAGAAATATAAAAAAAAATAAAAAAAAAGAGAGGCAGTGTTGACCCCGATCATTGTCAGGTCAATTCGGAAACCTTAACGGGTTGGCTTGGCCATGGTTTGACCCGGTGCAAGTTGATCTGTGGCAGACCCGCCCTATCACACCTATGGGCAGGTACGTGCTGTCATGGCCTTAGTGTAACTAAGCCAACCGTGCGGCACTTTGTCGCTTGCAACCCTTCTTGAAGCACTAAGTCAGCCTAACCCCTTACTAAGGAAGATATCACACAATAGAGAATTATGAAAGAAGAGCTTATATTACAAAGGGACTCTTACAAAGCTTGATTGCTTGAGTGCCTTAGCCAAATGAGGCATTCATTATTTATAGGCATCAAGGGGTACAATGAATGGTTAAGATTTGTACAAATGTTACACATCCAACGGTTGGGAACATTCTAGTATAGAGGTCTAGAATACTCCCACCTCCTTAGAAAAATCTAGAGAAAGTCTATAAAAGTGTGGAGGTTTCTAGAGAACCCCACTTAAGCCCAAGTGTAGAGAATGTGTAGAGAATTCTAGAATATGGGTCAACCCATCAACCCATGTGCCAATCCTTGGGCCATGTAGACGGAGCGGGTCGCGGGTCGTGACATTCTCCCCCACCTAAGTTGGCGACAACCTCGTCGCATTTTCCTCATGAAACTTCTGTATCATGTCTTGGAACTGCCAAAGGGCATCTGATGGTTCTCAGCTTGTCTCGCTCTCTGGTAGTCCCTTCCATTTAACTAAGTACTCCCTACAAGGAGGAACGCCTCGTCTTCGTATAAGTCTATCAGCCATTATGCATTCAACCTCCTTCTCATAGGAAGTAACCACACCCGTTGGTGCTCGAGTTGAAGTCTCACGGCTTGGGTCTTCCATGTCTTCATGATAAGGTTTTAACATACTTGCATGGAAAACCGGATGAATTTTGAGTTTGGGAGGGAGCTTTACCTCATAGGATACCTTGCCCACCTTCCTTAGAATCTCAAACGGCCCTTCATACCGGCGAACCAACCCTTTGTGCACTGACCTTAGGGACTTAAACTGTTGTGACACGAGGTTTACTAGTACCAAGTTACCCACCATTAGGTGTTCTGGTCGCCTGTCCTTGTCGACCCATTTCTTCATCTTCTTAGTGGCTTTGTCTAGGTAAGACTTGGCCACGTCCATCTTTTCGTGCCACTCCTTCGCAACCTTGAACGCCGAAGGGCTCCTCCTTGTGTATTCTATCATAAGTGTATGTGACGTCAAAGGTTGTTGTCCAGTGGCTACTTCGAACAGGCTTTGGTTTGTTGTCTCACTCTTTTGAAGGTTGTAGGAGAACTGAGCCACATCAATCAGCTTGACCCAGTCTTTTTAGTTGGCACTCACAAAGTGCCTCAAGTATATCTCCAACAAGTTGTTGACTCGTTCGGTCTGCCCATCAGTTTGTGGATGGAAGCTTGTAGAAAAGTGGAGAGTCGAACCCAACAACTTGAACAGCTCCGTCCAGAACTTGCCCATGAAGCGAGGGTCTCGATTGCTAATGATCGTGTGTGGCACACCCCAATACTTCACTATGTTCTTAAGGAACAACCTTGTTGCCTCCTTTGCGGTACAGTTTCTAGGAGCTGCCACAAATGTGGCATACTTAGAGAATCTGTCAACAACCACCATTATATAGCCGCATCCTTCCGACGTAGGTAGTGCGCTGATGAAGTCCATAGATACGCTCTCCCATGGCCTTTCCGGTGTGGGTAGTGGTTCTAACAATCCTCTTGGTTGTTGTTGCTCCACCTTGTCTTGTTGACATACAAGACAGGTCCTCACGTAGGCTTCTATGTCGTCCCGCATCTGAGGCCAGTAATAGGCTACTTCTAGTAATGCTCGTGTGCGCTGCTGTCCCGGGTGACCAGCCCACTTTGTGTCATGGCACTCACGGATAAGGTTATGTCGTAGGTTATTCCATTTAGGAACATAGAGTCTTCTCTTCTTGGCGTAGAGCAAGCCGTCCTTCTCCCAAAAGCGTCGCGTCTTACCTTCCCGCGCGAGGTTTGTAAGACCCGTGTCAAACTAACCCGGTCTTACCACCTTGAACCAGGTTTACCCATCATGGTCGAGTCAATGGACCAAGGGCGTGAAGGAGAGCGAGATCCCAAGTATCAAATCGACCCAAAAACACTTAAAATAGAGCAAGGGTCGCATACCCAGCTAAACAGGGTCGACCCTCTCAAATTAGAAACTCAGACCCTGAAAAATGGACAGAGGGTCGGACAGTGTCAGACCACAGGGTCGACGGGATCATCGACCCTCTAATCGACCCTCACTTACTACCGAGTCTGAAATTAGGAAATTTCCTAATTTTCGATTGGGATTCTTTCCAAATCTCAATGGGACTATTATAGGACATTCCTACTCTATTTAAAGGACGTCCCTAAGCCACTTTCACTCATTTCACAACCCTAATTGAATTGAGAGAAGGAGAGAAGAAGGAAAAGAGGAAGAAAAGAGGCAAGGAAGAAGACTTAGCAAAAAGGAGAGAAGAATTTCCAGAGAAAAGTAATCTTCTCAGGTATGGATACTAATTCCATGAGTTTCTACAGACCTTAGATTAGATATGGTTGAGTGTAGGATTTCGGAGAAACCCAAACCATCCATCCATGGTTAGGTTGTCATGGAAAAACCTAGGATAATGCATGAAAGTCATCTAGAATGATGAATCATGGTTTCTGGAACGAATGTTTAATGGAATGTGGAAAAAAGCCATAGGACCCCAAACATGAAGAATGAACTAAAAACTGGAAATTGGACCTGATTGCACAGAGGGTCGCACACAGGGTCGATAGACCCATCGACCCTATGCACCCTGACCATCGACCCTCAGCATTCGGGAAGTTCAGACAGAGGACAGGGTCGATAGACCCATCGACCCTATGCATTCTGAGCATCGACCCTCTGATCGACCCTTAGTTAACAACATGGTTTTTAAATTGGAGATTAATTCTAATTAAATTCTATCGACTTTGTTAGGTTTTCTAGCATTATAATAACACTGTAGAGGTGATTCTAAAGCTTGAAAAATATCTATTAGCAAGCTAAGGTGAGGAACCTTAACCCCAAACTAAATTGGTTAATAATAAACTATTTTCTATTTCTTGAGTCCTATGCTATGTTTGATTCTATGCGAATATGTTTGTAATGTGCATACAGCATGCCATCCAATATTTCTATTACTTGTTCATGCATATTTACTTTATTGTTTATAACATGATGATGATGATGATAGGAATAGGCATGTGCTTGTATGTGTGTGGTTGATGTGCTTGATGCGAGCGAGTATCAGGGGAGATGTGATGAGAACGTCAATAAACGTTAACCTTTGGCGGGTCTCAGCACTTTAGCTCTATCTCTAACTCAAGTCTTGTGCATTGGCATCGTCGTATCGCCATTACTTTAGCAGAACTATTATGTCGTAGAGTATAGGGGAGGTGGTCTCGGTCCTTGTAGTCTCTCGACTCTACCGGGGGCCTTAGCTCTATCTCTATGGACATTCTAAGGGACTCTTGGGGTGAGGCCTTGGATACCTTGTTTGGCATTAGGATTGGTTAGTTGCGAGCCCCGGTTGCGGCCCTTGCCAACAGGGGCTTACGTGTTGGTATGGCACTATATAGCAATAAACGTAACCTTTGTTATATATTGTTCATGGTTGGGTGCATGTGAGTTGACGATAAACGTGATCTTCGGGAAACGTCACACACTCGTGTATAGAGGCGGAGTCAATAAATGCGACCTTTGGCTACCTCAACCTTTCTATAGCATACTGCAAACTTTAAACCAGACCAAAGATATAAATTGACTTTTTGCATGCATATGTAATGTTGCATCGTTTTAGCTACTCACTGAGCCGTGTTGTGTGCTCACCCCTCGACGTCGAATATTTTTAGTTGATGATGCAGGTTACACAGTTGAAGACTATATGAATGCTTCTACGTACGGGACTGTAGCAACAATGGAAGCTGGAGCTGAAGATGATACACACGACTCCTCTTGCGAGTGCAACTCGTGTGTATTTGACTAGATATTTTCATAGGTTTCTTTATTGGATTTATAAGACATGTATTTGGTACTTAATTATTTATGTCTCAGTTGAGAACAGAATAATTTGCTATTAAATTAATGATATCATCTTAGTTGCTCAGTTCATTTTATTATAGATTTTCCGCTATTGTGTATTACTCTGATTATGATTATGGATGGGTGAAAGTTTGGATAAAACGGGGATAGCCTATTTGAGATCCTAGTTGAACCGTTGGTTATTTAACGGTTCATCACACCATTCTGAACAGTGCGGAATTGGGGTGTGACAACTTGGTATCAGAGCATCTCAGGCCTTGCCCGTCGAACTGACACACATTCAAGACCATTGTGAACTGAGATAGGATAAATTAAAAGCTTTAATACCAACACATTGTAAGCACAAGTGATGATTGAGACCAAATTTAAAAAGAGAATAATGCATCTATTAAAGGGAAAACAAGTTACATACAATGAGTGAGAAAACAAAACGTATATACATAACTAAAGCAGAGTACAGTCCACAACCCGGACCGTTACTCTGTAGTACAAGAAATAAAAATAAAAGTACAATCAGAAAGCTGGAGGCGAAGGAGGAGGCGGTGCCTCACGGTCTCTGTCGTAGTCCTCAGCGTAGACTCTAGTCAACCAGGCTATCTGAGTCTAGGTCGTCTGTAGACTAGCTGTGAGACCGGCTATCCTCTGATCAGTTGCACGCTGCACCTCTAGGAGCTCTCCCATCCGAGCGTCTGATGCGTGCTGAGCAGCCAACAGCTCATCCATCCTCAAATCAGATCTGCGCTGAGCATCCCTGAGCTCACGCAATATCTCCATCATATCAGAAGGTGGATGAGAAGGACCAGTCTCAGGTACAGAATCCGCCGCATGCGAAGTACCAACTCCATCCGCCTGTGTGGGTGATGGCGGGGGTATCGCGTCGACGTCCATGTACATACGATCATCATCGTCGACGGGATCCACCTGAGCTCTAGCAGCAGCAGCAGCAGCCTCAGCATCAGCCACCTCAACCCGAGTGTGAGGGCGCACCATCGCGTTCCTCTCATCATCGCTAACCTGAGCATCTCAAAGTCCCATCTTGCATATAGCCTCCCAATCTAGAGGCGATGAGAAGGTCTTCTCCTGAATCCTCTCATCAACCAAGTCCACCCCCAGACGGGTCAGTAGCACTGTAATCATGCGTCCATATGGTAGATTTCCCCTATGACCGGACAATGTAGCACTGATCATCGTCCGCATGATGATGTAGGGAAGACAAACGGGCTGATGAGTGCATATACTGTAGATCAAAACTCGGGTCAGCCGAGACACCCTCTCATAATGCCCACTCGCGGGATCAGGTTATCTTTGAATGATCCTATGGAACACCCGTGGAGCCGGACGCAAGTAGCACGCCCTCATCCGCCGATCGGGCTGTAGTAACCGACTATCAATCTCGGCCCGCAACCACGTCTCGATAAAATCGTGCTCACCAGGTGCACAGTACACCATAGGACCGTCATATGGAATGCCCAACTGGTCGGCCAGCTGCCGATAATCAAAAGAAATCTGCACCCCCTTGACGTAGCTAGTAATGCGCAACTCCTGACCAAGCTCCACATCGTTGTGGTTTCCCACAATCTGAAGGTTGCAATAAAATTGGCGCACTAACTCTGGACGGGTGCACGCATCGTATGTGATGACAGGGAGCCACCCCATATCACCAAAAGCTCTCTCTACGTTGAACAAGGCTAGCTCAGCCAAGTTCACCATGCGACCCCCTTCAACCTTCTTACGGGCATAATCGACATACTGTGCCTCGGCTTCATTGGAGCGGAAGCGAAGCGGATCACGAACCCTGGGTACTTTGGTACGAACCATAGTATCTGCAGATAAGAAAGAAAAAGGAAAACAAGGAGTTAATAGGATAAAAATTTAAAAATCGGGCATTATAACAAAGTAAGTTGGTCAAAAGCCTCACTTTTCACCCATACAAGTGGGCAGGAGGACTTGCGTAAGTTCCAACACATCACACAACAGTTAAACAGAAGGAAATGGTAACTGACAAGGTCCAATTTGAAGGAATTGCAAGAAATCAAAAAATTTCGACAAATTAGGGCAAAAAGAGAAAATTTTAAGTTTCTCGATAACCAACCGATGAAACTCAAAAATTTTTGAGGGCTTTTGTTCCTCAAGACACTAACAACAAAAGCCCCCAATAAAAATCAAATTTTTACGATTGGAAAAAGTTTAATTTGAAAAATACAAGTTAAATGAGCAAAAACCTAGAAATAAAAACCTAAAAAAACAGGTAAAGTTGGGAAAGTATACCTGTAGAGGTGATGTGGATGTCGAAACTCGGACTAAAAATGATCCACAACAGTGAAGTAGCACTGTAGCAACTCGGAGAGAAGAGACGAGTCGAAACGGGAGGGAAATAATAGAAAATGACCCAAAATCGGACTTTAAAAATCTGATTTTTGGTCGGAGGGTCGGACAACTCGACCGGGGGCCATCGACCCTCGATCGACCCTCTAATCGACCCTCCGCTCTCGGAAATCGACAGAAACTACGGAGGTCGGACATTAAGGGTCCGACATACCATCGACCCTCACCATCGACCCCCGTATTAAAAGACAGTATTTTTTTTTAAAAATGAGCTCGAATTGGAATTGATTAATGGTTAACGTGCCTACATGACATATACATGATTTCTCACCTATTTTGATGATTTTTAGGCACCACCAAACATCAAAAAGAATTATGTCTGGGCGTAGAGTTACCCGACAGACCCGAAACACAGTCCCACCACCACCACCGGCGGATGAGACTAGTCAAGAGAACAATTATGCACAGGGTAATCCCGAACCGGCAAACCCTACAAATTTGCCACCACCACCACCAGAGCTAACAACAGTGGTGATGAATCCGGCACAACAACTACAAGCAAATGCAACACGCACAAGCTCAAATGCAAGGTTGCAAGAGTTATGTTTCAAGCCACTCAGGCTGCAACCATGCACACTGGGCAAGCTAGTGCAGCACCAGTGGGTAATCACCCAGCTCAACAGACACCTCAACAACCGGCTGCACCAATTCCAGTGCAAGTCCTAGAAGCAGCCCAAGGGAACTATCAGTATCCACACTATATGTTTGGGGCAAACCCCCAAAACCAACTGGATCACTCCCGACTAGTAGAGAGATTTCTGAAGATGAAACCTAAGGAATTCAACGGTAAACCGTTTATTGGTGGAAATCCACAAAAACATACTTATTGACCAGACATGCCCTACTGACATGGGCTATATATAAAGAAGCATTCTTCGAGAAATATTTCCCACGAAGCTTCAGAGACTCAATGGAGAAAGAGTTCCTGAGTTTGTACCAGGGGACAGATGACCGTAGACGCATATCAACAGCGCTACGAAGAACTGTTTTTCTTCGCACCGGCGAGTATGCAAGAAGAAGATACAAAAACCCGTTGGTTCGTCGCGGGACTAAGAGGAAGCATAAGAGAAAATGTTCTGGGCTTAGAGAAGAAGATTTACAATGAAGCTGTCCAGATCGCTCGAGTAATTGAATCGAGCTAGAAGGACAGCTATTTCTCCCAGAACCGAGGAATCAAGAGACCAGCCGGAAACTCCTACAACAGAGGCAATAATAGGACGTATAAACCTTTTCGTCCTCAGAATTTTGCAACTGCACCAAAGTCTACTTCAGCAGCTCAACCACAGCCAAAGCCAAATTCTGAAGTCCCGAAGTGCTTTAACTGCAACCAACCAGGGCATATGGCAAGGGAATGCCCTAAGCCCAAGAAACAATTCCATCAGGGACGAGTATATGCTGTTACGTCCGAGGATGCGGCCGCATCGCCCGATGTGGTCACAGGTATGACCAAAACTTTTAAGATTTTAATTACATTGATTGAGCATGTAGACTAAGTAAAAACGAATCACAGGTATCGTACCTATCAATGGCATACCCGCCAGAGTACTCTTTGATTCAGGAGCTACTCATTCATTTATATCTGTGTCGTTTGGAAATAAGACCAATTTTCCCATCAAAACATTAGACTACAAATTACTTGAATGGTCACCGATGGGATTAGAAGTGGAATTAGAGAAAGGTTATGGACCATGTCCAGTTCTCATTGGAGACCAAACTTTGGATGCAACCTTGATACAACTTGAGATGACAGACTTTGACGTCATCTTGGGAATGGACTGGTTAGCTCGGCATTCTGCAAATCTGTTATGCGCCGAAAAGAAGCTAACATTTAAAGATAAAGAAGGAGCAGAATTCAGTTTCTCGGGAACCAAACTTCCCAGGAGACGAAAGCTCATACTCTCAACATTTAAGGCTAAGAAGTTCCTTGAGAAAGGGGCGGTCGGATATCTAGTATCAGTGGTCGACCTAACCAAGGACGTGCCACGAATGGAAGATATTGATGTCGTGCGAAATTTTCCCGATGTATTTTCGAAGGAACTACCCGGATTACCACCTGACCGAGCTACAGAGTTTGTAATAGACCTTCTACCCGGAGCCGCACCCGTATCAAAAGCACCTTATAGGATGACTCCTACTGAACTGAAGGAATTAAAAGTGAAATTACAAGAACTGCTGGAGAAGGGTTATATTAGACCCAATATATCTCCATGGGGAGCACCGGTGTTGTTCGTAAAGAAGAAGGATGGTAGCGTTCGATTATGTATCGACTATCGAGAGTTGAATAAACTGACCATCAACAAAAGTATTTTCAAAGATCGATCTTCGATCGGGCTATCATCAGCTGAAGATTAAAGAAGGTGGCATTCCGAAGACAGCTTTCAGGACAAGATACGGACATTATGAATGCTTAGTAATGCAATTCAGATTAACTAATGCACCGGCGACATTCATGGAACTTATGAACCGAGTTTTCCACGATATGCTGGATACGTCGGTTATAGTATTTATTGATGACATATTGGTATACTCCAAGGACAAGGAAACCCATGTTAAGAACCTAAACGCAGCCCTACAGCGTTTAAGGAAAGAGAAGTTATACGCCAAATTTTCAAAGTGTGAGTTTTGGCTAAGTGAAGTTGCCTTTCTAGGCCATGTAGTATCCGCTGAAGGAATCAAAGTGGACCCCAGCAAAATCGAGGCTATTGTGAAGTGGGAAGCACCAAGGAGCGTTTCTAAATTAGAAGTTTTTCGGGTCTAGCTGGTTATTATCGGAGATTCGTGAGAAGACTATTCTCGGATTGCCGTATCTCTTACCCGGTCGACCAAGAAAGGAGAAAAATTTGTATGGACGGATAAGTGTGAAAAGAGTTTTCAAACACCGAAGACCGGATTGATATCCGCTCCGATTTTGACTATTCCGATCCCGTGACAGACATTTACCTTATATACCGATGCGTCGGGATTGGGATTGGGATGTGTGCTTATGCAAGGAGAGCAAGTGATTACCTATGCCTCGAGACAATTGAAGGTACATGAGAAAAATTACCCCACTCATGATTTGGAGTTAGCGGCAGTAGTACATGCTGTCAAGATATGGAGACACTACCTATACGGAGAGAAATTCCAGATTAAGTCGGACCATAAAAGTTTTACTTATTTATTTAATCAGAAGGAGTTGAATATGAGACAAAGAAGATGGCTGGAACTATTGAAAGACTATGATTGTGATATCCAGTATCATCCAGAAAAGCGAACGTAGTAGCAGATGCATTGAGCAGAAAAGCAATGATAAAATCTCAAGGAGAAGTTAGCATGAATGCGGCAATGTGCACTACCGAAATGGTATTCAATCACGGCAACGAGCAGTATGTGATAGACACAACGGATGGATCAGCCAACCAAGGGTTTATTCATCAGTTTTCGAATATGTTCGCAACATTGAAGATTATACCGGATATAATGGATGAAGTGAAGACAGCTATCAAAGAAGATCCTTATCTGAGAACAATACAAGAAGATATTGAGAAAGGTAGGACTAACCCTGAGTTCACCTTGGATGAAGAAAAAGTATTGAAATACAAAGGAAGAATATGTGTACCCGAAACAGAAAGTGTGGACATTAGACACCGACTGATGAAAGAAGCTCATACCACCATCTATTCGATACATCCTGGAAGTATAAAAATGTATCATGATCTAAAGAAACTGTATTGGTGGAGGGGAATGAAAGCAGATGTAGCTAAGTTCGTGTCTCAATGCCTAAATTGTCAGAAAGTAAAGGCTGAACGACAAAGACCCGCAGAATTGTTACAGCCGTTACCGGAACCAGCATGGAAATGGGACTGCATTACTATGGACTTCGTCACAGGACTACCATTGACTCCTCGAGTAGTTGACGCAGTTTGGGTGATTGTAGACCATCTGACAAAAACAGCTCGTTTCATACCTATACGACCTCAGTATACACTGGAAAGGTTAGCGAAGCTGTATGTGGATAATATTGTTCGATTACATGGTGTTCCAGAAAGCATCGTGTCGGATAGAGATCTCCGATTTACTTCCATGTTTTGGGAAGGACTACAAAAGGCTATGGGTACAACATTAAAGTTCAGTACTGCATTCCATCCGCAGACAAATGGACAGTCAGAGCGCACAATTCAGATTCTAGAAGATATGCTACGAGCATGTGTAATTGATTTCAAGGGATCATGGGATGAAAAATTACCATTGATCGAGTTCGCTTATAATAATAGCAATCAGACTACTATACAGATATCACCTTATGAAGCACTGTATGGAAGAAAATGTCGAACTCCTTTGTTTTGGAATGAAGTGGGAGAACGTAGTATTGTTGGACCGGAATTCGTTGAAGAAACTTGTCGAGTGGTCGACATCATCAAGGAAAGGGTAAGAACAGCTCAGAACCGTCAGAAGCAATACGCAGATACTCGACGAAGAGATCTAGAGTTTGTTGTAGGTGATAAAGTATTTTTGAAGGTATCGCCTATGCGAGGATTGAAAAGGTTCGGACAAAAAGGGAAACTAAGTCCAAGATATGTCGGGCCATATGAAATTCTGGCTAAGCGTGGAAAAGTAGCTTATCAGTTAGCACTACCACCATCTATGTTAAGCGTGCATGATGTATTTCACATTTCCTTATTGAAGAAGTATGTCAAAGACCCAACGCATGTTTTGACAGTGGATTTGCCAGAATTGACTGATGATTTGACATTTGAAGTAACACCAACGGAAATCACTAGTCGAAATGTTCAACCTCTACGCAATAGAGATATCTACTATGTTAAGGTCACATGGAAAAGTAGAGACATGGAAGAAGTTACATGGGAAGAAGAAAATGCTATGCGGAAGCAATACCCTCACTTATTTGATTCAGAAGGTACATCCAATTTCGAGGACGAAATTTTTATAAGTTGGGGGGAGTTGTAAGACCCGTGTCAAACTAACCCGGTCTTACCACCTTGAACCAGGTTTACCCATCATGGTCGAGTCAATGGACCAAGGGCGTGAAGGAGAGCGAGATCCCAAGTATCAAATCGACCCAAAAACACTTAAAATAGAGCAAGGGTCGCATACCCAGCTAAACAGGGTCGACCCTCTCAAATTAGAAACTCAGACCCTGAAAAATGGACAGAGGGTCGGACAGTGTCAGACCACAGGGTCGACGGGATCATCGACCCTCTAATCGACCCTCACTTACTGCCGAGTCTGAAATTAGGAAATTTCCTAATTTTCGATTGGGATTCTTTCCAAATCTCAATGGGACTATTATAGGACACTCCTACTCTATTTAAAGGACGTCCCTAAGCCACTTTCACTCCTTTCACAACCCTAATTGAATTGAGAGAAGGAGAGAAGAAGGAAAAGAGGAAGAAAAGAGGCAAGGAAGAAGACTTAGCAAAAAGGAGAAGAATTTACTTACCCAAAAAAAAAAAAGGAGAAGAATTTCCAGAGAAAAGTAATCTTCTCAGGTATGGATACTAATTCCATGAGTTTCTACAGACCTTAGATTAGTTATGGTTGAGTGTAGGATTTCGGAGAAACCCAATGTAAGACCCGTGTCAAACTAACCCGGTCTTACCACCTTGAACCAAGTTTACCCATCATGGTCGAGTCAAGTGGACCAAGGGCGTGATGGAGATCGAGGTCCCAGGTATAAAATCGACCCAAAAACACTTAATTTTAGGGGAGGGTCGCATACCCAGCCAAGTAGGGTCGGACCTCCCAAAACAGAATGTCAGACCCTCAGATTTTAAGGGAGGGTCGGACAGCTTAAGACCCTAGGGTCGACAGGATCATCGACCCTCCCATCGACCCTCGGTTTCTGACGAATATAGAAATTAAGAAATTTCTATATTTTTCGATTGGGATTCTTTCCAAATCTCAATGGGACTTATTTAGGATGTTCCTAGTCTATTTAAAGGACGTCCCTAAGCCACTTTCACTCATT
Source organism: Protea cynaroides (assembly GCA_028583415.1). Lineage (NCBI taxonomy): Eukaryota > Viridiplantae > Streptophyta > Magnoliopsida > Proteales > Proteaceae > Protea > Protea cynaroides. The sequence goes on from CM053267.1 coordinate 45,198,941, forward strand.
TCACAATCCTAATTGAATTGAGAGAAAGAGAGAAGAAGGAAAAGAGGAAGAAAGGAGACAAAGAGGAAGACTTAGCAAAAAGGAGAAGAGTTACAGAGAAAGATTAATCTTCTCAGGTATGGATACTAATTCTATGAGTTCCTACAGACCTTAGGGTAGTTATTGATGAGAATGTGATATCGGAGAGACCCAAACCATCCATCCATGGTTAAGTTTTCATGGAAAATCATAGGAGGATGCACGAAAACTATTTAGGTGGATTATACATGGTTCTAGACCATGGAATGACTGTTGAATGAATGTAGGAAGCAAGCCATAGGACCCCAAACACGAAGAGTGGATTTAAAAGTGGAAATTGGACAGAGTGCATCGAGGGCCGCACCGAGGGTCGATAGACCATCCGACCCTAGGTGTTTCTGACCATCGACCCTCAACATTCGGGAAGTCCAGAAAGAGGGGAGGGTCGATAGACCCATCGACCCTAGCATCGACCCTCAGTTGACAGAATGGTTTTAAATTCCGAATTAATTCTAATTAAATTCTATCACTTTGTTAGGTTTGCTAGCAATATAATAACGTTATAGCGGTAATTCTAAAGCTTGGAAAAGTATCTTTTAGCAAGCTAAGGTGAGGAACCTTAACTCCAAACTAAATTGGTTAATATTAAACTGTTTTCTATTTCTTGAGTCCTATGCTATGTTTGATTCTATGCGAATATGTTTGTAATGTGCATACAACATGCCATCTAATATTTCTATAACTTGTTCATGCATATTTACTTTATTGTTTATAACATGATGATGATGATGATGATGATAGGAATAGGCATGTGCTTGTATGTGTGTGGTTGATGTACTTGATGCGAGCGAGTATCAGGGGAGGTGTGATGAGAAAGTCAATAAACGTTAACCTTTGGCGGGTCTCAGCACTTTAGCTCTATCTCTAACTCAAGTCTTGTGCATTGCCATCGTCGTATCGTCATTACCTTAGCAGAACTATTATGTCGTAGAGTATCAGGGGAGGTGGTCTCGGTTCTTGTAGTCTCTGACTCTATCGGGGGGCCTTAGCTCTATCTCTATGGGCATTCTGAGGGTTGCTGGGGTGAGGCCTTGGATACACTGTTTGGCATTAGGATATACGTTAACTTTCGGGCGGGCTTCCACACCCTGTGTATAGAGGCGGTGTCAATAAACGTTAACCTTTGACCACCCAACCTTTCTATTGCGCATTGCAAACTATAAATCAGACCAAAGATATAAATTGATTTTTTTTCATGCATATGTATTGTTGCATTGTTTTGGCTACTCACTGAGCCGTGTTGTGTGCTCACCCCTCGACATCGAATATTTTTAGTTGATGATGCAGGTTACACAGTCGAAGATTATATGAACGCGTCTGCGTACGAGAATATCGCAGCAATAGAAGCTGGAGCTGAAGAGTATATACATGACACCTCTTGCGAGTGTGACTCATGTGTATTTGATTAGCTATTTTATAGGTTTCTTTGGATTTATAAAGACTTGTATTTGATATTTACATAAGTATGTCTCAGTTGGAAACAGAATAATTTACTATTTAATTAATGGTATTATCTTAGTTCTCAGTTCATTTATTTATAAACTTTCCGCTATTGTGTATTACTCTGATTATGATTATGGATGTGTGGGAGTTTGGATAACGCGGGGATAGCCTGTTCGAGATCCTGGTTGAACCGTTGGTTATTTAACGGTTCATCACACCATTCTGAACGAAGGTGCGAAAATGGGGTGTGACAACTTGGTATCGAGCTTCTCGGACATTGCCCGCCGAACCGACACACATTCAAGACCATTGTGAACCGAGATAGGATAAATTAAAAGCTTTAATACAAACACACTGTAAGCACAAGTGATGATTGAAACCAAATTAAAAAGAGAATAATGCATCTATTAACGGGAAAACCAGTTACATACAATGAGTGAGAGAAACAAAACGTATATACATCGCTAAAGCAGAGTACAGTCCACAACCCGGACAGTTACTCTATAGTACAAGAAAAGTAAAGTACAAATCAAGAAGCTGGAGGCGAAGGAGGAGGCGGTGCCTCACGATCTCTGCCATAATCCTCAGCATAGACCCTAGTCAACCAGGCCACCTAGGTCTGGGTCGTCTGGAGACTAGCTGTGAGACCGGCTATCCTCGATCGATGCCGCACGCCGCACCTCTAGGAGCTCTCCCATCCGCGCGTCGATGCGTGCCGAGTAGCCAACAGCTCATCCATCCTCGGATCAGATCTGCGCCGAGCATCCCCGATCTCCCGCAAAGATCTCCATCATGGTGAAGGTGGAAGTGAAGGATCAGCCGAAGTGAGAAGGACCAGCCTCGGGTGCAGGAGCCGCCGCAGAAGATGTACCAACTCCAGCCGCATGTGTGGGTGATGGCGGTGGTATCGCATTGACATCCATATACATGCGATTGTCATCGTCGACCGGATCCCCACGAGCCCTAGCAGCAGCCTCAGTATCAGCCATCTTGACCCGAGTGTGAGGGCGCATCATCGCGTTCCTCTCCTCATCGCTAACCTCCGCATCTCGTAGCCCCATCTTACAGATAGCCTCCCAATCTAGAGGCGACGAGAAGGTCTTCTCCTGGATCTTCTCATCTACCAAATCCACCCCCAGACGGGTCAGTAGCACTACAATCATGCGTCCATAGGGTAGATTACCCCTATGACCGGACAATGTGGCACTAATCATCGTCCGCATGATGATGTAAGGAAGGTAGACCGGCTAGCGAGTGCGAGATGCGGTAGATCAAGAACTCGGGTCAGTCGAGACACCCTCTCATAATGCCCACTCTGTGGGATCAGATTATGCTTGGATAATCTTGCGGAAGACCCGTGGAGCCGGACGCAAGTAGCAAGCTCTCATCCGCCATCTATCGGGACCGGAGCAACCGGTTGTCGATCTCGCCCTCATCTCCATCTCAACAAACTGTGGCTCTCCCGACGCACAGTACACCATGGGGCCATCAAAGGGAATGCCCAACAGGTCGGTCAGCTGCCGATAATCAAAGGAGATGTGCACCCCTTTGACGTAACTAGTGATGTGCAACTCCTGACCACGCTCGACATCATTGTAATTCCCCACCACCTGGAGATTACAATAGAACTGGCGTACCAAGTCGGGACATGTGCACGCGTCGTATGTGATGACAGGGAGCCACCCCATATCACCGAATGCTCCCTCTACATTGTACAAGGCTAGCTCAGCCAAGTTCACCATGCGACCCCCTTCAACCTTCTTACGGGCATAGTCCGCATACTGTGCCTCGGCTTCATTCGAACGGAAGCGAAGTGGATCGCGCACTCTAGGTACTTTGGTACGGGCCATAGTATCTGCAAAATAAGAAAAAAAAAAGGAAGCAAGGAGTTAATAGGATAAAAATCCAAAAATTTAAAATAGAGCCCCATTTCTCACCATATAAGTGGGCATGAGAACCTTCGTAGGCTAAAATATGTCCTACGACCCACATACAGTAGGAAATTTTAACTGACGAAGTTCAATTTGAAGAAATTTAAGAAAAATAAAAAATTTCGATAAATTAGGGCAAAAAGAGAAAATTCTAAGTTTCTCGATAACCGACCGATGAAACTCAAAAATTTTTGAGGGCTTTCGTTCCTTAAGACCCCAATAACAAAAGCCCCCAATAAAAATCAAATTTTTACGGTTGGAAAAAGTTTAATTTGGAAAATACGAGCTAAATGGGCAAAAACCTAGAAAAGAAAACCTAAAAACAGGTAAAGGTGAGAGAATATACCTGTAGGGATGACGTGGGCGTCGAAACACGGAGTTAAACCGACCAAGAATAGTGGAGTAGCACTGTAGCAACTCAGAGAGTGGAGGCGAGTCGAAACGGAGGAAGAATAGTGAGAAACAACCCAGAATCGGATCTTAAAAATCTGATTTTTGGTCCGAGGGTCGGACAATTCGACTGGCACCATCGACCCTCGGATCGACCCTCCCATCGACCCTCGGCTCTCGGGAATCTGACAGAAAATCGAGGGTCGGACACCCATCGACCCTCAGCTCTCGGGAAGAACTAGTCATTCCCAGGGTCGAATACCCAGGGTCGGACCTACCAGCGACCCTCACCATCAACCCTGCATAGAAAAGACAATATTTTTTTTATAAAATGAGTTAGAAATTGAAATTTCTTATCGGTTAGTGTGCCTACATGAGATATAAATGAATTCTAACCTACCTTGATGAATTTTCAGGCACCGACAATCACCGAAAGGAATTATGTCTGGCCGTAAAGTTACCCGACAGACCCGAAATGCAGTCCCACCACCACCACCAGTGGAGGAGACTAGTCAAGAGAATAACCATGCACAGGGTAATCCAGAACCAGCAGGCCCTACAAATTTGCCACCTCCATCACCGGAGCTAGCAACTGTGGGTATGAATCTGGCCCAACAGCTACAGCAAATGCAACACGCACAAGCTCAAATGCAGGTTGCAATGTGAGTTATGTTTCAAGCCACTCAGGCTGCAACCATGCACACGGGGCAAGCTAGTGCAGCACCAGTGGGTAATCACCCAGCTCAACAGACACCTCAACAACCGACTGCACCAATTCCAGAGCAAGTCCCAAAAGCAGCCCAAGGGAATTATCAGTATCCATACTATATGTTTGGGGCAAACCCCCAAAACCATCTGGATCACTCCCGACTAGTAGAGATATTTTTGAAAATGAAACCGAGAGAATTCAACGGCAAGTCGTCTGATCCACTGTGGCCAGCACACTGGATAGACGAAGTGGAAAGGAACTTCCTTATGATGACTATTACCGAGGAAGAGAAAGTACTATGCGCCACCTTCATGCTCAAAGGTGATGCACACCATTGGTGGAAATCTACAAAGACGTACTTATTGACCAAGCACGCCCTACTGACATGGGCTATATATAAAGAAGTGTTCTTCGAGAAGTATTTCCCAATGAGCTTCAGAGATTCAATGGAGAAAGAGTTCTTGAGTTTGTACCAGGGGCAGATGACCGTAGACGCATATCAACAACGCTACGAAGAACTGTTTTTCTTCGCACCGGCTAGCATGCAAGAAGAAGATACAAAAACCCGTAGGTTCGTCGCGGGACTAAGAGGAAGCATAAGAGAAAACGTTCTGGGCTTAGAGAAGAAGATTTACAACGAAGCTGTCCAGATTGCTCGAGTAATCTTGATCGAGATCTTTGCTGCTTGTAGAGTATCTGTCTTGCATTTAAGGCTGGCATCCTTTCATAGAGGAGTATTTGCCATGTGGAGCAACCTGTAGTTAGGAATCGAGATGTCCTGGGATCCAAATCGTCTCCTGTGAGGCTTTTCGCAGGAGACGTAGCTGCATCATTTGGATGCACCACACGTGGCTAGTACCAGATCGAATGTTGAACAATCAAGTAGGTGCATAATGTGGAAAATTAATTAGTTGCATCCTATTAAATATCTCTTTTTGAATTTGGAAAGGATTGACAACTCCATCTCGGTCTTGATTTTTCGACCCAGTGTTTCAGAGGGGAAAGGGAGGGCAGAGGAAGAAAAAACGGGGAGGAAGTCAAGGGGGAACCTGATCAAGTGATTTTGGTCGGGGTCGAAGATCGGGAGAAACGATCGAGAGGACAAGTGGCGATTGTGGTGGTGATGATGATGGGAAGAAGGCTGGAGGGCGATGAGACGGAGAGGTGGTCGGATAGAGAGAAGATGTAAGAAAGGTGGTGACATCAACATCTGGTAGAAGAATTTACAGACAGAACGACATATTAAGATCTGATGAAGGGGAAGGTAGGAGGAGATTTGATGGAGTGTGTCCTATGGGAGGCCATGAATCGGAGAAGTTTCCATTTCTCTCTCTTCTTTCTCTGCCTCTCTCTAGCAATGGCGTCAATTCTTCCTTGAAATTTTATTTACAGTAGCATCAACGTGAGGAAATCCTTCCTTGAAATTTTATTTATTATTTTAATTTAATTTGTTTTGTTGTTTTATGGTATAAATTATGGTAAATGTATTTCATGTTTTATTCTAGCAAGAGAAAAAAAAAATCGATTGGCTATTTTTAAGTTTAACTGTTTTGTTGTTTTCTTTTCTTTAATTTTTCCTTTTTTTTTTTCTGTTGAAATCCTTTGATTTCTGTTAACAAATTGATACGCTTCCTCAAAATGGCACAAGAGTGTATAAATGAGTTGCAAAGGGTTTTTTCTTCCTCTACCCTCTCTCTCCCCTTTGAAACAAATCCTTGAAATAAATCCTCTTTCTACTGTCTTCAAAATGGATTCACAGAGTTGCAGAGGGGATCTCAACTTGTTTCTTCCTCTGCACTCTCTCTACCCTCTGAAACAAACCCTTGAAACAACAAACCCTCTTCCGTTCTTCCTCTTGGATACAAACTGATTTTCAAAATGGTTTCGTCTGTCTTTGATAAGGTGCATATGGAATTGGTTTCGTCTCCTGCAGTGAGGATTTCTTGAGCCGTCAGATATCAATTAATACACGTGGCATGCATCTACCATAGGCAGCAACGTCTCCTACAGATATCCTCGTAGGAGACAATTTGGATCCGATGTCCCGAGACTGTAATTATAGTACTTTTTCCCGAAATGATGCATTGGGTGTTGAGCGTCTGCCACGTGGACTTCACTATTAGTCCGTCGAAGGGGCAAAGCACCTTTTTGAATTCGACAATCTTCGTCTACGGCGCCAGCTATTGGGATAACGCTACGTGTCTTACTCATTGGGAAGATAAGTCTTTGAAGCGTCGCTCCTGCGGAATGCAAACTCGAGGGATGCCACACGGGACGTGTCGTGGAAAGTTGAAGGGTCAATGCTTTCAGGAAGGTCTCAGAGTGTCACACCCCAATTCCACACTGTTCAGAATGGTGTGATGAACCGCTAAATAACCAACGGTTCAACCAGGATCTCTAATAGACCATCACCGCGTTATCCAAACTTTACAGACACCCACAATCATAATCAGAGTAAATACAATAGCGTAAATCTTGTAAATAAATGAACTGAGAACTAAGATGATACCATTAATTAAATAGTAAATTATTCTGTATTTAACTGAGACATAAATATTTAAGCACCAAATACATGCCTTATAAATCCAATAAAGAAACCTATAAAAATATCTAGTCAAATACACACGAGTTGCACTCGCAAGAGGAGTCGTGTGTATCATCTTCAGCTCCAGCGTCCATGGCTGCTATATTCCCGTATGTAGACGCATTCATATAATCTTCGACTGTGTAACCTGCATCATCAACTAAAAATATTCGACGTCGAGGGGTGAGCACACAACACGGCTCAGTGAGTAGCCAAAACAATGCAACAGTACATATGCATGCAAAAAGTCAATTTATATCTTTGGTCCGGTTTATAGTTTGCAATGTGCAATAGAAAGGTTGGGTGGTCAAAGGTTAACGTTTATTGACACCGCCTCTATACACAGGGTGTGGAAGCCCGTCCGAAGGTTAACGTTTATCGTCGTCCCCATCCACCCTACCATAACATTATACAACAAAGGTTAACGTTTATTGCTATATAATGCTATACCAACACGTAAGCCCCTGTTAGCCAGGGCTTGCAAACTGGGCTCGCTACTAACCAATCCTAATGCCAAACAGTGTATCCAAGGCCTCACCCCAGCATCCCTCAGAATGCCCATAGAGATAGAGCTAAGGCCCCCCGGTAGAGTCAGAGACTACAAGGACCGAGACCACCTCCCCTGATATTCTACGACATAATAGTTCTGCTAAGGTAATGACGATACGACGATGTCAATGCACAAGACTTGAGTTAGAGATAGAACTAAAGTGCTGAGACCCGCCAAAGGTTAACGTTTATTGACGTTCTCATCACACATCCCCTGATACTCGCTCGCATCAAGTACATCAACCACACACATACAAGCACATGCCTATTCCTATCATCATCATCATCATCATGTTATAAACCATAAAGTAAATATGCATAAACAAGTAATAGAAATATTGGATGGCATGCTGTATGCACATTACAAACATATTCGCATAGAATCAAGCATGACATAGGACTCAAGAATAGTAAACAGTTTATTATTAATCAATTTATTTTGGAGTTAAGGTTCCTCACCTTAGCTTGCTAAAAGATACTTTTCCAAGCTTTAGAATCACCGTTATAACGTTATTATATTGCTAGCAAACCTAACCAAGTCGATAGAATTTAATTAGAATTAATTCAGAATTTAAAACCATTCTGTCAACTGAGGGTCGATGCTAGGGTCGATGGGTCTATCGACCCTCCCTCCATTTTGGACTTCCCGAATGCTGAGGGTCGATGGTCAGAAACACCTAGGGTCGGATGGTCTATCGACCCTCGGTGCAACCCTCGATGCACTCTGGTCCAATTTCCACTTTTAAATCCACTCTTCGTGTTTGGGGTCCTATGGCTTGCTTCCTACATTCATTCAACAGTCATTCCATGGTCTCGAACCATGTATAATCCATCTAAATAGTTTTCGTGCATCATCCTATGGTTTTCCATGAAAACCTAACCATGGATGAATGGTTTGGGTTTCTCCGAAATCCTACACTCAACCATATCTAACCTGTAAGACCCGCACTCTGAAAACCCGGTCTAAACCTTGGTTTTGTGTCGTGACAGGTCTTTCGATCATCACCGAGCCAGACGGGGCAAGCAGATAACAAACAGGTACGGAATCGGACCAAAGTCGACCAATTATACCTGATTTTAGGTATACCGGTCGATGGTACCGGATGATGGTACCGGTCGACCGGTATGGCCTGCACAGCTATGTGCGAGAATTTGGAAATTGGTCTCTGCGGGTCCCGCTTTCCTGATTTCGAATCCTAGAAGTTTCCTAATCCTAGTAGGGTTACTAAACCCTATTTCTAGCCTATAAATACACCCTTAAACCCCCTCAAATCCTTTCCATTGTCTCTCACAAATCCTAGAGAAGAGAAAGAGCTTAGAAAGGAGAAGGAGCTAGGAAGAAGAAGGAGGTGCCGCCATTACCGTTTGACGAAGCTCACGCTACGCCTGTCAACGGTAAGTGCTTGAATCCATCTTCTTACCCTATGATAGTTGTGTGGGTGGATCAATACCATGCAAAGTAGGTATTGATCTAAAACCCTAAATTGGCCAATAAACCCTAAGTTGCCGTCAAACCCTAGATTTGAGTTTCGAGATGATATTCACCGAAACGAGACTTGAATGAGTTGGGGATAACTCTAACTCAAAGCCTAGACTTAGAATGGATAGGAGAAACCCTGAAAATCCGTGGAGGATGATCGACGGCAGTCGAAGAACCCATGTATGGTCTTCCGGAGACATACCGGTCGACTATACCGGTTGCACATAGTGCGACCGGTATGTTGCGACCGCTACCTCTCGGGAGGTTGTCTGTGGGGACCGGCTGACCATACCGGTCGCCAGTCTTTTCCACAGAGCTGCGACCGGTACATGCCACCGGTCAGCTCTGTGAGGGCAGTTTGTGATCTCTGTTGGTTTCCGACCAACATGAAACCCTAAGCAATGTATTCTAATGAAACCCTAATAATATTGTAGGACTTTGTGACATATCGTTTGGATCTTGCGACGTGGAACAAGTAATCGAATGAGCGTCAGGTAAGGGAATCTGACCTAAACCTAATAATTAATGGATAGTAAATCGTTGTTAATCATTGAATATCTATGATGTGATGTTTGTGCATATTCACATGCCATCCTTTACTTTCAGCTATTATTATTGTTCATGCATTCATAGGATGTGATTGTTAGGCATGTGATTGTTTTCGTTGGTGTGTGGAGTGGGGCATGGGCCTAGGATCGCTCTTCACACTGGCACCTTTTGTAGTATTCTATCTTAACATGCTTGGTACGGGTGGGGTATCAGGGGAAAATCGTGGTACGGTGGTCTCCGATATTGATGTTGTCCCGGCCATCGTTGGGTGGTACTGAGGATTTCGAGTCGACGCTGGCTTGTCCACGATGCTTTAGCTCTATCTCTATGCCGTAGGGAGTTATGTTGGGATAGGGTCTACCTGCGTATTGTTTCTATCCTAGTGGGTTAGTTGCGGATAGGGTATCAGGGGGAGGTGAGGTTTGGTGGTCTCCGACCCGACCTGCATGCTCTAGCTCTATCTCTATGCCGTAGACGGCTGTGCTGTGATAGAGCATACATTGTTGACATATAGGATTGGTTAGTTGCGAGCCCAGTTTGCGAGCCCTGGCCGATAGGGGCTTAGGTACCGGTATGGGTAGAGTATCAGGGGAGGTGCGGGTATACCTTAGCTCTATCTCTATTCCATGATGGGTGCATGTGGGTTGGTGGTAGTGTGATTACTGTACGACGCCACACACTCGTGTATAGAGGTGCGGGGGCCACCAAACCTTTCTATAACACATTGCAAACTTAAAACCAGACCACAGCATAAAATTTGATTGTTACTCATGCATAATCTTGTGAAACTGTCTGATTGTCTTACTGAACTGTGTTGTGTGCTCACCCTTTGTACGTACATTGTTTTTAGATGTTGATGCAGATTATACTGTGGATGACTATGTGAACGCTCCGGCGTATGGAGGTGTGGCTGCTCTAGATGTGCAAGCAGGAGAGGACGAGCATGACGCTTCATGCGAGTGCCCTTTCTGCGTGTACCTTTGATTTGTTTTATTTGTTTATTTCAGTTATTTTTTATTGGATTAAAGGGATGTAAAAGATTATTATTCTATGTGTTTGAGTTTGAATAATGGGATATTTATTTAAATTATCATTAGATACTCAGTTCATTCTATTTAAAGTCTTCCGCTGTATATTTATATTCTGATTGTGATTATGTGTAATTGGTTTGTATGGGTGGACACGGCCTATTCGAGATCCTGGTGTGAACCGTTGGTTCAATGACGGTTCACTCACACCGTTCTGGTTGGATCAGAATTGGGGTGTGACATAACCTAAGGTCTGTAGAAACTCATGGAATTAATATCCATACCTGAGAAGATTAATCTTTCTCTGTAATTTCTTCTCCTTTTTGCTAAGTCTTCCTCTTTGTCTCCTTTCTTCCTCTTTTCCTTCTTCTCTCTTTCTCTCAATTAAATTAGGGTTGTGAAAGGAGTGAAAGTGGCTTAGGGACGTCCTTTAAATAGACTAGGAACATCCTAAATAAGTCCCATTGAGATTTGGAAAGAATCCCACTCGAAAATTAGGAAATTTCCTAATTTCTATATTCGTCAGAAACCGAGGGTCGATGATCCCGTCGACCCTAGGGTCTTAAGCTGTCCGACCCTCCCTTCAAATATGAGGGTCTGACATTCTGTTTTGGGGGGTCCGACCCTACTTGGCTGGGTATGCGACCCTCCCCTAAAATTAAGTGTTTTTGGGTCGATTTTATACCTGGGATCTCGATCTCCATCACGCCCTTGGTCCACTTGACTCGACCATGATGGGTAAACCTGGTTCAAGGTGGTAAGACCGGGTTAGTTTGACACGGGTCTTACACAGAGTCTTATAAATATGGCTACTTCCTTCTTTTCTTTTTTAATTTGCTTTCTTTTCTTATTGAAATTCTGTCAGATCCCTACTGAAATTTTTGTTGCTATTTCTAGCTTCTTGCTTCATTGGTAAGTTTACAACTTCCTTCTTTCCATCTCTTTAGAAAAATGGTTGAAGAAATCTTATTCAACTGAGTTTTTGAACTGGGAAAGACCCAGAGATTCCGGGGTTGTTCCAACACCTCGGGAGCGAAGTCATGACTATGATGGGAGCCATTGGCATTCTTCGGAGGGGCACAGGAGACAGAAGAGGTATTCAGAGCACCACAAGCACAATCGTTCTTCTGGGCGCAGATCCTCTGGGGTAAGGGTGCAACATTTGCATCGAAACCGTTTACCAAAATCAGACCGAACCGTTTACACCGGAACAAGAGACTATTTAGTAATCGGTTCGATTCTGATCTGAAATATGATACCATTTACCCAACTGGTCTGGTTCGATTTGAAACCTTTTAAATCGGTGGGTTACACTGGTTAGACACTAATTAAACAGAATAGAATGTGAAGCGCTTAATTCCCCTAGAAACTAAACTAGTAAACCCTAATCTCATTAGTCATTCCTTATTAATAATTTAATATTTTATTTCCCCAAGACCCTAACCCCAACCCCAACAGCTTAACACCAATTAATATACTATTTTCCCAAGACCCAACTCAATTCCCAAAAACCTAAACCATAAAACCCAAATGGAAAAACATAATAGGCATTAGTGATTAGGCATAGCGAGAGTCACTCTCTTGAATCTTGACTCTCTCCTTCCCGTTTGAATTTTTTCATTTTTTTATTTATGAAAAACTGATTAATAACCGATGTGTTAAACTATTTACAAATCGCAAACAAAACCCATTAATGAAAAACCGTTAAACCAAAACCGAATTTTGAGACTGTTTAGTTAATTAGTTCGATTTTGGTTTTACCCACTTATACACTGTACCGCACCGCAACGGCCTGGACTATTAAACCGATAATAAATCGTTTAACACTCTTACTCTCGGGATTTGAGAGTTTCCGTATCACCTTCACCCTTTGTTTCTATCAACCCTAGGTTTACCAATGTGGCTTCGACCTCAGGGTCAAAGGATCCTAAATTGGTGGACTTGCGAATGCTCGTTCGCGATGAATCCACAGAGCTTGGCATGTACTGGTTGGCTCGGGACATTCCCAGTAAGTTGACCCAGGCCGCTGTTGATGCCATGGGCGCAAATACAACGTTCTGGACTATGTGAGGTTGAGGGCACCTTTGCCCCATGAATGCTCCTGCACCTTTCTGTATAATAGAGTACCCCTATGTGAAGACATGTTCGTATCGGGGTTTAAGTTTTCGATTCCTCCCATAGTTATATATATCGTGAACTTTTATGGGTTGACGATGACCCAAATTACCCCGAATGGATGGGGCTGTATCATAGCTTTTTTCTATTTTTTCTTTAGGACAGGAGTTCGGCCCATTGAGGGCCTTTTCAATGATCTTTTTACCCTCACTTTCATCACCAAAGAGCATCCGCATGACCCTAAGGCGAAGGTGGAGAGCGGGTATTACTACTTTAGTGCCCAATCCATAAAGGGTGCCTCGAGGCCGAAAATAATTTTGGGGCTGCCTTCATCAAACCACTACTGAAAGACGAAGTTTTTCTATGCTTTGATGCGACCCAGTCGGTCGTACTTAGTGTTGCCTTCATTGCCTCTGGACTGCATGTGGGGTACACCCTAAGTGCCCATATTGAACGAGAGGCCTATCTTAGGCCCGACCGAGCAAAAGGCTCTAGAGGCTGTATTCAAATCCTCTCCTGCGGTTCTGCCGCCTGCCAAGGGCCGGATTTCAGCCGGCCCACCCCCCAATGTATTGGCAGGCGGCCAGACTGAACCCAAGTCCTTGGATCGGCGGCAGGAACCTCCTGCTGCAGGGGACGATTTGGATCCCTAGAGGCTTGGGTTCATGGGATGATGATCGAATACCCGAGCCTTCGTGGAGGCAATTTCTTGATCCTTCAGTTTTGTTTATTTTCGAAGCTTGTAGTCTGCATTCTGAATTGAATTTTCTTGTTTTGCAGTGATGTTCTACGACGAGCTAGATTGGTACCTCCATGAAGATGTTGAAGAGGACCTCTCTCGTGAGGTTGAGGCGCTGGCCAACAAGGTGAGCGCAGAGCGTTCAATTAGAGGAGCTTCAAAGAGAGCGAGTCTCGCCCATAATTGATGTCGTCGATTAGTATGCCATGGAGCAATATAGGGAGTATGCTGTGAATAAACTTCTAACCATGAAGTTCTGAAGCTTGATGATGGTTAAGAGTAAGAAAAGGAGCAAAAGGCGCAACTGTGGTTGTCTGACAGAATCGTCGATTCTACTTGTTGCTTGGTGGATAAGAGGATACGGATGGAATACTAGCATAGAGAGAGGGAGAGGGAGAGGGAGAGAGAGAGAGAGAGAGAGAGAGAGAGAGAGAGAGAGGGAGAGGATCATGAAGGTGCAAACTTTAATCACTCACGGGAGGAGAAGCTCCAAACGCCCCCACCAACTAACCAGACCAACGAATGATCTTCCAAGGAACCAACTTTCAGAATCCAAAATCCTGGACATAGGGGACACCTCTCTCTCTTTCTCTTTCTAAGGAGGGGCCGGCCGCTGCGCCACCGCTACCCCCACCGACACTAAAGTACTCCAATCGCCAGACCAATTAGGTCCGATTACTCACTGATCGTTTACATTCTTTTTTTTTTTTTTTGATATTTCACTGCTCGCTTACTTAAGTGCCAATTTTGGGATTCACAAACCAATTAATTGTTTGGTCAAGCATAAAATAAAATAATAATAATAGCACAAAAAAAAAATAAATTGATTGGTCTTAGTCATGTGCGTCAATTGTGTTCTATGGATTTAATCGATCAAAACTGACCGGTTGACATCCCTAACAGATTGATACCAACTAAACGGAGGGAGAAGGGCTAGACCACAGAGACAATCTTCTCTTAGTAGGCTGTGACCACCACTGAGCTTTATAGGAGGGAGAAAGAAAGAAAAAATCAACACTAATTAGCTCTACTCTTTGCTATTAACAAATGCAAAGTAATATATTGAATGTTTCCCTTTTGCACTATATAGAAATCATTCTAAATGGAAACCAGAAGGCTAGAATTCACAGGATGGAAAAGTCCACGTATAGCAATCCTCTCCCGCCTGAGTTTGGGTTGGAGAGTTGGCGGCCCAGATGGATGGCCACCACCTAACTCTCCGATGGATCCAAGCCTTCCATCCGAGCCGACACCCCAGCCAACAAGCTGAACCGACAGGAGTGTCGGCTCGGATGAAGGGTTCGGATCCACCCGAGAATCAGGTGCCAACCATCCATCCGGCCCGCCAACTCTCCCGCCCAAAATCAGGCGGGAGAGGATGTGGATCCAAAGTCCACCTGATATGAGCTTTTGCAACCAGAATGTGTTTGATTGATTCTTAAGAATGAATTCTTAGAGTTGAGAATGCATTCCTAAAAAACAAAGAGAAAGCTAGACATTTCAGTTCTAGGTCCAAACGCAGAATGACCGGAAGCGTGCATTCCAGAGTGGGCTTCATTAGAAAACGCATTCCATGCTCCAAGAACTAGAATTGCTAAACGGGCAAACACTGTTTTTTGTCATCATTGAATGTGTTCTTCACCAAGTATGCATATCAAACGCAGCCAAAGTCAACACTTGGTGCTTTTCACAACACATAACCTGCCTCCGAGAATTCAAATGAGGATCAAACATGTGCACAAATACACACAGGATTGAGAGAGAGAGAGAGAGAGAGAGAGAGAGAGAGAGAAGCAGACAAATAGAAACTCAATGTATCCAAATGATGACACTTACGGTACTGTTATTAGGGGGATAGATTGTGTGTGGAAGAATTTCTAATGGTGAATTAGAAGCCCATCAATGTTCCGTTTGCCATCTGGGCCCTTGGTGTACCATGAGGAAACATAGTCCCCGTAGACAACCTCACGATATCGAGGGGGTGAGGACTCGTTAATAAGCTCCGCAACTGGGAACGTTTTAGTTGTCTTCGCAGGGTCATGAAATGTTGCCACCGACAAACGATCATTCTTTGCATTGGTAATAGCCTTATGCACAGCGCTTCTGTACCTGCCATTGCTTAAAATCTGTGGTGGAACCATCAAGAGACAAGGGATTCAAGATGTCAGTTCCTTTCTAACAAGAGCAGTATAATAACAAACAACATTAGCTCAAGTAAATATGTAACATTTGCACAAAGGAATCTGCGCCCTTGTGATTAGCTTTTATTTAATCCATAATAAAGGCAAAGTTAAAATCTTCCATAAATTTTACTTCAGAGCCAGGCCCTAGTAGCACTCACATAGACGAAGTTTAATTTCTTCGAGACATTTGTGTTATGGTATTTCAAACAAAATATTATATAATCTTGTTTTCTTAATAAAACAACAGCCAAACCACCATCACCCAAAAAACAGGGGTAGGGATTCATGCGAGGGCAATTGCTCCCATCACCTTTTGTTTTATAGGGGGGTGGGGGTGCCTTGGTTACTTCAGATGGGTATTTATGTCCCTTCTTGGGGTTACGCCCAATTCACCATATTTAATGTGGGTTGGGCACATGCATGGCCTCATATGAAAACTTTTGCCAAAAAAATTACTACTTTTTCCCCTCCAATACTTTTTTTTTTTTTTTTTCCCTTCTTCCCCGATATCAGTTTCCAAAAGATACCAATTGACATGTTCCATGAAATGGCCCATCACCTCAACCAATTATAGATGAGCATCAACCAAAGGAAGAACCATCTCAAAGGAAACAGTGACCCTCATTCAGTAACATGATGTATTACCTTCTCTTCTTTTTTTTTTTTTTGGCAATAGTTGAATATCATTTGACGAAAAGATTTCCCCTCTAACTCTAAGGTTGATCAGTCTTCGGTCCAGCCTATCCATTATGAAAGAATGAAAAAAGAAAAAGCATTGGATGAAAATATTGGGAATAGATATTAAATGCAAGCAAGATAGTTGACAATGAACATTGGAACAATCATTATCATTGATAATTACATAAGAGATAGGAATTCCATGTGTCAACATGACAAGGAATCCTAGATAAGTAATGAATCCTAGTTACAAGCATAGTTGTAAAGGCGCCAAGGCGTTGGAGGCCTGATGAGACTCCAAGGCAACCAAGGTGCCCGCTTAGGCGACCAAGACACCCAATTTTCCAAGGCATCACAAGGTGCCTGGATGCCTAGGTGACGCCTTGACAACTATGGTTACAAAATAATTCATACTCTTCTAATTACATGTAAAGAACTAAAGATAAGTAGGACTAAATCAACAATTCATCTCAATCTCAAAGCCTAAAAGGAAAGCCAGCTTGGCCAGTTGGTCAACACTAATCCCAAGATGGGATTAGCGCCAACTTGCTGAGCTCGATAGTGGGATGGACCCTGGTATCAGATCTAATCCCTTATAGCAATGTTTTTCACCCCCTTCCCCCTCTACCCAAGCTAGAGCATATAAGTCATCCATGTCAAGGTTGGAGCAGTTCACTCGAAACGTCGGACCAAATAAGGACTTTGTCAAGATATTAGCCAACTAATTTAAAGAAGAGACAAAAGGAGTGAGCAGTAGTTTCTTTGCAACCGCATCACAAACAAAATGACAATCAACTTCAACATGAGTGATACGTTCATGAAAAACAGGATTACTGGCAATGTAAAAGTAGCTTGATTGTCACAAACCATCTTTATAGGTTAAGTTACTGGAATCCCAACTCTTGAAAAAGAGACCTCAACCACATGAGTTCAACAGTAGTACGAGCCATGGCAAGGTACTCAGCTTCAGCGCTAGAACGAAGTCACAGTAGTTTGTTTCTTACTTTTCCATGTGACTAGATTTCTATAAAAAAATATACAATAACCAATTGTGAAATGTCTGACACCATCAGCACCAGTCCAATCATCATCAGGTATCCAATAATATCAATGTGCTTATGGCAGAGATAGGTAAGCCATTTGATTGCTAGTTGCTGCTTTAGATACCTTAAGATACGACCAGAAACTTCCTAGTGAACTTGCTTAGGAGTTTGCATGAACTGACTAACTACTTCGACAGCGAAGGATAGATTAGGTCTTGTAAAAGATAGATAAGTTTGCTAAGAAGTCACCAATATCGGTGTAACTCGGTAAAATCTTTATTGTCATTGGTCTCAAACTTTTAATGAGGATCCATTGTGTGTTAGCCGGTTTAGGACCAAGTAAGCCAGACTCGGTCAAAAGATCTATACATATTTTCTTTGAGAAAGACTGATACCCTTACTACAACGGACAATTTCAAAGCCAAGAAAATTATGGAAGAGGCCCAAATCTTTCATCTAAAATTGCTTGTTTAAGTAAGATTTGACCTCATTAATGCCAGATTTATCATTTCTGTTTTCATTGCTAATGGATCATCCACCTACTCAACAGGGCATAGAACTGTTCCCCTAACAGCTACGATGACCCTACTGTCTGTTCTTTGTGTTCTTAAATTACCTCTTAACCTTGTTAGTCAATTTATTAAATCTCTAAATCGTTCAGTTACACTTTTCCTTTCTTATTGTGTTTTTCAGAATCTCAAGACCAGGGTGACAATCGGTGGTGGACTTGAGCACGCCAGTCTTTACTACTTGGAGCATACTGGACCAACTACTACCGCTGCCACTACCTCCACTACTACTACACCACTTCTTGAGGAGTACTAGTGATAAAAATTACATGTGTCAACATGACAAGGAATCCTGGATAAGTAATGAATCTTAATTACAAGATAATTCTTATTCTTCTAGTTACATGTAAAAAACTAAAGATAAATCATAAGTAGGACAAAGTCAACGATTCAACTCAATAACAAAGACTAAAAGGAGAGCCAGCTTGGACAGCTGGTTAACACTAATCCCTAGATGGGATTAGCACTAACTTGCTGAGTTCAATAGTGGGATGGACCCTAGTGATCATGTCCCAATGTCCAATCCCTTCCAGCAATATTGTTAACATCCCTTTTTTTTTTTTTTTTTTTTTTTTTTTGGGGGGGGGGGGGTGTGTGGGGTGGCAATAGTTGAATATCATTTGAGGATAAATATCCCCTCTAATTCTAAGGTTGATCAGTTTCCAACTTATCAATTATGACTGAATGAAAAAAAAAGAAAGGCATTGGATCAAACAATCGGGAATTGACATTAAACACTAGCAGTAGTTAATGATGAACCTTGGGGCAATCATTATCATTGGTATTCCATCATCTGATAAATTTTCATAGTTTCACTCCCTATTCAATGTATTCATGGCTTTAAGATCCTTCTTGCAACCTAGTTTGAGTTTTTCTTCCCCATTTTTTTAAAGGTATTCAAGAACTTCCATAATAAAAAAAAGGGCATCCCAGTGCACGAGGCTCCCGCTACTACAGGGTCTGGGGAAGGCAGAATGTACGCAACCTTACCCCCACAATGTGGAGAGGCTGTTTCCAAGATTCAACCCCGTGACCACCAGATTGTAATATGACAACCTTATCGTCACATCAAGGCTCGCCCTCTAACTTCCATAATCAAGTAACCCTACAAACAAAAAAAAGGGATAGGACTAGTTCGATAGTTTTAGTCACTATCGAAACAACTCGGTTTCGAGCCTAGGCGAGACGAAACCCAGGCTCGAAACTGATTTACGCATGGTTTCGAACCGAAACCACTGGGTTCGACCAGGTTTCGGTCGAAACCCAGGTTTCGACCCATAATAGTTTGGTCCAGTGCCTTTTAAGTGTCGAAACCTACTCGAAATCAGTAGGTTTCAACACTTCCTTCTTATTTTTCCCCCTTCTCCTCTCCAACCTCATTTCTCTCAATTTTTTCTTCCTAAATCTTCAATTCTTCAAAGGATATCAACTTTTGTCAAGATTATTCAAGGATTCTTGCTCTCAACTCATCTCTCTCTCTTCAAGGTAAGTCATTCTCTCTATTTTGTGTATTTTTGAATGAAATGGTATGCAAACATCATGGATGACTTCCAATTTTTTATATGTTTGATTCTAACACCCGATCTATGAATCCATGGAAGTAGTTTTTTTTTTTTGACAAATAATTTATTTATTAGATTTTCTGTTTGAAAAAAAAATTTTCCTACAACTATTTTTTGAAAAAATTACATCTTACACATGTTGTATGGCATTGAATTAAATAAATGTTAAACAAAATAAGGTGATCTACATTTTGTATGGAGTAAAATTATTTTTCTGTTTTTATTTAATTATTTTAATTTTCGGATATTGATAAAATAATTAATTAAATTGAAAATAAATGATAAAATATTTCTGTTTTCACTTTGAAAATCTTTATAAATAAAATTATTTTTAAAAGTATTACTATTTTATGGTAGGTTGCTGTTTTATGTAATAAAAGTAACATGTACTAATTCTTTATATTGATTTAAGGGCATTTTAATTACTGAAAAATTAATAAAATATTTTTAACTTATGGAAAAAATATAAATGCGTTAGAAATTATAATATGTTGCTGTTTTATGTAATAATGCAATGTAAAAATGATAAACCTATGCTGTTTTTTTACTTTAAGATGTATTATTTAGTTATAAGATATTATTTATGTAATAAAGTGTTGTTAAAAATGAAAATATAGTTTGTTTCAATTGTAGTAATTGTTGTCTTTTTGTTTCAACAATATAAGTGTTTGAAATGGCTGATGCACCAACTACAAGTGGTGACATTGCATGGAGGCATAGGATACCACTGACTGCCAATAAGAAATAGTCACAATGTAATTATTGTGGCAAGCAGATAAAAGGAGGTGGTGCCACTAGATTGAAGTGGCATCTTGCTGGTGGTAACAAGGATGTTATGGGTTGCCCAAACGTACCAAGTGAAGTGAAGAAGGCTATGGCAAGCTTAATGAAGAGTGATATTGATAGAAGAAATAAGAAGAAGGCAGATAAACAGGAGTTTGAGGAGGCTTGTCTGGAGGGCAATCTAGGGGTTAATGAAGATGACATTAGCCTTGACAGTGATGAGGTAGACCAAGAAATGATAGAGGCAGAGGTGAGACAGCTGAAGAGAGCGAAGATAGCAAGTATAAGGCAAAGAGAGCTAGATCGACAAAGACAGTTTGAGACGACTAGAGGAGCTGGGTCATATAGAGAGGCAGCAGCAGAGGATGAGGGGAAGAGGCCGAGGCTGAGAAGTAAGGGTGCCCCTGAGATACCCTTTAGGAGGACTCAGAGTGTTAGGACTCCAGCTACTGCACAGGCACCACCACCTGTTCGTGACCCAGATCTTGAGGTCTTGAGGGCGGATCCTGATCTATTTGTCAGACAGGATAGTAAACAAAAAAAGTTGTCCCATTTTTGGACTGATGTCAAGACGAGAGTAGGAGACAAAATCTCCAAGTGGATGATGTACCATGGCATTGTAGCAAATGCTACCACAGGACCTCACTATCAGACTATGTTGGATGAAATAGGTAGGGCAGGTCTAGGAGTTAAAGGGCTTCCAGCTTGGGAGTTGTACAACACCTACCTACCCAGACATAAAAAAGAAATGAAACAATATGTGGATTCTTTGAAGACACAATGGGAAAGATATGGGGTGACTGTGATGTGTGATGGGTGGACCGGACCCACCAAAAAATCTCTGATCAACTTTTTGGTGAATTGTGAATAAGCCGTCACTCTCTAGAAGGGCGAGGCAATCCTTCCATCTCCAATCATGTGGGGGATGTCAAGACCAAAGTCCCGACCCAAACGGGGTATGGATATACATAGAGGAAGCTAGCAGCGCGTCAGAAAGAAACTTATCTGAATAGCTACCCGAGGCAGGAGGAGATCTTGGAGAATCTATAGCTGTATAAGAATCAAATAAGGAGTCCACTGCTAATCTCGAGGGAATCACGGGATACGGCGATGTAGGGATGGAATGAACACTCACAGCTAGGGGTAGCTAGGATTGGCCACATACCACTATCATGCTTGGATGGGCCCCTGCAAGAGTTTCTGTTTCGAGGCCAAAAATAAAAAATGGATCTTTATTCGGACTATTGGCCTCTATCCAATGAAGGGTCTGAAAGAGCTGGCCCTCCTATTATTCCTCCCTCCCCTCTCCCTAGCCCTTGCTGTTGACTCCTGCCCCGGCCTTAGATCAAGAGCAAACATCTTACTTTAGTCGATCAATAGTCAGTGGTATGGGGCCGGGTCTCCTTCTTTCCTCCACGTCTTCTCTTCGATTATTAGCATATGCTGACGCTGATTGGGCATGGAGCCAGGATGATCGGAGGTCTACTACAGGCTATTGCATCTTTCTTGGAGAAGCAGCAACAGCCTTAGACAACCAAGCAACTCCATCCCCTTCGGGCCCTTTGTGTTGTAGTAGGGCCGTTGCGCGTTAGGTAGTAGGGCCGTAGTTTGCTGGCTAGGCCTTTCTTAAAGTTAATCAAAGGGACTGCATAAAAGGAATTCCAATGGGGCTTTAAGTTGGTAGAAATGATCAAGAAGTACTTTCCCATGATCTCGATTCAGAGTATGCTCCTATCCACTGATTAAAGAAATGACTATCAGGAACGAAGTAAGGCGTTCTGAGTGAGTTATTTCAGCTTCACGGTTTCTTTCCCTTGAATCAAACTTCAATCAAGTAGAGCATTAAATCCAGTTTTTTTGTGGCGAACAAGTATTTAGTTTATCGGAATCATAAAATCATAAGAAGAGTAGGGCTTTCTTTGGTGACATACAATCTAATTGTAGGAATAAGTTTCGGATAATGGTGAGATAAGAGGACTTTTCCTCCGTTATTCGTAGTAGAATTACTCGACCCATAAGCAGATCAATGTGGCATTAACCGAACCGCGCCTTCCATACTTACCTTACCCACGATCCATTCTTCAAATAAAATGAAAATCTTAGACATAAAATCCTAATCCTGTAACTGTATACAAAAAGAATTTGTATAATGACTTTAAGAAAAAGAAAGACTAATAAATAGGAGAAATTCGCTGTGACACGTTCACTAAAAAAAAATCCTTTTGTGGCTAATCATTTATTAGCAAAAATTGAGAAACTCAACACGAAAGCAGAAAAAGAGATCGCTTTCTCTTGAACAAGGGCATAGCATTAGCTTCAATTGAACAAGCTCAACCTTGAAAAAGAAAGGTGGTAGGCCCGCTTCCACTTGGCCACAGAAGAAGGCGGCGAGAGACTGGGCCAACTTACTGCTTACTGCCATGCCATGGTTGAAGCTTTAGGCTCCATAGACGGAACTATGTATTAGGTTGATGATTCAATTGAAAAAGAAAGATGGGTTTCTCTTTCTTATGATGATAAAATTCCTGTCTCTTCAATTCGTGTCTCTTTACTTTAAATCAATAATCAATAGGATATCCGCTAATTTTTTTTTAGTTACTCGTTATGATTGCGACGACTTGTTGATTGATTTGATGTCTCAAATAATGATGTTTTCCAATAATTATTTAATGGTTTTACTTGTAAAATAGGAAATTAAACAAAGAAACCCGACTTGAATGATCCTGTATTAAGAGCTAAATTGGCTAAGGGGATGGGTCATAATTATTACGGAGAACCCGCGTGGCCCAACGATCTTTTATATATTTTTCCAGTAGTAATTCTAGGTACTATTGCATGTAACGTAGGCTTAGCGGTTCTAGAACCATCAATGATTGGCGAACCAGCGGATCCATTTGCAACCCCTTTGGAAATATTACCCGAATGGTACTTCTTTCCCGTATTTCAAATACTTCGTACAGTACCTAATAAATTATTGGGTGTTCTTTTAATGGTTTCAGTACCTGCGGGATACTATTGGATTTGAACCAATGACTCCCGCCGTATGAAAGCAATACTCTAACCACTGAGTTAAGTAGGTTATCATCACAAAGAGAAACAAATGGGACCATCACATCGATGGATTATAGATCGAATATTACTTCTAAGCAATACTAATCCTTAGCAGGAAGGAGATCCGAAAGCTATCATGTCCGACCATGAAACCGGCCGATAGGCGAAAGAGAATCAACTAGTTTAGTTTTGATCTGAGTAGGCTCATAATAGGGAATACCCTAACCCTGGGAACCGGGGCCTGGCCATCCTTCGTTTGCGGTCGACGTTCCGGCAAAGTTTGTCCGTCGACAGCTGAATGTTTCGATCTGGTTCGATTCATGGTCGCATCTGCAAACGTTTTCCCGTGGGCCGACGCCCCCCCCCAGTCCAGGCATTGATCTATATCACTTCAGAAGAAACGATGTAACCAACGAATTTGGAGAGAAAACGCGGAGTATATCAAAAGTATGAATAGACTACATGAGCTGGAGCGCCAGCGCCGCCCTTAAACCAACCAGGCTAGCGACTTTTTACTTCTTTGTTTCTATACTTCAATATCAGCGGCGATTCTATTCTATTCTCTTTTTTTTATCATTCCCATCTGGATATCTCCTACTTATAAAGATAAAAAATTATTTATTTATTAATTTATATATATAAATAAAAATAAAGATAAAGAAAGATTATTGTCTTTATTTTAATATATATATATATTTCTTTCTTTATCTTATCCTACTTGTTGTGCATCCAATCATATCAAGGATTCCAAGTACATTTATGGTCTCTTGAAGAAAGTGGTGAAAGAAGTGGGGATAAATCATATGGTACAAGTGGTCACTGATAATGGTAGTAACTTCAAAAAAGCAGGGGAAAGGTTGATAAATAATAAAAAATACTGACTTTTTTGGACACCATGTGCAGCCCACTGTATTGATTTGATGCTGAAGGACATGGGGAAAATAAAACTGGTGAAAGAGACTGTAGAAAATGCAAGGCAAGTAACCACTTTCATTTATAACCATGGATATGCCTTAGAGATGATGAGAACCAAGTGTGGTGGAGACTTGGTGAGGCCAGGGTTAATGTGTTTTGCAACAAACTACATTGCCCTCAAGAGTTTTGACATGAAGAAATCTAGTTTGAGATCAATGTTTGCTTCAGAGGAGTGGTTTGAGTGGCCTCAGTCTAGTTCTCGAGCTGGTAGAACAGCACAAGCAACCATATCTAGCGATAAATTATGGGATGATGTCAAAAAAATTGTGGCGATATTAGATCCCATTGTGAAAGTGCTGAGAATGGTTGATGGACAAAGGAAGGCCACCTTACCATACTTGTGGGCTGCCATAGATATGATGAAGATGCAAGTAGAGGAAGCTTACAGACGCGGGAACTCAAAATATATTGCCATCATCAAAGATCGTTGGGAGCGACAGCTCAAGCACCCACTACACAAGGCTGGTGAGTCTTTACTTGATGTACTTCAATTTCTCAACTAATTAAAATTACATCAGCTTGCATTGACGTAATTATAATATTTGTCAATTTTAGCATATTATTTGAGTCCTAAGTATCAATACAAAGACAACTTGGGAATGCGTCAAGAATTGATAGATGCAGTACAAGAAGTGGTTGCCAAGCTTAAGCCAAACGCAAGAGCACAGTCTATTATTTTGCAAGAAGTAAGACTTTTACTTACTTTGTTGTCAACATAATTTATAAGAATTTTATTTTTACTAAGACTATTACCCATCAAAATTGGTTCAGCTCAAAAGCTTTAGAGATGCCACTGGGAGTTTTGATAGGGCGGCTGCTGAATCTGGTCGACAATCAACACCCCCTGGTACGTATACTTACTTTATGGATGCCCATATGCCATTGTGGATTTTTTCATCATTTAATATTTGTTTCCTATGCTATTTTGCAGCTGAATGGTGGGTCTTGTACGGATCGGAGTCACCCAACCTTCGTGCAATAGCAGTGAAGGTGTTATCACAAACATGCTCCGCCACGGGATGTGAACGAAACTGGAGCACATTTTCGCTTATACATACTAAGCGACGAAACCGGTTGGGTGCAAAAAGGCTTGAGGACTTGGTGTATGTGCACTATAATTTGAGACTGAAAGAAGAGCACATACGGTTAAGCAGGGACAAAGATGCTAAAACCCCCATTGAGCTGAGTGAGATCTTTGAGTTGGAGGGAGAGGAAGTTGATCCTTTGAATGAGTGGGTTACAGATCGTGGTGAGCCTCAATTAGATGAAGCTGGTGGTCGACTAAGTCGTCTTATTGCTGGAGCCTTGGAGGCTGGTGTGGGAGAGTTTATGGCTACTAAGGGTAGAGTCCACGCACAGGCAAGACGTCCATTTCAGAATTGTGATAGTGAGACTGAGAGTGATTCGCCGGTTTCTTCTGGAGAAACACAATCACCTTCTGCCACCCAAGGTGGTACTAGTACTAGTGGACCTAGTAGTACTGGGGATAATGATGATGATGGTGGTGGTGATGACAAATATGCTGCCATACGCAATGAGCCCGATCAGTATGACCAACCACAACAGCTAGATCCATTGCCTTTCTCCCTTGAGATTCACAGGGGAGACTCACTATGATCATGCTACACAGGATACTGACCACGGAACCCGGTCTAGTGGTAGTACTAGAGGGTACACTAGAGGATCACGCTAGCGGTTCATGCCACAGGAGGAGATGGATGAAACAGATCCCATGGATATATCGACCATGTCTGGCAGCATGACAGGGATGCATTTAGGGGAGAGTTCTCAGATTGGAGGGACTGGGCATTGGTGTGCACCAGAATTCATGACCACACGGACCTCGAGCCCAGCAATTCCTGAAGAGAATGGCGGCGAGAGTATCAGTTCGACGGCACATGGTGGATTTGGATGGTCTACTACTGGGGCTAGTGGAGTTGGAGGTGGTGGGTATGGGGGTTATTATAGTTCCTACCCCAACAATCAATTTAGAGATGACTCAGCCTCAGGTGTTGGCAGTGGCACTGTTGGATCATCGCTCGTCGACTCCATATTTCAGTATGTTCCTCCTCCGACGTTCATGCCTACTCCTGCTCCACCCACACACACACTCGATCAGCCTTACCCTCGACAAAGGTACTTATATTATGTTGATGACTCTATCTACTCATGGGCTGTTAGAGACTATCAGAACAATTGGAGTGATACCATGTCTTGGGATATATACGTGCTGCAATCTGAGGAGCGTTATCGCCACCATCAGTGGTATGTTGCACGTGGTTTAAATGTACCACGAAGCTCTACATGGAACTAACTGGTGAGATTTCTAATTTTTAAGTTCAATCTTCAATGTATTAATTTTTAATGAATATTGTTAATTAGTGGCTTGATAGTTAGTAGCTTAGTACATTACTACATTGTGACATTTGTGTAATATTTCAGCGTACACTATCAAACATTGGTCCACACCACATGTAGCTATTTTCTATGTCTTTTTTGCAAACTAACATTAGAAATAGGTGTAAAATGGTTTATAGGGTACACAAAAAAAATCAGACAAAAAAAAACATTTTTAAGCCTCGAAACCATGGAGTCAATAAAGCTGGTAGAAAATACCAGGTTTCAGCCTGGTTTCGGTGGTTTCGCCGAGTTGTGTCGGTTTCGAGCCTGACCGAAACAGGTCTCGAAACTGGCACCTTGATCCATGGTTTTAGTACACATCAATGAGCCTTTTAATTGTGACAAACAGTTGTGACAAAAGATTCCACACCCATCTCATTGGCTAAATTTCCACCTGAAACAGATGGTTGTGACATTATTAGGCTCGTTACTGATTACTTATTTATGACTAATATCATTTAAGTAAATGTTTTCATTTACTTAAGATATTATTCATAAATAAGCAAATACCCCCTATTTGAATCCAATAAAAATAGTCTAAAATTCAAATTCCAGAAGGAAAAAAAGTCAACCCCCCTGTTCAAGAACAAAAACCATATTTTTGGGTGCGAGGGCGATTTTCAACTTTTAAATGCTAGGCTTTTTTCTAAATATAAAAATTCTATAAATCTTATTATAATAAATCATCACTAAAAACCAAGAGTGCGCCAAAATAATCTTTTGCTTTGATGCCCAAAAAATAATTTACATTCGAGTCGACTTTAAACAAGCATTCCCGTATTCGAACAAGGTTTGACCGGAGTGTAACTCCTTCATTATAATTTGGATTCAAAGCAATCTCGGATTTGTTGGAAAGCTGATTATGCTAGCTTTGCAACGAATTCGAGATTACTTGAATCCGAACTATATTAAAGGAGTTACGCTCCGATCAAATTCGTTAAAAGTACGCAAATGTTAGTCATAAATAATTGTTTACTTAACTCTAGACACAGTCCCAGGTCTTAGTGTACATTAGTAAACTTGGGTCCACATCACATAGTAATTAAGTTATGTCTTAAATGTTGATTATTTATGTAGAATGTTGCATATATATAAACATTAATATTTTAGAAATAAAAGAAATGCATTGGGAATGCCTTGGTCGCCTAGGCAACGCCTAGGCGGGCGCCTAGGCGCCCAGGATGGCCCCAAACGCCTTGGATCGCCTTGTCGCCTTGACAACTATGATGTCAACCCACATGACTAAGTTTTGTGGTATTGAACCAAAATACTGAATTTAGGGATCCTTTGGGCCTCAAAATAAAAAAATAAAAAATATATATTTTGATACCTAGAACTCACTGAAGGCGCTAAAAATGATTTCAGAGTACAGAATTTCCATACTCTGGAAACTAGTGATCATTGATTTGTTAGTCTGTGAATAGAAATCTACAACAAAATACTCTTTGAAGGGATCGATTTGGCCTTATTGATATATGATGAAACTAATGCAGGAAGTTCAGATTGAAGGGGTTGAAGATGGTTGGAAAAAGAACAATTGCATATTCAGGAAAAGTGATGGTCAGAGATGACAGACAGCGGTATAACTTTGCAAGGAATCTAAAACAAAGGGATGCAGCCAGGTTAATTTCAATTCTCCACATGTTTTGGTCATGGAATTAGGATGAGAAATCCTAAAGGTTAAATAACTTAAGCTCAAATGATGGCTTCAAGATAAGTGGGAAGTGACTGTCAGATTTCCGATTTGCAGATATTCAACTGCAGAACAAATAAAAGTTGAAGGAGACGTAAGCCAACAGAAGAGACAGGAAGGGGAAGAAATAGGAATCACTCCAGGTTTTCCAAAAGAGAGATACAATGGTTCTTCCAATTTCAGTAAATCAAGCAAAAGGAGTAAATATGTAAAATTTGGAAAGAGGAAGGGCACACAGGGATCAATAGTTGCTCGACCCAGTGAAGAAGGAACTGAAAATTGTTGGGATGTTTTTAGTCTTTTGAGCGTTAGCCTGATTTTATTTTATTTCACATTTTTCTAATTTATGGGAGAACGGAGCAATTTGAAAATTTTTCTTCTTTCTTGTCCAGGTTTAGCAGTGAGGTTGGTTTTGCTGTTAGTATTTCTATGTATGTTTGGGTTAATTATTCTTAATTTAGTTTTATGTTTGGTCCCAACGGTCCAAGTTTCCTGTCATATTTATTTATGTATTTATATTTAGGCAAAAGTTTTTTATATATGGCCATGCACACTTCATAAACCCTTCCCCTTATATTTCTTTTGGGTAGAGTCTCCTGTCTTCATTTGACAATTTAAATAACAAGATAATTCCTATTTTCAGTCTTGTTCTAAATCCTCTTTTGGACTTTATTTTTGTGGTAAGAAGTTACCCAATTTGCATGATATTGTTGCAATTTGAAAGATTCATCAATTACGTTTCCTATAAATCAGGATTGGATGAATCTCAGTTAATTTAGGAAAGTTGTGGCCAATATACTGGCTGGTTAGCAGTCAATGACAGGATCTCACTATTCTCCACGTACTTCTGCATTATTTTCAATTTGAAACTGTTAAACTACACTACGTCAGTCCACACGATGGCAATATCAGAAGTTGTATTGGAGTGGGACTCTTTGTCCTCAATAGCAGAATTAAAGGAGGACTCTATGTCCTACTCAACTAATAATTCTATTTAGATAGGTTACCTAATTTATCTAGATGTCCTTTCTCATCTAAAATACTGCACAGTCCTATTTGCGTTATAGTAGGTTACTGGGACTCCAATTGTAATTGAGAGATTTCTTTTATACATATATGGAATAAGATGGACAGAATGAGATAACGGTTATGCCTCTTCTCAGCAGAATCAAGCTCTCCTTTTCTCTCCCTATTCTTCCCTCTCTCTCACGGTTCTAGTTTGCTTTTATTCAATTTGTTACATGGTATCAAAGCGGTTGCTGTTTTGAGAGTCGTCTAAAGTACTTCGTCAAGGTGTGCAGCCACCATTGCCTCTGCTGCTTTTGCCTTTTTATATTATACCTACTGCTGCTATTTACCATATCAGCTGCTGTTGCACAAGCTTTTATTTTCAGATTTCGAACATTGATTATCTCAATACATTGATTCTCAGTTTTTGGCCTGATATGGCTATCGGATTTGGTGCATTATTAAGTATTCCTGCTACTGCAAGTCCGGACCATTAAGTTCTATCATTGCTCTCGGTTCAGTTTTAATTTCTTTTTCAGTGCATTGTCTTTACATCAGTTTCGGTCAAGAATTTATTACTATTGTCTTTACATTAAATTTGGTTTAAGATCCTATTTTCTAGGAGGGGCTTTATCTCTTTCCCCTTCTCACGTTTCATCTTTTTCTCTTATCACAAATTCTTTTTTTTTTCCCTATCTTCACTCACCAACAAGAATTGAACCTGGTGATATAAATCTGGTTTGATTTCTTCTCTGTCCTCACTGATTATATTAATGGAATTGAATCCGGTCTATTCTCTGCTCACGGCTAATAGAAACCAGTTGTTATTTAATGCTCAGCTGATAGTTAATGTTCTTTCCATTAAGGTGTGCAATTGAATTCTGATTTGGTGAGCATTACATTCATACATCAGTTACAGATCTGGTTTCTATTTTCATCAGTTTTTATTGTTATCCTAATCTGTACTTCGAATCCCTAATTTGGTTGCTATTTTTCTGCCGGTATTGAAATCTTTTATTCAATGTTTGTAATGATACAAACAAGAACAAGAATGCAAAGAAGAATAGAGGAAGAGGGAAAGAATGGTCCGCTTCGAGGGGGATAACCTCCAGATTAGACTAAAGACTCAATTCATTACTTTTCATGCCTTTCTATACAACCACTGGTTCTACTTATACTACTTACATCCTAACCATATTCTGTTACAGCAGTTACAGTTATATTTTTTCCTTAACTACCCATGTCATATAGTCGGCTAACCTTGCTGGTCTACCCAAATTCGTAACATTGCCATCTGCTCGGTGAGAACCTTGTCCTCAAGGTTCAAACTAAAATATAGTAAAGATATCTCTATAGTATCTCCAGACATGCAATGCATAAAACCTTCTTGAACAACAATTGCCCTATCAATAGTCTCTCAATATTCATGAATATTACTGATCATATAAGAGGACCAACGGCTTTGATAGAATGCCAAGAGAGACAGTGGCTTAATAAAGCAAAGGGAGAAAAAATTGGAAAATGGCAGAAACAGATTCAATGGTGGTAGAGGGCAAATGGCAAATTGGTAATAATAGCAAGCTAACATGGGTTTTGTTTTGGAATAAAAATTCAGAAGAGAAGCCTTTTTGCGTGGAAAGAAAGCAGAAAAAAAAAATCAGAAAAGTAAAAGAATACAAGTGGAATGAAAGGGTACAAGGATTAGGGCGGTGGATTTCAAAAGGATAGTAAATCTGAGTTTTGTTTTGGGATAAAAGAATACAAGGGACAGTCCTTCTAAAGCACGCCTGCATGCTAGAGAGGAAAAAACGGAAGTGGTTTCAAAAAGGAAAACGAAAGGTGTTGCAGAAAAGGGCTTTCAGACAGTGGTTTCAGAAAAGGGGTTTCCGTTTCCTCTTCTCTGGTGAAGAACAGAGCTGTTACTGGCTTCATTTCTGTGATCAATCTTCCGGCGGAGGTCCATTTCTGTGATCTCATTTCTTTCTTCTCAAGAAACGCTGCTACCTGATCTGAGAAGGCATTTCTTTGTAAATGGATCTCAAGACTAGAAGCATGGTCATTCTCGGATACATACACAGAGAATGTTGCAAATGAAATACAGGTCAAGCCAGATCTGATCTTAAGTGCCTCAAATGGAGGGGGCCATGGTGGAATCAATTAGGGAATCCACAAGGCATCGTTGGAAGGAATCTCAGATGCAGAGTCACTTCCTCCCATTGCTTCTCCAAATAAAGAACCAAGGTCGTTCTTGACATCATCGGTTTCAAGGCAGAACACGGCGGAACTCACCGCAGCAGAGCCGTTGGCCTGGTCGGAGATCAAGAAGATAGAGAAACCAAGCTTGACTTCGGCAGAGTAAATAAGAAGACGTTCTTGTTCAGCCATTCTCTGCAAATACCCAGCTGGCTAATTTGTTTTGAAACCCTTTTCGTAAAACTGAATAGCAACAATGGCCGTATGCCCCAGACCAAGGAATACATCCTTCCTGCTAAGCAAGTCGGCGTTCGGTTGAAGCTGGGGATTATTGGGCAGGGGCTGAAGAACAGGGATTATTGTTCGGTTGCCATCATCAGCAGTGTTATCATCGGTGAAGAAAAGGTATGGATCAGTTTCAGATTTAATTTCTAATTGGGGTTGTATATCGATTGTAGGTTGAGGTTGAATTTGGGATTGAATGGAGGAATCAGGGAGTTGTGGTAGGCTGATGGTCGGATTTAGGGAAAAAGAAGAATCAAGAAGTAACGGAAGGTTGGTTACCTCGAGAGGTTTGGTGATGGGCGCGAACAGTCAGATCGTAGCGGATCATGAAGAGGAACTAAGGGTTTGGTTGGTGGTAACCAAGTCGGTAGGAGGCAGGGAGGGGGCAGCGGCAATTCTCTGTTGCAGGGCTTTGTCGATCTTCTCCTCCATGAAGGTCATGAGCCGAGATAGCTCAGACAAGATCCGCTGATGTTCGATGAGTTGCTGTTCCATGTGAATGGCGTGAATGGAGAAACAGGAGTGAGTTCCTTCTGCCATGGAAGGCTCTCAACGAAAGTACTAGATGATACAAACAAGAATCAAGAATGCGCAGAAGAAGAGAGGAAGAGGGAAAGAATGGTCCGCTTCGAGGGGGATAATCTCCAGATTAGACTAAAGACTCAATTCATTACTTTTTTGCCTTTCAATACAACCACTGGTTCTACTTATACTACTTACATCCTAACCATATTCTATTACAGCAGTTACAATTATATTCTTTCCTTAACTACCCATGGTTCACTGGGCTTGGCTGGTGGACTAGATAGGGACAGGAACATAATGCTTTATCTCATTAACTATTTGCTGACCTGGCTTCATTATCTTGGCTGAAATCTGGTCTCTGTTACTGCAATCAAATCTAGTTGGTGAGTTGTCCTAGCACCACAAGGATTCTTTTCCTAGTTGGACATCTACCCACTGGATTGGGCTCAATTTTTTTCATATATCTTATCATCCTGTCTTTTATGACACCGTGGCAAGTTCCGGTTGGCCACTGACATCAGATTTTGACTTTTAAATTACTGCTGAAGATCCACTTGCATCACTACTCTATTCCTAGTCACACTAGGACTTCTCTTATCTCTCATATCAACTGTTGGATTGACATCGTCTTTTGATATTCCGCTTGAGTCATTGATGTTTACATGAATACTAATTCTGGTTAACAACAGTTGTTTGGATTTTGACTTTTGTTAAAAAAAAAAAAACCTATCTTCCAAAGTCCTAATGTTGCAAGGACTTGTTCATATCTCTTAATCCAACCGTCGGATCGACTTCAAATTTGATTCTTATTTGCGGCTGTTTCTGCTTATGGGATTTCTGGTGTTGTTCATCCTTCGACATGCTACTTGTTGCTACTACCGCATCTATATCCCACAATTTGACGTCTCTCGCTATAATTTATCCACGTGGAATGTTTCCACATGAGGGGGAGATTATATGTATATCTGCTCAAGTTCACTGAAGAGAGCTTAGCCTACTACTACATCCTCATGTTGGGAGCCTACTACAATTGCATAAGATGCAACATTTTGTTCAATTGCACATGATGCAACCCTTTGTTCAGTTGCACAAGATGCAACCTTTATTCAGGTCTATTCATTGGCGAGAGACTATTATCAGTTGCACAAGATGCAACATTTTGTTCAACTGCACGAGATGCAACCTTTATTTAGGTCTACTCATTGGTGAGGGACTATTATCAGTTGCACAAGATGCAACCTTTATTCAGGTCTACTCATTGGCGAGGAACTATTATCAATTGCACAAGATGCAACCTTTTGTTCAGATGCACAAGATGCAACCTTTTGTTCAGAAGCACAAGATGCAACTTTTTGTTCAATGCACAAAATGCAACCTTTTGTTCAGATGCACAAGATGCAACCTTTATTCAATGGCCTATACTGCTGTTGTTGCTTCTGTTGATACATTGGTTCAAGGTGAAGCTTGTGCTGTTGTTGTTGCTTGGTTCACAGTGACCGATGTTGTGCTGCTTTACTATTACCGTTGCTTCTATTGATACATTCTTTCAAACTGAAGCTCTCTCTGTTACTACTGCTTCCTTTGCTACATTGTTTCAAGCTGAAGCTCTTACATTCTCTCGTGCTCCAACTTGAAGGGGGTGTTAAACTACACTACCACTACGTCAGTCCACACAATGGCAAATATAAAAAGTTGTATTGAAGTGGGACCCACTGTCCTCAATAGCAGAATTAAAGGAGGACTCTATGTCTTACTCAACTAATAATTCTATTTAAATAGGTTAGCTAGTTTATTTAGATGTCCTTTCTTATCTAAAATACTGCACAGTCCTATTTGTATTATAGTAGGTTAGTGGGACTCCTATTGTAACTGAGAGATTCTTTTATATATATGGAATAAGATGGACAGAATGAGATAATGGTTCTGCCTCTTCTCAGCAGAATCAAGCTCTCTTTTTCTCTCCTTATTCTTCCCTTTCTCTCTCACGGTTCTGGTTTGCTTTTATTCAATTTGTTACAGAAAGGATGATTTGTAATACCCCCCCCCCCCAAAAAAAATGATAAATAAAAAAGAAAAGAAAAGAAAAGTAGGAGAAACCAAGATAGAAGGAGAGGGCAAAAAATGGAGAGGAAATTGGAGGAAGGATGAGTAGGTACATAGTTTTAGAAACTCACTATTATAAGTCCAGTATGCTTAACATGGTTTTTCAAAGATAAAAGTAATGGGATATAATATTAATATAACTCTTCACTAAGAAGTTGGTTTTGGTAAAGAGAAAATAATAAGGGATTAAAGTAATCGACAACAATTTTAATCCCAAGCATGGTTTTAAAACTCGACCAAGAAGGGTCGAGATCGACCGAGA
The DNA here is from genome assembly GCA_028583415.1 of Protea cynaroides. Classification (NCBI taxonomy): domain Eukaryota; kingdom Viridiplantae; phylum Streptophyta; class Magnoliopsida; order Proteales; family Proteaceae; genus Protea; species Protea cynaroides. The sequence goes on from CM053267.1 coordinate 45,233,849, forward strand.
CCCTTCTCGGTGATCTCGAAAGGGTCGAGACGAGAACACTGTTCGAAACTGGGTCTCGACCAGTCTCGACCAGTTCTCGACTAGTCTCGACCAGTTTCGAACTAGTCCAAGGCTTTATATAAGAGTCTCGGTCGAGATCTCGACCGAGACTCATTTTGCTTCTCAAATCCTTCTGTTTTCTTCTCCTCCTCCATTCCTTCTTCTCCAACCTTGCATCTAAGGTTCGAAAACCTCTATTCTTTGCAAATCTCTCCATCAAAGTGCTGTTAGAGGCTCATTTTGACCTATTCTTTGCAAATCTAAGGTTTGAGGTATGGTTTTTTCCCCTAAAAGTTATTTTTTTACATGAATATGTTCAATACATGTTGGTTCATCATGAAATTTATATATGTGAGAGTCAATAGGCCAATCTACAACCTCATCCTTTCGAAATTATTTTCTTGTATATATATATATTTTTTTTTCTGTTAAAAAAATGTATTTTCCAGCAATTAAAAATTAAAAAAATATGATAAATATTAATTAGATGGTATTGAAAATATTATATGATGAACACCGTTGGCCGATCTACACGGCCACGGTTTCATTTTTTTTTCTGTATATATATATATATATATATATATATATATATATATATATATATATATATATATATATATATATATATATATTTATTTTATTTTTTGTTAAAAAAAATAATAAATACATTTTTTTAAATATTAATCAGTTTACTTTCAAAATAATATATGTTGAACACCGTTGGCCGATCTATGCGGTCACGGTTTCAGTTTTTTTTCTGTACATATTTTTATTTTTATGAATTTTTTATTAATAAATCCTATTTTCCAGCAATAAAAAATTAATAAAAAAAATATTAATACTTATCTACTGGTGTTCAAAATAATATATGTTGAACATCGTTGGCCGATCTACGCGGTCACGGTTTAATTTTTTTTTTCTGTACATATTTTTATTTTTATGAATTTTTTCTTAATAAATCCTATTTTCCAGCAATAAAAATTAATAAAAAAAATATTAATACTTATCTACTGGTGTTCAAAATAGTATATGTTGAATATCGTTGGCCGATCTACGCGGTCACGGTTTCAGTCATTTTTTTCTGTACATATTTTTATTTTTATGAATTTTTTATTAATAAATTCTATTTTCCAGCAATAAAAAATTAGTAAAAAAAATATTAATACTTATCTATTGGTGTTCAAAATAATATATGTTGAACATCATTGACCAATCTACGGTTTCATGTTGTCGGATTATATTTTTCAAAAAATAAATTATTTTTATTTAATATCCAAAATTATTAATAATATCTAAATAATTATGGAAAATTAGGAAAAATATTTTGTTTTCTTGTAACATAGTTTTAAAATTTTTAAAAATAATTTCAATGTATTTTGAGTTGTATTCGCATATTTGATGCTTTTATGTTCTTTAATTTTAAGTTTTATTAATGTAAATCTATTGATTTAAATTTCTCTATTTATCATCTTATGTAACAGTGTCTCGTTCTAAATATTATGGCTGCTTCGAGTTCTCGTGAGGGAGGTAGTGATGCTGGTCGTACTGACATGGCTTGGCAGTATTGTACCGCCATTGACGGTGATAGAAAGAAAACCCAATGCAAATTTTGTGGGAAGAAACTTATGTGTGGTGGGATTACCAGACTTAAGCAACATTTGAGTGGGACTTCTACAGATGTGGCAAAGTGTCCTATAGTTCCTATGGAGATTACCAGGGCCATAACTGCACAGATGAAGGCAGGCCATCAGAGAAGGGCAGAGAAAAAAAAAATAAACAACAATTTGAGGAAGCAATACGAGGTACAGTGCGTGGTTTGGATGATGATAGTTCAGATGATGATGGTCTAGATACCAGGGGTTTGACTGAGGAAGAAGCCAGAGATCTGAGACGGGCAACAATGGCTAGTAAAGTCAATCATGAGATGGAAATGGAAAGGTTGAGGCAAAGAGTCTTAGGGGCAGGTGGTAGTAGATCATTTCAGCAGCCCGAAGAACCACAAACACGGAGTAAGGGAGGGTTGGCTTCTATGTTTTAAAGATAAAAAAGTATTAGAGCACAACCCTAGGCACCACCACCTACTGCTAGGGATGAAGATTATGTAGAGATTCTATAGCAGGATCCAATAGTTTTTAGAAAGGCTGGAGCCAAACAGAAGAGATTGAAGAGTATGTGGAACTGGAAGGGTACAAAAGAATTTATTAGGGATGCTTTGCTAGATGGTCTATCTATAATAGTATCCCAGCAAATGCCAGTAGTGGCCCATACTATCAGCCTTTCTTTGATGCAGTTGCTCAGGCTGGTCCTGGTGTTAAAGCCCCCACTCCATATGAAGTGATGAATGTCTATCTCCCAAGAATTAAAAAAGAGTTAGAAGTATGGATAAAAGGGTTAAAGAATAATTGGGGTGCATATGGGGTCACTATAATGTGTGATGGTTGGACTGGTCCCACTAGAAAGTCCATCATCAACTTCATGGTCTACAGTGATGGGAAGACATCATTCTTGAAGTTTGTGGATGCATCTGCATACACAAAAGATGCTAACTACATCTATGGATTGCTACAGACAGTGGTAGATGAAGTTGGTGCTACAAATGTGGTGCAAATTGTGATAGACAATGACAGCAACTACAAGAAGGCAGGAGAGATGATGATGGCTAACTATAACCTTTTTTAGACTCCATGTGCTGCCCATTGCATTAACTTGATGTTGAAGGACATGGGCAAGATCCAAAAAGTAAAACAAGTGGTTGAACAAGCACGCCAGGTGACAACATTTGTATATAACCATGGCTATTCTTTGAACTTGCTGAGGGAGAAATGTGGAGGGGACTTGGTAAGACCCGACATTACTAGATTAGCTACCAACTACATAGCCCTAAAGAGCTTTCAAGCAAAGATGGTAGGCCTCAGATCGATGTTTGCTTCTGAGGACTGGTTTGGGTGGAGGGAGTCCAGCTCTCCTGCTGGGATTCAAGCATAGACTACTATAGCCTCAGAGGAATTTTAGAGAACACTGAAGGATGTAGTCAAAATTCTGGAGCCAGTGGTGAAGGTACTGAGACTAGTGGATACAGCATTCCAACCCACCATGCCATATTTATATGTTGCCATGGATATGTTGAAGGACCGTATAAAAAACTGTGCTTCCACGTGGAAACAAAATTTTGTGAAGATTATCAAAGATCGATGGGAGTCAGCTGATGCACCCATTGCATAAGGCTGGTGAGTATATTTAATAATGTCTTTAATTTAGTTCCACTTAATAGTTGGTACTCTATTTTAATCTGGCGATTCATATTTTGCAGCATACTATTTGAACCCCAAGTACCAATATTCACATGTGCTTGGGCTCAATTCTGACCTTATCGGTGCAGTAAAAGATGTTGTGGCAAAATTGGTGCCAGATTATACTGTACAAGCACTGGTCAATCTGGAGGTGAGTTGTATGGTTTAAGTGCTGAATTATTTGAATATCCACATATTACAATGGCTAATGGTTATAAATTTTGAAATGGGTGTAGATGAAAACGTTCAGAGATGCTCTTGGGAGTTTTGGAACTCCCGCTGCAGTGGCTGGACAAGATAAGACCGATCCTGGTATGGAATTATGGAAATTGAAATTTTCAAGTAAAATATCTTATTTAATATGTGTATTAAAATGTGTTCTTCATCTTGTGAAGCTGAGTGGTGGTTGTTGTATGGCGAACATGCAGCTGAGTTGAGGAGAATTGCAATCAAAGTCCTATCTCAGACATGTTCCGCATCTGGGTGTGAGCAAAATTGGAGTACTTTCTCCCTTATCCATTCAAAGAGGCGGAATAAATTGGGCTCTCAACGGCTAAATGACTTGGTCTACGCCCATTACAACATGAGATTGAGGGTACAATGCTTGAAATTTGAACAAAAAAATGAACAAGAGCTGATTGAGCTAGCAGACGTCTTCCAACTATCTTCAGATGAAGAGGATCCCTATGTGGAATGGGTGAGAGACAGAGCAGTTCCAGTGATGGATGAGCCTAGTGGGATGCCCGACCCCACTGTGTCTGCTCCGATGGGTTCTAATCTCGAGCGGTTTATGTCCTTGGATGAGGGTCGTGTACACGCACAGTCGCCTAGACCGTTTGACCCCCCAGCTGGTACTGGTAGTAACTCAGAAGGCGATGATGATACAATGGAACAATCTGGCTGGTCAACTTCTGATAGTGGTGGTGATGAGGGTGGTGGTGGTGATCCTAGACCGGCTGTACCCATTATTAGATGGACTGGTGAGAGTCAATATACACACATTACACAGGATCCAGATCATGGTGGACGCGCATCTTAATCACGGCCTATGACTGGGTATACACGTAGGTCTCGTCAACGGGAACGTCCTTTGCAACCAGTGGAAGAAGAAGAAGATCGTTTCTTTGACATCGTTCCTGATCCTGATATTATGTCTGATGTTGAAATTGATAGCATGTCTACAAGTTTTGGAGGACTGAGCATTGAGGGTAGCAGTGGACAGGAGCAAGGGCAGTGAAGTGCTAATGGATTTGGCATCACTTCGGCGTACGGTTCTTATCCCGGTGATGATGACCGCATGATGGGAAGTGAATATGATTATTCCGCTGATACTAGTAATGCTACATCACAGACTAGCTCAAACTTTGTGGACAGTCTCTTTTCAGTCCCAAATTTGCAAAGAACCACGCCCCCACACCAACCAATATATGCTCACTTTACTCCACATTATAGTGAATTGTATCCAAGGTTGGGTATTTTTAGAAACTTCCCGGATTATATGTATGATAAATATGTGGAAGACTACCAGACTTTCTATAGCCGAAGGATGTCGTGGCAGGATTTTGTTTATCAGACCGAGATATATTTTCTTCAACAAAGTCAATCTGATCAGATGGAACCTGCACGCCACTCTACATATGATTAGACATTGAGATGGACTAATGGGAATGTATTATTTCATTTTGAGTATTTAAGTCTTTCAGATAATGAGTACTTGTAAATTATGTTATTTTGTGGGATTTATGATTTATGAATGTATGATTTTTCGATAATGTGATTACTTTTTATGCTTCAAATGTGTTTATATATGTTGAATAAGTATTTTCCTATAATATATAGCCTTAAAATGACTCTAAAATGGACTTAAAACAACAAAAAATGGCTTAAACCATAAAAAAAACTTGTCGAAACTCCCATTTTTACCCTCTGGGAGTTTCGGCAGGTTCTCGACCGAGATCTCGGTAATCTCGGTTTTCTCAAGGGTCGAGACACCCTCGAGAACCGAGATTTCGAACTATGATCCCAAGAAAATCGAAAGAATAAAAAAGTGAAAAAAAAAGTGTCCTTAGATGTTGAATTGAAGAAATTTGTTTTGAGAAGGGAAAAAAAAAAGAGAAAAGGGGAAAACGAGATACGAAAAAGGATAAAGAGAGAAAGAAAGAGAAAATATAAGGGGGGAAGAAAGGGAGAAGTTAGTTATCCAAATCGTGGCCAATGCAAAGAGAGAAAAAAAAGGTAAAGAGAAAGGAAGGGAATTAAAAACCCTAATCCCTATTTATTAGGAAAGTTAGCTTCTATTTTCAAAAGAAAAAAAAAACTTAGCAATATAAGCCACATAGACAAGCTTCTGAGTGGAAGCTTTGTGGGAGTTAATGAGAGAGTGTTAGAGAGAAAAGAGGGAGTTAAAGGCATAGTTCTAAATCTCGACGAAATCTCGCTGACAGGTTTTCTCAGTGATATCGGCAAGGTCAGGACGAAATCCCATTCGAGACAACAAACATGCATTGTCTTAAGATTTCGATCCAACTCGATTGCTTTCGGCCGAAATTTTGACTAAAACTGGTTTTTATTGACTGAAACCTTTTTTTTTTTTTTTTTTTTTTGTATTGGACTGAGACCTGATGACCTACATGTAATGGTTCAGGGAACAGTTACAGCACGTATTTATGATTTATGACTAATATCATTTAAGTACATGTTCATTTACTTAAAATATTATTCATAAATAAATAAAAACAGCCACCATTTGAATCCAATAAAAAGTCTAAAATTTAAACTGTTTAAGGATAAAAAGTCAACTTTCCAATTTAAGTACAAAAACTGGATTTTCAATCTCGGGCGATTTTCAATTTAAGAAACAAGAGGGCAAGAGTCTGAGCAAGACTATAATGTACTTTTGGACTAGCTTTTAGTATCAGGGTAAAAAACTCTTTTTACCTTTTCTTTTAGGGAACTTAACAGCATGTGACTGATAATGGGGGAGGGTTGAATTGCAAATAAGCGGAAACCTTAAGGGAGGTTGGCGAAAATTTTCATTTAATTAATGATTTACCTACACATTGGTCCTACTGGTGATCGTGTCCGTGGTCCTCCTAGATGTGGCATTGGGCGGACGTCTTCTGATAAAGCTAATAAATATTGTACCCATTGTCACAAAACTAACCATAAGGTGGAAAACTGTTGGGATATAAATGGCCGTTCTGACTAGGCAGATACCCTTGCCAACAATGTTATTACTGAGGATGCCCCATACCCCATCCAAGCTCCTCCTATGCAAACATCTGTGCCACCCAATGCACCATATGAGGCCTTGCTTCGTCGGGTTCAACACCTAGAAGCTACAGGACCACCACCCGCTGCCACCCTGGCCTACACAGGTACAACTGCCTTACTATCTACCACATTTTCTACCCCTTGGATTATAGACTCTGGCGCTACCTGTCATATGATGAGACAACCTTCTACCCTTACAGCCCTTAATGATACACCGAAGCCTATCATTGTTTACCTTGACGATGGATCATTTACCACGGCTTCCCAACATAGGAATATTACCTTTACCCCCTATGTGGGATACGGGTTAAGAAAACCCTAATTAGATCCACTAGTAGGCCCACCCAAAACAATAATCCATTCAACAATGATATAATGGCAAAATCGTAAATAACTCAAAAACTCAACCAATAATGGCAGTTTCGTAATTATTCAGAAGTATGGAATCAGTCTAGAGAACCAAACAAAGTTTTATGATATACTGGTAATAAAGACTAAATGGATGAGGGCAAAGCTGGAAAAGGGGAATAAATATTAAACCAAAATTAAAAGGTCATCTTCCACTTCCAGCCACGAACAGTACAAGGAGGCGGTAGAACTAGGGTGCTTTCAGTTGGGAGATCTCACTCGGTAGTGATCTGATGGACCTAAAACTTCAATTGAAGATTCGAAATATTCTGGCCTATCGTTTCCAACTCAAATCAGACCAAGCAGTTGAATCTTTAAGAGAGAACAAGCCTCCTAAAACAGATCTGGCGGTAGACCTCAAAACCAGATTTAGTTTTTGGCTTGTATCTCACAACAAGAACAGAGTTTGGATGTGAGATTCCAAGGTTTGCTTCGTCTAAGGTAGATTCTTTACACCCAGAATATTAAGAAGATCAGAGCAGAGATGGAAGGGCTCGAAGGGATTTATTGGGGCTGGGATTTCTGCCCAGAACAGGGGAGGGGTGAAGAAGAAAGAAGAAGAAATAGGGAAAAAGGGAGAAAGGAAGGAGGAGGAAGAAAGGGGGATCCAACCCAAGAGGTGGAGCCCTGCTCACAAAGATGAATACGAGAGAGAAGAGAGAGGAGGAAGCTTCCGGCCAACAGGCCAACACAACTCAAAACTAAACTTTTTAGTTTTATTCATAAAATTCTTTTCAAAATCTCTACCACTGAATACTCTATTACATGCCTTTATAAAGGAAAATATTTTCTAAACTAATAGATATAAACTTAGAAACTAAATAACATCCTTATGAAATAAAATCTAACCTCTATGGAATAAAATCCTTACCCAAAACAGAAATAATAACTAAGGAAACCCAAATTAAAACTACCTAATCTAAAGTAACTCTCTACCAACTCTTTCTAGACCAAAAGGTTAGTTTGGGTTTGAGTCGGTTCAGGTTTGGCTTGGGTAGCCAAATCGGCTCATATCGATCCATCCATCATATTGCTACTACATCAACCCCGTTCTTATCCTTGTCATTTGTCCTTCATGTTCCCGAATTTCCTCTTAACCTTATGTCTATTAGTCAACTTACAAAATCACTTGACTGTGTTGCTACCTTTTTCCTTCTTATTGTACCTTTCAGGATCTCAGGACCAAGGCAACAACTAGTGGCGGGTGTGAGCATGCTGATCTATATTATTTGGAGCTACCTGAACCCATTCATACTACTGCTACCACATCTACTTCCACCCCTCTTCAATGGCACCATCGGCTTGGCCATCTATCTCTTTCTAAGTTAAAGGCTCTTATCCCTAGTTGCAAGTCGCTCTCTACCTTACAATGTAAGGTTTGTGAACTATGGAAACATCATCGTTCCTCTTTTCCAACTAGTTCTACACCTAGGCAATCTTTCCCGTTTTCTTTAGTTCATTATGATGTTTGGGGACCTTGTCGAATTCCCAATCGGCTTGGTTTCTTGTACTTTGTAACCTTTGTGGATGATTATTCCCGCATGACTTGGCTATACTTAATAAAAGAATAGTCTGAATTTATTAATATTTTCAAGGGTTTTCATAAAGAAATTACCACTCAATTTGGTACTCCTATCAAAGTTCTACATACTGATAATTCCCTTGAATATGTTCAGTCTGCCGTCTCTGATTTCTGTTTTGCCAATGGTATTATACATCATACCAGTTATGCTTACACTCTTCAACAAAATGGAGTTGTTGAGCATAAAAATAGATATCTTTCGCATATTGCCAGGTCTCTCATGATCCATATGAATGTTCCTAAGTATTATTAGAGTGATGTTGTTTTAAATACCTGCTCCCCGATCAACAGAATGCCTTCTTCTGTCCTCCATAATAAAATTCCTTTCACACTTCTCTATCCTAATACTCCCTTATTTTCAGTTTCTCCTCGTGTTTTTGGTTGTACGTGTTTTGTCCACATCCACATCCTAAAGTGGACAAATTATCTCCCCGGTCTATCAAATGTATTTTCCTTAGCTACTCTTGTACTTAGAAAGGTTACCGGTGTTTTGACTCTGTCACTCGGTGTCATTTTGTCGGTCATGATGTAAGCTTTTTTGAAGACCAGCCATACTACCCTATTCCTGTTCCCACCAATTCACCTTCCACTGATATTCCTTTACCTTTCATTCCTTCTGATGATGAACCCACCTCCATCTCATCTGATTCTGAACCCCCTCCATCCCACCCCAAACTTCGCAACCCTTGTAGGTCTATACCCATTGCACTCAGGGTGCTCCACCTACTACTAAAACTACTGCTCCGGCTACTACTAGCACTGTCCCTAGTTCTACCATCGACTCTGACCTACCTCTTGCTCTCCGAAAAGGTAAAAAAGCTTCCCATTGCGCACTTTGTTACTATTGCCCATCTACCCACCTCTCACCGGCGACTTATTTACTCTTTGGCTATTATCTTTGTACCCATTACCCTATCCCAAGCCTTGTCGCATCCAGGGTGGCATGTTGTTATGAATGATGAAATGGATACTCTGACCTCCAGACTTGGACACTTGTTGACCTCCCACCTAACCACTCAATTGTAAAGTGCAAATGGGTCTATACTGTGAAACATAACTCAAATGGCTTTGTTGAATGGCTGAAAGCACGGTTAGTTGCCAAGGGGTACACTCAAACTTATGGGGTAGACTATTTTGAGACATTCTCCCTATGGCCAGTCTCAATTTGGTCCTGGTACTTATTTCCATAGCTGTCAATTTTGATTGACTCTTTATCAGATGGACGTCAAAAATGCGTTCTTGTATGAGGATCTTCATGAGGAGGTATATATGGACTAACCTCCGGGGTATGTTGCTCAGGGAGGGAATTCCACCAATGTTCGCAAGTTACTAAAAACAATATATGGACTGAAGCAGTCCCCTCGTGCGTGGTTTGATAAATTTAGCACGGTCAGTACTAGTCTTGGCTTTACTACTTGCTATTCAAATCATTCTGTTTTTGTACGTCGTCATCAGTTTATTGTTGCTATCATTGTTGTTTATGTGGACAACATAATTATTACAGAGAATGATAAGTTGGGTATTACAGAACTTAAGTCTCACCTAAATACCCACTTTCAGATGAAGGACTCAGGACTTCTTCACTATTTTCTTGGTATTGAAGTAATTTGAATCCATACTAGTATCAGTCTCTCCCAACCCAAGTATGTCTTCGATCTTCTTGCAGAAACAGGTCTTCTTGGCACCAAGCTTATTAAAACTCCAATAGATCCACATCAGAAATTCGAAACATGTGATAGTCCTGAATACTCTGATGCTCATCAATATAGACGGTTGGTTGGGAAGCTAATTTATCTTACTGTTACTACACTTGACGTTTCTTATGCTATTGGAGTAGTGAATCAATTTATGCAAGCTCCTAAGATTGTCCATTGGGAGGTGGTCTGTCGTATCTTGCGCTATCTCAAGAAATCTCTAGGTACAGGTCTTGTTTATTCCCTAAATCGCCATCTTGACATTGTTGGGTTTTCAGATGCTGATTGGGCCAGGGCAAATGGTGATAGACATTCCACAACAGGTTATTTTACTTTCGTTAGTGGCAATCTCATCACTTGGCGAAGTAAGAAGCAAACCACTATCTCCAAATCTAGTGCTGAGTCTGAGTACCGTGCTATGGCACAGATTACTGCCGAATTAATGTGGTGAAAAATTTTCTGTAAGAGTCGGGATTTCCTATTTCTCAGCCTATGACCTTAATGTGTGATAATCAGACTGGGATCTATATTCTTAGTAATCCAATGCTCCATAAACGTACCAAGCATATAGAAGTGGATTGCCATTTTGTCCGTGATGCGGTTTTGAAGAAACTTGTTATCACTTAATTTGTCTCATCTTCAAATCAACTTGCTGATATTCTCACTAAACTTCTATTTGGACCAGCATACCGGTTGAACTGTTACAAACTTGGATTGGCTGATTTGTACACTCCAGGTTGAGGGAGGGTGTTACGAAGTAGACCCATAGGCCCATGGGACCCACTAGATGTCGTTTACGCTAGCTAGTGCCAGCGACATCTAGTGTCGGCTCCCTTTTCTCTTCCTTCTTTAATTAGTTATAGATTTATTTCCTTTTATTCTATTATTGTAATATTCTCTTATTGTCTCTTCTTAGAATGGAGACTTTCCTTGTAATCTGTTTATTCTTTCTCTATAAATACAAGGTAGAAAGGAGAGCTATCTAACGATTTTGGCAGCAACACATTGCTGTGTCGAAATCTATCTCCTTCTTTTTCTCTCCTCCTCAATCTTCTTCTCTTTTAATTTCTGATTTGTATACTTGCTGATTGTTTCATTGAGGAATTGTTACACACATAAAACTTGTGGATCTCCCAATTGGGATGGAATTTGAATGTGAAATTTTGTGTGTATTGATTCAATATCTTGTTTGAGGTGTACCAAATGTGAGCTCAAAAGGAATTCGTTTGATAGGGTAAATAAATGCAAGAAGGCACTAAAATGCAAAACAAGCAGATTATAAGCCCGAATTCGAGAAGGGCAAGAACGGGACCTAGACATTGAATTTGGACCTGAGATTTGGTTTATATAGTCCTTGTTACATATAGCTTAACCCATAAAAATCCCAAGGTTTTTTTAATCGGGGAAGTATGGGTTATGATGTCAACTTGCTGCTGTGTACAGAAATTTGACAGAATCACTGTCTTAATATGGGATATGTGGGACGAAAGCTTGGAATTGTAATTTGGGATTTTGTGTGAATTTCAATTTATAAGACTATTTTAATTATGAATAAGTTGGGGACTGTTTGAATTCAGGAAGTAATATTCCGATATTATTTTATAACAGTGGACAGACTCGGAACAGATTCGGGACAGAGACTAAACCAGATTTTGAGAGGGATTTTAAACTGACCTAGGAATGAAGTTTGGACCTGATTTTTCGTGGAGGTGTTCCTTCTCAAGAGAAGTTTAAACCCTAAAAAGGAAAAGACTGTTTGGATTCGGGAAGTGGGGTTTTTCATGTCAACATGTTACTGTCGACCAATTTTGACAGAATTGTAAGTCCGTATTGTGATACATAGAAAAGGGGGGTAAACATTAGAGTTTGGACTTTCAAATTGATATGATCATTCTATTTAGTATAGTTTAATCAAGTACAAGTTGAGTGTGATTTGGATTCGGGAAGAGTTACTTATCATATGATCTTGTGGCTGTGTGCAGATTCTGACAGAATCTGTACATAAATGCTGAGGCACAAGGATTGGATTGATTTTGAAGAATTAGGACCTGGTTTTTGTGTAAATGATATTCTAAGGATTAAGTTATGATTTGTAAATTTTGGGCATCATAGGGTTTTTCTAAGTGAGTGGAACAGATACATTTCTGTACTGCTGTCAGTGAACCCTAGCTGGAAATTTGCCAAAGTGGCATAAGGAGTAATTTTAAGGGGTTTTAAGGGCAGTGTGATATACAAACATATTAATGAGTCTGTTTAGTAATTAATAAATGTGTGCTACATGTAGGCAGTAAGTTGGGTGACTGATTGAAGATGTACCGTTATTTTAAGTTCGAACATGTAAGTGAAACTTGGCATATTTACTCACATAATTTAGTAATTTTACGTAAAATGATATGTTTACAATGATGATGATTTGATACATAAGTATTATGTTCGAAGATTTGAGCATGTGTTTTCATGCGAATATGAACTGTTTTATAAATGGAATGTCTATATACGAGCATGCATGAGATGTGAATGCCAGGTTTTGGAACTGTTTGCGTGATTTTACGACATAATGAAATTTTGAAAGAAAAAAAATGAATATGAACCATGCTTAGTATAGTGGGTTGGACTTGATTGTGACAGTCCTATGTCGGGACGTGCACTACGTAGCGGGTGCTTAAAGGTGGACCATATGCACTAGGTAGTAGGTAGTGGATGCTAATGTTGGGCCATGTGCAGTTGTGCACTAGTCAGCAGGTACCATGGTGACCATATGCACTAGTAAGCAAGTACCATGGTGACCATGTGCATTAGGTCGTAGGTGAGTCAATGAAAGCACCAATTCATACAAACCTGAGTCTCATCCATCAAAACAGGCTTATCAAGTGAGGGAGGCCAACAGCATATCAACTCTCAATCAGTCCTGTTAACATAATAAAATTAGAAAAAATTTCATCTAGAACCCACCCAAGATTGCTAACATTATCTACACCCCAAAACTTTTGTTGTGATAATCAAAGAAGTCCACTCCGTCAGTTGACTCCCATTAGATACTGACGTCAGGTGGATTGTAATATTTCAGAGACGATAATACCTTTTTGGCATGTTGAAAAGACCATTATACCCTGTTGATATTTGTTATCCTACACCTCTGTTTCATTTCGAAACAGTAAGAGAGAGATTTTGTTCGTAATAATAGAAAGGGGGAAAAGAAAACCCTACCTCTTCCCGATGAGGACGACGAAGACCGACTTGTCATTTTTCTTCTTCACCGTCGAAGGTGCCTTCATCTTCCCTGACTACGGTTATTCCTTCGATGACAAGCTCAATCGGCCAATGTCTTCTTCATCCCCGATCACCACAAGTTTTTTAAGTAGTTTTTATTTGATTGGGTAACTATATCTGGAATGGGTTTCTGAAATGTTGCAGAGACGCCTATTCTGGCCCAAAACTAGCAGCTACCATAAGAGATAATAGGGACATGCTTATGCATCAAGGGAATTATATTTGAAGTGCCAATTTGTAAAACTAAGTTGGAAATTAAACATCATTGTTGCTCGTCTTCTCACCTTCAAACCTCCATTGGTCACTGCAAATGTTTTTTTTTCCCAAATGTAAACTGCAAATGCTTTACAAACCTTGTAACTTTAATCACTAAGAACTTGAATGTATAAAGGGGATTCACCTTGAGCAATTGGGTGGGCCGGTGAGCATGGTACCCAGGTGGAAATTATACAAATCAATGACTCCCATTGATTGTCTAAATCTCCCACAAACATTACAGTCTTCTTCCCTTTCATCTTCATAAGAAAATCGAGCCCATTGAACCTTCCACCATGAAAATGAAGCAGAGATCAGAGGAAAGAAAAGGAATAAATTGGAATAAAATGGAGAAGGATAGGTACCTGGGAAGCTCGCAATTGATGGGTTTCCATTGCAGGAGGTAGGCGACTTGGAAACCAGATTTCCTTCTTCAGTGGGAGACAGAAAGAGCTTGTAATTGAATGAAAAACTCTCATAATCAATCGGGTATGAGTTGCATGTTACATATATATAACTTTACATATAGTTACAACTAAAGACACATCAGCTCCAAGAGTCCTTTTTGAGTTCAACAACTCTACAAGTGGTATGTCTATCACATGCAACTATGCTACAAGTGGTGTATTGCACGCGGGAACTATGAGAGAGTTCCACATCATGAGACTCCATCATCCTCTCCTGCTGGTGCATTGTTATCAGCTTTGTTATAACTGTTATTAATTCGCTTCATGGGTTTTTACAATCCGAAAATAGGTGAATTTGCATGAATTCGGAATTAGGATTTTATTGCTTTATCGTGCCATCCATAGTTTTCGTTGTGTTGATCTGCTTAGAAGGAGTGGCGGAATTTTTCTAGGTTTGATCGCTAATCATGATCATGAACCTGGTTTTGAATTTCAAATTTTTCTAGGTCTGATTGTTGCTCAGAAGGAGTGGCGGAAGGTTTTCTTGGGGATCGCTGCTCATGATCATATCGTTTCGAATTTTTCTGGTGGCAGCGCTGCTCAGAAGGAGTGGCGAAAGGTTCTCCAGGTGATTGTTTCAAATTTTTCTAGGAGTGGCGGAAGGTTCCCCTGACGGAAGGAGTGGCAAAAGGTTATCGTCGTGGTTGTGTCAAATTTTTCTAGGTCTGCTTCTTCCCGGTGCTGCTAAAAAAGAGTGGAGGAAGGTTCTTGGGGGATTGTCTCGAATTTTTCTGGGTTTGCCCCTACATCGCTGCTACTCGTCTTCTCATTACTCGGGTCAGGGTTGCAGTCATCTTTTTCGTCTTTCTTTGTGTCCTTACTTTTTCAGTTGAGGTCGAGTGAACAATCGATGTCCTCGAGGACGATGATGAACTTGCTGGAGGTTTCGATCAAGAGCTTCCGCAGCTCCGTGTTATTCTCGACGGCCGTGAATTCGAGGTCGTAGATGTCGTAGTTCCGTGAGCTTTCACCAGGTTTCAGTGATAAAAGACGCCGGAGACTCCAACATTAGGGGTTAGGGCTTGGGTGAGAGTGAAAAGGAAAGAGGAGAGAAAATATAAGTTTGATTTGAAGGTCAAATTAGTAAATCAACATAATTTTTTAATTTTTCAATTAACAATATGAGGGATAAAACTGTATTTCAACAATATTAGTGATTTCCGTCAGTTAAGTGGACCTAAGTGATGTTTTTGCAATCTTATGGGTGTAGATGATGTTAGCAATCCTTGATGGGGTGTAGATGAATTTTTTCATAAAATTATAACCGTACATTGTTTTGACTTAATCAAAGTAGTTAGTGCTAGTTTCTAAGACTTGGACTCCTAATAAGTTTATTAGTTTGCTTTATTAGTTTCATTTACCAATTAAGTTTATTAGTTTCCTTTTTCTATTTTGAATTTACTTTGTCTTTATTTTGTGATTAGAACACTGACTTGTAGAGTTCTAGATCCTATCTAATAGTTATTTTCTAATTTCTATAAATACAAACTACAAGGAGAGGAACAAGACACATTGATTCTCTCCATCTTCTCTTATTTTTCTATTTTGTTACATGGTATCAGAGCAATCCCTTGGGTTTTTGTTTTGAGAGTCGTTTAAGGTTCTCCATTAGGTATGTAGCCACCACTATTGCTGCTCCTAATACTTAGTTCACAATGACCTATACTATGCTACTACCACTACTTAATTCAAAATGACCTATATTGTACTGCTACTACTACTTAGTTCATAATATCCACTACTGTGCTGCTAGCTTGCCACTACTACTTGGTTCATAGTGATCTATACTGTGCTGCTACTTCTACTGCTATTGCTCCTATTACTACAATTGTTGTTTCCGTTGCTACATTGTTTCAAGCTAAAGCTTTCACATTGCCCCATGCTCCAGCTCAAGGGGGGTATTAGCATAATAAAATTGTAACAGTAGTCAAAAGTAGTTAGTGCTAGTTTCTAGGACTTGGATTTTTATTAGTATATGGACTCTTAATTAGTTCATTAGTTTCCTTTACCAATTAGGTTTGTTAGTTTCATTTTCATATTTTGAGTTCACCTTGTCTTTAGTTTGTGAATAGGACTTTAACTTGTAGAGTCCTAGATACTATCTAATAGTTATTTTCTATTTTCTATAAATACAAGCTACAAGGAGAGGAGCAAGACACATTGATTCTTTTCGTCTTCTCTTATTTTTCTATTTTGTTACAAGTGCTATTCAGAACCAATGTGGACTAAAGGTTGTAAGTTGTAACACATGGTGAGAGGATTTATGGATGGTCAGTGGTAGTCAGTCTTTACTGGAATGTTTGTACATGATAGTTCTGATTTTTTTTTTTTTTTGTTTTAATTGGGAAGTTTTTATGATGACTGAAACTGCTACTTGTGCATGGATTTTTTATGTGATACATGAATTTTTTTTATATAGCGAGGGCATGCTCTGTTCTTACTAGGCATTGCAGCTCATTCTATTATTTTTC
Organism: Protea cynaroides; assembly: GCA_028583415.1. Classification (NCBI taxonomy): domain Eukaryota; kingdom Viridiplantae; phylum Streptophyta; class Magnoliopsida; order Proteales; family Proteaceae; genus Protea; species Protea cynaroides. The sequence continues at coordinate 45,250,598 of CM053267.1, forward strand.
CTCACAAATCAGTAGAAGAGATTTGTTTGCTCAGCCAAGGGTTGATGGACAGACATAGCTTTCCTTAGATTATAATTCATTTACATTTCAGTAAAATGTATCCTAGGGATTTGAGAAGATGTAATGGTTTTTAATTATTCGCACTTAGTTTAATTAGGTAGACTTTATTTTGCCACCAGACAGTTTTAAAGAGTTTTAATTATGGATTGATGAAGTTTTTATGCAAGGAATCAAGTATCGTGTATCGGTACCATATCGGTTAGCTGAAATTAAGAGATGTATCGTATTGTGTCGTGGATACGATGGATACGCACGGATACGCACGGATACGGGGCAAGATATGCACAAAAATGATTAAGGAACATACAAAACACAATTTTAAAGCATAAAAACACTATAATTAGCAACATTGAGAAAGAAAATTTTTCTTCATAGATACACATGATTATAGGGCAGGATACGCACAGAAATGATTAAGGATCATACAAAACATATTTTAAAGCATAAAAACACAATAAATTTATAATTAACAACACTAAGAAGGAAAGTGTTTCTTACATATATATTACTCAACTAATTCCATGTCGAGTGACGGCTCGGATTGAACTCTGACTCATAATGGGAGGAAGAGGTGCAACCAATATTATTTGGAACGTATCTCTTATCCATGTACAGTAGGTAAACCAATCCATATGTTGATTATAGAAGGTAGTAAACTGGTAGTAGAAACGTGCATACTCTTCTGAAGTAGACATTCTCGTTTTTGAGACTCACGATGTCTCAGTTTGACTTCCATGTGATGTACTACCAGCGTCGATGTTCACCATTCTTGCTCCATTACTTGGATTTGAACTCATGCTCATTGACTCCATTTCATATGTAATCATATTAGTATCATCATCATAGAGTTGCTGCCTACCCTTCCCCTTCCCTTTTCGGCGTAACTCCTTTGTTGTAAGCAACCACCATGATCATTGTCTTGAATTGTATGAGTATATTCTGCCTCCTCTGTAAAGTGCACTGGATCATATGGTTGCATACCACCACCACCACCACCACCTGTACCACCAGCATCACTTCCACCACTGACCCTACCACCCCCACCACCACTACCACCACTACCACCACTCTCCTCAGAAATAGTGCCTCCATATTGAGCACCTGACCTCGTCCTTCTGGCATCACCATCAGAAGGGGACGAAGTACTCTCACTTTGGACTTCAGCTTGTGTTTGTGATGGTGGTTGTGTTTCGCCATTTTCATTTAAGCGGTTGCATGGTTTAGTATGTATAAGCCCAAAAGTGCTCCAGTTCTTTTCACAACCACTTGAGGAGGCCGTTTGAGACAAAATCCGGATTGCAACCCTCCTCAAGTTGGAGCACTTGTGCCATAGTTAAGCCACCAATCAACTGTACAAAGAACAATATTTTCAATCAACCACTAATTAGTTAAGTAAGACACCAATCAGCCAAGACGAAAATAATATGTGCGTTGTCTAACTTACCAGGAGCCATCTTGAATGCAGCAGCCTTAGCAACCCGATCACCAAATTCTCCCCGGTATTTACGGAAAATTTTAATCTACAGTAGTTAAATAACTTTAACCAATCATTAAGGGTTTGTGCAACTAATATTTATGGAAACCAAAAGTGGTTTTTGTTACCTGTTCTGTGGCCAACAAGGCATTACTTGTATCTAGCTCCATTCTATTGATAACTTTTTTAACAGCTTCTATATATTTCAAGTCATACCCCAATCCAGAGTTTGAATATTGTTAATCCGGTTAAAGTAATATGCTACACATCCAGATGTAAGAAACATTAGAAATTTACAATTCAAATCCTAACCCATAAATATAAAAAGCAATAGTCTAAGACTAATGGAAACCAAAGTACCCGCCATATGAATGTCTTGTAACAACATTCCTTCCCATCGGTTCTCTATAATCTTTAAATATTTTTTCTTGGATGATGGGTTCCATTCATTTAACTTATACCTTATCGTCCCTATTGCATAAACCAACATCCTTATTGTTCGCTCCTTATCACCATCAACCATCTTAAGTAGAACAAATAGGGGCTTCATAATCTGAGTTATTTCATCAACCTTCTTCCAAAATTTTGTTGACATAAGGATTCCTGTCACCTCAGTCTCTATCTTGGTTGCATGATATGTACTCGACAACTACTCTCCACTAGCTACCATTTGGAGTAAACCTGTCTTTCGCTGCTCAAGGCTGTCCAAGGCAACGTAGTTGGTTGCAAACCTTATTGCTCCAAGCCTTATCAAGTCCCCTTGTGTGTGCTTTCTCATTAAAGCCAACACCCAATTGTGATTGTAAATAAAATTTGTTACCGTTCTTGCTTGACCAACCTTGGGCAACTCTCCAATATCTTTAAACATTAAGTCAATACAATGTGCAACACAAGGTGTCCAAAATAAGTGTTGCCTCTTCAGCATAAGGGTTAGTCCAATTTTTTTTTTAATTAGCAGCATTATCAGTAACAATCTGAACTACATTTTCCTCCCCAACTTCCTCAACAACTTCATCAACAACTTCATCCATCAGTTTGAAGATATACTGTGCATCTTTCACATGAGTGGATGCATCCACTAACTCAAGGAAAATGGAACGCCCATCACAGTAGACAAGAAAGTTGATGATGGACAGCTTTGTGAGCCCACTCCAACCATCACACATGATGACTGAAACTGCTACTTGTGCATGGATTTTTTATGTGATACATGAATTTTTTTTATATAGCGAGGGCATGCTCTGTTCTTACTAGGCATTGCAGCTCATTCTATTATTTTTCCTCACAAATCAGTAGAAGAGATTTGTTTGCTCAGCCAAGGGTTGATGGACAGACATAGCTTTCCTTAGATTATAATTCATTTACATTTCAGTAAAATGTATCCTAGGGATTTGAGAAGATGTAATGGTTTTTAATTATTCGCACTTAGTTTAATTAGGTAGACTTTATTTTGCCACCAGACAGTTTTAAAGAGTTTTAATTATGGATTGATGAAGTTTTTATGCAAGGAATCAAGTATCGTGTATCGGTACCATATCGGTTAGCTGAAATTAAGAGATGTATCGTATTGTGTCGTGGATACGATGGATACGCACGGATACGCACGGATACGGGGCAAGATATGCACAAAAATGATTAAGGAACATACAAAACACAATTTTAAAGCATAAAAACACTATAATTAGCAACATTGAGAAAGAAAATTTTTCTTCATAGATACACATGATTATAGGGCAGGATACGCACAGAAATGATTAAGGATCATACAAAACATATTTTAAAGCATAAAAACACAATAAATTTATAATTAACAACACTAAGAAGGAAAGTGTTTCTTACATATATATTACTCAACTAATTCCATGTCGAGTGACGGCTCGGATTGAACTCTGACTCATAATGGGAGGAAGAGGTGCAACCAATATTATTTGGAACGTATCTCTTATCCATGTACAGTAGGTAAACCAATCCATATGTTGATTATAGAAGGTAGTAAACTGGTAGTAGAAACGTGCATACTCTTCTGAAGTAGACATTCTCGTTTTTAGGACTCACGATGTCTCAGTTTGACTTCCATGTGATGTACTACCAGCGTCGATGTTCACCATTCTTGCTCCATTACTTGGATTTGAACTCATGCTCATTGACTCCATTTCATATGTAATCATATTAGTATCATCATCATAGAGTTGCTGCCTACCCTTCCCCTTCCCTTTTCGGGCGTAACTCCTTTGTTGTAAGCAACCACCATGATCATTGTCTTGAATTGTATGAGTATATTCTGCCTCCTCTGTAAAGTGCACTGGATCATATGGTTGCATACCACCACCACCACCACCACCTGTACCACCAGCATCACTTCCACCACTGACCCTACCACCCCCACCACCACTACCACCACTACCACCACTCTCCTCAGAAATAGTGCCTCCATATTGAGCACCTGACCTCGTCCTTCTGGCATCACCATCAGAAGGGGACGAAGTACTCTCACTTTGGACTTCAGCTTGTGTTTGTGATGGTGGTTGTGTTTCGCCATTTTCATTTAAGCGGTTGCATGGTTTAGTATGTATAAGCCCAAAAGTGCTCCATTCTTTTCACAACCACTTGAGGAGGCCGTTTGAGACAAAATCCGGATTGCAACCCTCCTCAAGTTGGAGCACTTGTGCCATAGTTAAGCCACCAATCAACCTGTACAAAGAACAATATTTTCAATCAATCACTAATTAGTTAAGTAAGACACCAATCAGCCAAGACGAAAATAATATGTGCGTTGTCTAACTTACCAGGAGCCATCTTGAATGCAGCAGCCTTAGCAACCCGATCACCAAATTCTCCCCGGTATTTACGGAAAATTTTAATCTACAGTAGTTAAATAACTTTAACCAATCATTAAGGGTTTGTGCAACTAATATTTATGGAAACCAAAAGTGGTTTTTGTTACACTTTCGTGGCCAACAAGGCATTACTTGTATCTAGCTCCATTCTATTGATAACTTTTTTTAACAGCTTCTATATATTTCAAGTCATACCCCAATCCAGAGTTTGAATATTGTTAATCCGGTTAAAGTAATATGCTACACATCCAGATGTAAGAAACATTAGAAATTTACAATTCAAATCCTAACCCATAAATATAAAAAGCAATAGTCTAAGACTAATGGAAACCAAAGTACCCGCCATATGAATGTCTTGTAACAACATTCCTTCCCATCGGTTCTCTATAATCTTTAAATATTTTTTCTTGGATGATGGGTTCCATTCATTTAACTTATACCTTATCGTCCCTATTGCATAGACCAACATCCTTATTGTTCGCTCCTTATCACCATCAACCATCTTAAGTAGAACAAATAGGGGCTTCATAATCTGAGTTATTTCATCAACCTTCTTCCAAAATTTTGTTGACATAAGGATTCCCTGTCACCTCAGTCTCTATCTTGGTTGCATGATATGTACTCGACAACTACTCTCCACTAGCTACCATTTGGAGTAAACCTGTCTTTCGCTGCTCAAGGCTGTCCAAGGCAACGTAGTTGGTTGCAAACCTTATTGCTCCAAGCCTTATCAAGTCCCCTTGTGTGTGCTTTCTCATTAAAGCCAACACCCAATTGTGATTGTAAATAAAATTTGTTACCGTTCTTGCTTGACCAACCTTGGGCAACTCTCCAATATCTTTAAACATTAAGTCAATACAATGTGCAACACAAGGTGTCCAAAATAAGTGTTGCCTCTTCAGCATAAGGGTTAGTCCAATTTTTTTTTAATTAGCAGCATTATCAGTAACAATCTGAACTACATTTTCCTCCCCAACTTCCTCAACAACTTCATCAACAACTTCATCCATCAGTTTGAAGATATACTGTGCATCTTTCACATGAGTGGATGCATCCACTAACTCAAGGAAAATGGAACGCCCATCACAGTAGACAAGAAAGTTGATGATGGACAGCTTTGTGAGCCCACTCCAACCATCACACATGATGGTTACTCCATACTGGGACCATTTCTGTTTGAAGGTTGTTATATAATCATTCACTTCACCCACTATGGCATCCAAGTAAGGACCACCAATCTGATAAGCTGTGGGGGGCCGTCACACCAGGTCCGCAGCGCTGTATCTCCCTCACCATTGCCTTGAAATGGGGATCTTTGGCCTTGTGTGATGGGATAAATGCACTATGGAACCATCTAGCAATGAACTTTCCCATTCTCATACTCATGGACTTAGAATGCATTAACTCCTCTATCCTCTGTTGCCCTGCATCTCTTGGTTAGAAGGGCATTGAAGGAGCCATGTCATGAATTTCTAGGCTCTTTTTCCTCTTGCCTCTCACTCGATCAAACATACCTCTTACACTGCTGGATTTACTCAATGAAGTTAGTTGCTTGCCCCTGCTTCTTTGTGTCCCACTACCACCAACACCACTGCCACCAACACCCTGAGACATAGACCTTATCAGTTGGTCCTCATTCCAACATTTCTCTCCTGCCTCATGCCTTGATGTCCTAAGCACGTACTGAATCTCATCTTCAGCATTCATATTGGACCCCTTATAATCCTCTAAATTTAAGTAACCCTCATCCTCCATAAGGTTTTCTGTTATTCTCTCTGCATCATCCTTCCTCTGTTTTCCTTTTGCTTTTCCTTCAGCTAAGTGCTTTGTCATTGCTCTGCTCACCTCCGCTGGACATTTTGAGCACTTCTTGACATTGGCAAAACCCCCTGCCATGTGTTGCTTTTGCCGTGTCACCCCACCACCATGATGTTCAGTGCCACAGAAATTGCACTTTGTCGTCAATTTATTGTTGTTGATTTTAGTGCAATACAAGCAACCTACGTCTTTGTTCGCCATATTCCTACACACCAGACGTGTGATACGACATACGAGGTTAATATAAAATGTCAAACCTAGCAAACTATTTTCATTTCAAAATAATTGGATTGTTTCAATGATATGATGGAAGATTTAAATTTTACAAGCAATGATATGACATCGAAGATGAGAATTGAATTGAAGTGAGAATTCTAGTGAAACAACAACTAATACTAGAATCCAAAGGCAACAAACACATGCAGCAAAATGAAAATCTTCTTTACAGGTTTAAACTCTACTGCTGTAGCAAAGCTATAAAAAAGAAAATCCTTTATTAATATAATCTATAGCCTTCTTCCAAAAAAAAAACTATGAGTTCATGATCATGGATGAATAAGCAAGCGATACCATCATATGAATTTATTGACCATTATTAATTAATCATTTTACCAACCATCCTTGTCGTTTCAAATCATCACAACTTTTTATAAATACTTTATTATAACCGATACTAACATTTCAATATTTGTTAATGTAAAAAAACCAAAAAATTAAAAAATCAACTTAAGGTTGAGAATTTCATCTATTTTTTTAAACAAAAAATTAAAAAATTAAGAAAAAAAACTCGAAAATTACCACTAAACAGCAAAGATGGTAAATCAATGGTCTACACATCTTATATAAGTAGTAGAAGACCAAAGGAATAATTTTTGGGAAAAAAATTCGAAATTTGTACTGTCCTTCAAAAAATTCTTAAATCGAAACTCAAATCAGTGTTTAAATCCATGATTGTAGCATGCATTCATCAAATAGGACTATACTTCACTGATTCATGGGAAAAAAAACTACACAAAAATCAAATTAATATGAAAAAAATTGAAGTTCAAAGTCATACCTTTATGGTTTTCCGTCTGTGGAGCTTGAAGAGATGATTTTAGCTTCTAATCTTCACAAACAAAGTGTTTAATGCCTCATTTTCGATTGTTTTAGGGCTAAGAATCAAAACCCTATGCTATTTTGGAGAAATCTCAGAGAAAAATGGAGTTTTAGAGAGAAGAATCAGTTTCAGCTCTGTTACAAATGACAAACTTCAATGATTTTGCCCTTTTTCGATACTGCTCGATACATATGGGCTGTATCAACCAGTATCAACCAGTATAGAGTCGTTGGTTCGATATGGTCGATACACTACGATACTCTGCACTTTTTTAAAAATGGGATACGTATCGCCTTGTATCGTATGAACTAGTGTCAATATCGATACGTATCGACCGATACGCTGTGTATCGTGTCGATACTTGATTCCTTGTTTTTATGAGACTTGAAGATTTTAAATCATTGAGGTAAGTTGTGGGAGTTTATGGACTAAAGTTTAGTAGTGATGATGGGGACATTTATATGATTTTGAGGATTTTACATCCAGAAAGTATTTTAAAGAAATAAAATTAACCCTAAATTTTATGGAATAATTTTGGGAATCTGAGAGTTCAGGATCTTAACCCTAACGGATTTGGGCCGTCACATGATTGCTTTCATTTTGATCATCTATGAATTCTTTTCCTCTTCTTCTCTTCTCTAATCAGAAAACCCTAACAATAATTCCATCTACTCCCTAGTTTTCTGGATCCAACATCAATTCAATATAGTTTGGTTTTGGGCCGATAGGGGAGGAGGAACCTTGGGTGCCCTACATAGGAAAGCATATAGTCAGCTGTACAAAAAAGGGATTATGCATTCCCTCACGAAGACAATAAGAAATATGCTCATGCTAAGATTTGATTATTAGTTGTAGTCTAAGACAGCCAATGTCAAATCAAGTAGGTGATTTTACACAAAAAAGGTATCGTCAGAGTCCAAATGAACCAAGCAATTCATGGTCATTATTCCATGATATCAGCAGGTCTTCACTACGACAAGTGAATCTATATTGCACAAATAGCACCATTCATTATCCAGCAATTATAGTCCAGACTCCAGAGTACTTAACCTTTGAATGACCAAATTGACAATTAGTAGTAAAGTTATTACGAGTATAAGACACTAAATGGAAGCTTCCAGTTAAGCATAGGATGAATATGTACCTCTGTCTGGTCACCTAAAAGGACAACGATAGCATCAGATAAAGGTTGTACAGTTAGCCATTGGCCATCCTTTAATACCTGCAGGCCTGCAACCTCATCTTGTATCAGAAGTGTAATGGCACCCATATCAGAATGGGCCTGCAAACCTAGTGTAAGCTCTGGCTGGGGGCAACTTGGATAAAAGCTGACTGTGATGTTCTGGAAGATTTCCCCCACTGCCTCTTCAATACACGAGGATGGCAGACCAAGACTTTCAGAGATCAAGGTCAGGAGTTTCAGTGCAAGTGTCTTCATGTGATCACTATACTCCATAACAGTTTCTCTGCAAATTATCCAAATCAATATCCAAAGTCCAAACATCAAATACAAGAGGATCTAGATTTAAAACTCACCAACCTATTTGAGGATAAGAAAGAAGTGACTTTCCATGGTGAATTCAACTCAGGATTTCTACTCATAATGGATATTCTCTTCAGTTACAGGAACCACTTTTGAAGGATATTATACCGTTAATCTTTCCCATTTAAGAGATACAAGAGGAAGAGTATAAAAAATAGAAAAAATAACAGAAATGACCAACCAACCTGTAATGAGGGTGAGAGTCTGGCCACCGCATTGGATTACATCGAGATAATGGCAGCGTATGGTGATCAAAGTAAACCCTCCAGTCCAGAACACTGTCCTCTTTCATCAACATTTTGCTGCCATAACCCTCCGAAGCTGCAGAGTTTAGATCACATCTGTACTTATCCCTTTCGTCCTCTGGGAATTCTTTGAAAAATGAAAGTCCCGCACTCCTCATGCAGTCAAGCAATTGCTTTGGGACACCATGATTAATGACCTGGAAAGCCCCCCATTCACCGCAAGCACGAGAAAGCTCCTCATGCACATTGCCAAAGTGTTTGGTCTTAATGTGGAGTAGATCGACAATGGGGATGCTTGAATCCGAACTTTCACGACAGGATCCAGGTTGACTTTCAGGTGGTTGAATGTACTGGGATGGCACCTCAACAAGACCAGCTTGTACTAAAGTTTGTATACAAAAAGGAACTCCACCGACAACTTCCATGAGAGGTTATCTGGCTATGGTATTGAAAAGCAAGAATCAGTATCCACAAATATGGCTTAATTAGAAGTCATCAAGTCAATCTGACAGCAGGACCTAGATCACATGTTCCATCTTGCAATTCATATCACTAGTAGGGGGCAGGGCATGTAAGCTAAATGTGCTGTCGATGGATATGATATATATATATATATATATATATATATATATATATATATATATATATATATATATATATATATATATATATATTAAAACAAGGATGGGTAGCTTGCACCACTTCTTTTTTTATTTTATTTTTTAAAAATGTATAAAGTTTAATTTTGAGTGATCTTTTAATTTATTTTTTTTTAATCTCACTACAACAATAAAAATAGGAAGTAGATCCCACATCTACTTCCAAAAATTTCTCCAATTGAGAAACTGTTAATCCTAAAATCTCTATAATCTTGGAAAGTGTACAATATAAATCCCTTCACCTTCCTATGCCAACTCATCTCACTGGATCAGGTTTCGGTTTGCTCTTAGCCTTCTATTGGACTTAAGCTTTCACCAGGTTTGCCAAATCAACTTCTTTCCCAATCGTATATTGCAGAAATTCCCACCATTTTTTTCTCATGTTTCCCTGTTCCTCGTAGCCTCTTTGTATTTCCTAAAAACAAACAACAGAGTAATGAAGACTTATTCTCATCCAAATCGCCATCCTCTGATTTGCTTCCATAGCACATCTTTTTTATTACATGGTCCCTTCAATTCCCTGATTGATGTCACTAATGCATATTATCTTCCAATTGGGTCATGTTGTCTTGAGATGGACAAATTTGACTTGATATAAGATGTTCTAAAACTGATTCAAATCTTTGCTAGATTGGGGTGAGCAATTTTATGCAGAAGACAAACTAACTCATTTGAATTGATATAAGATGTTCTAAAACTGATTCAAATCTTTGCTAGATTGGGGTGAGCAATTTAATACAGAAGACAAACTAGCTCAGACCAAACCATTTCCCCTGCCACCTTAAAAGTCTGAGATTCAGAAATGTGGTTATTTCCACCCAAAAGGATTTGGATAGAGCTTTTGAAGTTTATCTCCTCCAGCATATTTACTCAACCTTCTCATGCATAGAATAGAACCTAGGTTGTTCCAAACAGAAGTACTTCTACATCGTCAACTGTTCCCCATCCAATTTAAATCTCCACCAAACTAATATATTGCTCCATATTCAGTACAAAACAGGAAATCTTTTCTGTAATCACTCAAATTTTGGTTAAGATCTGGTGCATGAAGACTGGAAAACCTTAGTTTAGTTCCTTAAAGACTTGAAAATATATATATATATATATATATATATATATATATATATATATATATATATATATATATTTGATGCATGCGCATAAAAATGAGTCAATCAACAAAGTTAGCAGTTGATCAGTATTCATCAACTTATGTTAGCAATAAAACTAACTCAACTCAACAAAACTTTTATCCCGATTGGAAGGACTTAGGAGTTGGTACAGAAATCGTGCATGGCCATTCAACTCTATTTCAACCCAAGTTTGTTATTAAAGCTGTTAAAGATGATACCCCAAAGAAAGACCAATCCAATGATCAATTGCTCTGTTCAATAGGGAATTTTTAGTGACTGGTAGACTACCAACAATGGAACAACCACATTTTTGAGGCAAAGGGATCTAGAGACTCAAGTATTAAAAAAAAAAAAAAAATTGATTCTACTTAGTAATGAGCTGATGGACACATGGCTCCATGTGACTTCAGCTCAAAATGAGCTGAGCAAGCAGAACAAAATTACAAAGGTGACATTTTATATATTCAATTTATTTTTTTCTAATAGGTTATATATTCATTTTCATGTCCCTCTTACGAAAAAAATTTGTAATTTTATTAAACTTTTGATTAAAGATAGAACCACTTTCCCTGCTCACTTTGGCCTCAAATTCATGGATGGGTGCGAGGTGCTCTGTCACATGGACCCACCTATATCCAGCGCAGGTCATGAAGCCTAAACTTGTTTTTTAGAAGCTCCGATATATACTAGTTCAGGCCTCAGGGGAGAAGGATTCCAGCGAGTTGGATATAACTTGTGAACCAATAGACAGTAACAAAGCGACAATCGGTTCTGCAGAGTTTTCTGTCCAACATGACAGAACTGAGAAAAATCCAAGCTTTTCCAGTTCTAGCTTTAAAGGATGATTACAGCAATGAGGATTTGGAGGACTAACATTTCGAATGACATCCTTCTTAAATTTAAACAAGTTGATGTAAATTTTTTTATTAAATTTAAACAAGTTGATGTAAATTTAAACAAATTTTTAATGACATCCTTCTTAAATTTAAACAAGTTGGGTAAATTTTTTATTAAATTTATATATTGATTCAATCTGAATAAGATCGATTATGAACATGATTGATACCATGTTCAATACTTAGATTTAATACCTTATTACCATTAAGCACATATGCGATGAACTCCATATTGCCAAACTCGATCTGAATTTGATTTAAGGCTCTCACAGGCAGTATGCAGAATTCATTCAATAACAGAGAAAGGCCTCTACCATTAGGAATTGAGGATGGATGAAAAAGCAATGAAATATGAGAGTGCTTTTTTTTTTTGGGGGGTAAGTGAGAGTGCTGCTATGTTACCTGGCCTGGAGTTGACAATGAGGTAATTGGTTTATTTTTATAGAGGCTTTTTATATATTGTTTTGGCGGGTGATTTCCGGGGGCAAAATTGCCAGCTCATAATCAGATTCTGCAAAATCGTGTCGTGTTTCTCAATTTCCCTGTTGATGCGGCGTTGTTTGGGATAAAATAACCTCAGGGTTCCCTATTCCGAAGGACTATATATATATATATATATATATATATATATATATATATATATATATATATATATATATAAGAATTTTTTTCCTTCTACCACTTTACAAAAGAGATAGAGATGGAAGTTACCCATCTAATAGATGTCTTCGATTAAGAAGGCAGCAAAATGTCAACCATAAAGGCTTGCCGGATGTAAAATTAAAAACCATCGAAACTGACGTAACATTTTGAATATGACCAGAGCTCCCCACTATTCCCTTTTACTTCAGCATCGGCAGAACAAGGTGATCATTTCGTTATCAGAAGTTTTTAAGTGATGGAATCAAAAAAGGTTATTGGAGCCTTTTAACAATCACCCAATTAACAGAAACTTCCATTAACCTTTGGAAAACCCAGCCATGGTGACTCAGAAATCAAAACTAATAATTTAAAAAACAACAGATAAGGAAAGAGACGAGAGATTAACGCTTATACCTTCTCAGTCGAATCTGATGAAGGGCCAGCGAAGAGCAGCTATGGACGAGGATCGATCACATGCCCTATAAACGACACCGCAGATGGAAGACTCGGGGGAGAATAATATAGAATCAAGCCTGAAGCCTCCGAGTGGGCAAAAGTACTTTGCACAGCCCACAGTAGAAAGCCTTCTGTATGATCCACCTGATTATGCGGTAAGACAAAAAAATTGGTTAATGGGTAAATCTCTCTTTGGGAATATTCTCACAATGGTTAAATCTGAAATCTTGAATCCCCATTTATTAATGTAGAACTTTTGAGATGAATTTTAATATGGTCAAAAGAAAGGGATTCAAATCTTCGCCAGTTGATGCCAGAACAGGCGACCATAGTGAGTGAAGGCGATGGGCAACACGTGGCAGAAGAAAGATCCAATGTTACTCATAAACCCTTTGTCGGATTCATAATGGTGAGTTGATTTCACCTGAACAAATACCCTCGTTCAAATAAACCGTCTACAAAAACACTTGCGATTTCATTCGATCTTTATTTGTCATTGTTATCAATTGTAAGTAGAGTAATTTATTTTTTATTGCACTCGACACGTATCATTGTTCCAAGAGTTTTCACTAGTTGAACCACTTCAAGTTCCATTCATCTCCTTCATCAATTGTTTAATTGGGTTGCTATTATGGTATTACTTAGGTTCCTCATCTTAGAATGGATGATGAAGCGTAGGTGGCAAGTTATTATACTGGGATTGGGATCTTATGTAGTGACTGCTAAGTAACAGTGAGGAACTTGAATGTTTATAGTGTATCGATCAAGATTTTCACTATCAATGACAATCACCACAGAATATCCTTATACATACAATGTTTTACCTATAGACGCTTCTTCAGTTCTTACAAGAATTTTATGGTAGTCATCCTCGGAGAGACTTCTTTAATGATGGTACCGTGGACTTCTACGGAACTCTGTGCAGTCATTGTTGTTGATCAAGATACCCAAAGGTTTTTTTTTATTTTTTTGGGTAGAAAACCTACGCAAAGGTACAAGTCGGATCGTAGGAAATGGGTGATAACAGCGATTATCAAGTCGGATCGTAGGAACAGGATTGATCGCACCAAATATAACATCCACTGCATTTTTGTATAAGAGCGATTATCGAGACTAATCGATTAACATGAGACCGGATGAATCAGAATAACATAAACCGTGTCTATGTATACTCTTTGAAGACCGATTAGCGAAACCTACCAGTCATCGCTATTAAACCGACCGAGAGCGACCGGTTGACACAACTCTCACAGGGGTGTCGTATCTTGACAGAAACATTAGACAGTTAGAAGAGAGGAGGGGTGGGAAGGTGGGAAGGTGGGAAGGTGGGAAAGAGAGATAAGATAAGAGAAGACAGGAGAAAAACAAGAGAAACAGAGGAGAGAGGAGAGAGGAGAGAGAGAGAGGAGAGAAGAAATCACACCGAAAAGGGGTGTCCGATGGTAAGAGAAAACAAGAGAGCATAGCGGGGAGGGAGAATAGGGCAAGATAGCAGGGAGCTAGGCTGACGGAAATCGAGGGAGACTTCGACGGAAAATAGGGGAAATTGGGGAACTGGGGAAGAAAGAGAGAGAGAGAGAGAGAGAGAACATGGGTTATGGGGCCTTACCTGAATCGCCTGGCCGGACCGCTGGAATGATGAGACGATGGGAAAATACTGGTCGCAAGGATTAGGCGTCGGCTGTAGTGCAGAAGCCACAGGACAGAGTTCCATCGCCCTCCTCAAGTCGAAGAGACAATCAGTCCTTCTGGACTTTCGTAGAACTTGAAAAGAAAGAAACGAATAAAGTAGCAGCACTATTGGACATGGCAATGAGAGAGCTGATTACAGGAGGGGCGGCTTGCGCCGTTCCGGGCTCTTCTTCTTCTGCAAACCCTCTTGGTTCTCTTGCAAACACCCTGCTGGGCTCCTCTTCAAAGAATTCGGTAAGGAAAAAGAAGAAAAGAAGAAGGAATCAACCCCCTCCCAAATGAATTGTGGTTTTGGGTTCGGGTTTTAAGTGCACGACTTGTGGCAGTTTGTCCCACTTACCGGTCATTAGAGTTTGGGGAATCAATATCTTCCACCGGGTTCTGTTACATCCAGATCGTTTTGGTCGGTCTGGGGTTCTGGTTTCGGGACCCAGTTGCGTCTTCCTTCTTATTCTGTGGCGCCTCGAAGCATAGATTAGAAGCTCAGGCTTGTCTTATCGCGATTTGCTTCTGCTTCAATGGATTATTGATAGTCTTTTTCTTTAATTTTTTTTTCCGAACAAAAAAGAAGTAAGAAATAACTATCTTTTGATTTAATTTTCGAGAGTTTCCTTAGTTGACAATTATTAACTGCATGCCATTATTCTCGAGCCCATTATTCTATTTAAAATGTGACAAATAATGGCTTTGACAGCTTTTTTGTCTGAACAGGAAAGACTCAAGGAGCTCCCCGGTGCAACACGAACAGGCCCAGATACTCCATTTTACTCTGGAAGCACTGATAATGTAGCAGCACTCCCGGGATCCGAGTATGATCACCAACAATACCAGCACCCTGATACCCATGTATGATCCTTCTTTCTTTAAAAACTTTGTTTTTTTGGGTTCTCTTGACACTATTTAACTATATTCACCTGCTTCAGGTCCCAGAATTCTTTCAAAGCCTCCGTTCTGCGGAGCAGGGAGGTTTTGCAGATGCGTGGGATGAGATTCATCATGCTCGAGTACCTCCTCATGCTCAGGGAAGAGAAACTCATCCCCAAATGACCGAATTTGAGCAGATTTATAACCATGGTGTTAGTTCTCAGCTTCAACCCACCTGGGATGGTAAGGGAGCAAAGCTTTGCCTTGAGATTGAAATTTGAGTTTTGAACTATTACTTGAGTTTCGTAGCAACTAAACTATTTTATACCCACCCACTAGAAGTTTCTTATATGGGGAATAAACTTCTTTCTTTTTATTTCTTGCCATAAAATGTGTGTTTGTCACAGAAATTGATTCTTCCTGGTGTATGCAATTGATATGAAGTAATCCCTTGTGTGAGTTCCGAGCCATTCAACTTGAGCCGATTTGTCCATGAATTATTGTAACATGTTTTAAATCTTTGGAAATCTGGCAATTTTGTAACTGTAGTATTGAAATTTTGCAAAATTACTATGCTATAGAATGTCTGAAATGTTGGAATCTGATCCTTGGTGTAACATCTTTGATTTTTTCTTTTTAATAGGTAGGGGTGTAACATCTTTGTTGTTCACCTTTCAGGGCCACCACAGAGGGTATTGTCTAGTTTTTTGCACTCTTTTGTGGAGAGTGGCCGTGTTGGTCTTCCTTTTCATCCGGTGTCACTTCCAGTTTTGGGATTGTCTGAAGGTGACAAACAATGCATACGTAATCGTAGCAGCATAATGGCACGACATTTCTTTGCAGATAAAAGTGAAGATTTTATCAATGCACAGGTTTGGCAATGAAACTTAGCAAAGTGTTAACCCCAGGGAACTTCAATTATTATTAATATTAAAAAAATTTTGCTTTTTTTTTTGGCCCTTTTTGTGCTTGTGGTTGGGCCTTTAAACTAGTGTCTACTATAATGTTTCTGTTTATGGTTTGGGGTTGAGGTTTCCTTAGTCCTTCCTTTGTATTTTATTTCATCTCCTTAACAATAGTTCTACTGGTTGCTTACAGAATAATTTTAGCACTTCTTTATCCATCGAGAAAAAAAAGGTTTAACACTTCTTGAGTTCACTTGGACTGTTTCCCTTCGCAGATAAATGCTCTGCTTCATTCTTTAGATATTGATAACGATCTTCGGGCTAAGGGTCCTCTACCAGTGAGATTCCAGGAGTTGGAAGAGTATTGGAATGAATCCCAACGCACCCTAAAGCCTGGTGCTCCTCATGCGGTAGATGGCTGGGTTTCTGAATACAGCCAGTACAAAGCAGTGCATGGTGATCCTCAAGCCTGGGCACACTCCTTTGAACAACAACATGGTGCTAATGGTTGGGCCTCTGAATTTGAGCAGGTTTGCAATTTTGAGTTCATTGGTAATTTCAGTCCTTAAAAAATGGGAAACTTTGGCCAATATTATTTTATTTTGAGATCTGACATGGAGTGAAAAGTTTCAAGGAAAAATTAGTATGGAATTTTTGTATGGAAATCTTGTGAATGTTAAACTATACACGCATGGTTTTCGAGGACATAGTTGTCAAGGTGACTAGGCATCCCTCAGGAGCTAAGGTGTCCAGTTGCCATATTGTCAAAGTGCCATAATCCTGTAGAACAGCCCAGGGAATTTGGGGGGGGGGGGTTGCAGCAGCAGCAGCACTGCCATCATTGCAGAAGCAGAAGAGGAGGTGGAGGAAGTGGAAGGGGGTGTACCTGTTGTCTTTGCCACTCTGTCTCCAGTGTAAAGAGGAAGACCAAGAAGATTCAGCTCGCTTTCCGGCTCCTTTCTTTGGCAAAACTCTAGCTAGGATATGTTTCTTCAAATCATTTAGTGTCAACTTGTAAGCAAAAATGTTATTTACACATAAGTCTCTCCCTTTTTACGTTTAAAACTAAAAGGGAAGAAGATATTACTTTACACATAAGCCTTCTACCCACTTAATGTTTAAAACTATGGGAAAGGAAATAAGTTGCATGAACTGGTTACCCACCTATCTAATGCAGTGCTAATCACGAACCGATGAAGTCCAGTGGGGGAGATAAGCTTATAAGAGGATCGCAGTTATAGGAATGGAGCCTGAATTGAGAGAAAACCTGATAACTTTATTTAAACAATTCAGACATTCAATTGCGGAAACTATGCCTTTATGTCTGCAGTATTGATGCAAAGAGGGATTCCACACAACACAAATCACAAAACCCTCTTTTGCAATAGGATCTTCACAGTCCAATCAAAACAGAAAATAGAAAGAATTGAATAAAAATCACTTATCTCAAAATCTGGCCATCAAATCTTCATGAAATTTGGATTATAGACTCCTTAGTATAGATATGAACACACTTCAAAAGATGATGGAAATCCAAGAGAAACTGAAGAAGTTATGGAAGTTGCAGCCTTGTTGTTTCAGGTTGCCGCCAGGTCTGCAGTGGAGTTTATTTGGTTTTATGGACTGCAGTAGCAACTCAGCAAGATTTAATGATCTCTGCAGTGGATCAGGGTCGTGTGAGGAGGTAGTATGCTTGGAACAAAACAGAGCTAAGAAGATGGATAGAAAAGAGAGAACAATGAGGTTGAGTCTCATAACCTTATGATTATGAGACTCAACTAGAAATTAGATAACTCTTAATTTTCTGGAGAACTCTACTGCAGCCAGCTTACATTCTCTTTATTTATAGTTTTGAAACATTACAAATAAAATAGGAAAGAACTAAACTTGGAAAAGCTAAACCTCCTTTATAACTTAGGAAGTTTCTAAAACATAGAAATAAGAAAGTTTCTAAAAACTGGAATTAGGAAACTAGATTTTAGGCAACTTTTAATCTCCAAGCAACTAAGACTTCTAAAATAACTAGCCTAATTTTTAGGAAATTAAACAATGAAAATAAGTAAACTAAAAATTAGGAAACTAACCAAAAGATTCTAACTACTGCTGTTGGTACTGTTCACGTGAACAGTACCACGTGAACAGTGTTCACGTGAACAGTGTGGGTTGGGCCCATGTTGACAGATCCTTGGGCTGGTCCACTACTGGCTGGTCCTTGGACTGTATCAAGTATGTATGAGTTGTCAGCTATTGTCGTGTCTATGTATAACTAATTCTTAAATTATAAATAAAATGCCTTATTTTTATGCCCAAAAATATCTATTATCTGTGAAATTCAGTCAATATTTTCAAATATTGTTGAAATTATGTAATAATATGATTACTTCTTAAAGGTATTTTGGCCTTCTACAATGAAAATTTGGACAATAGTTAACAAATATTTTGATGAAATCACAAGCTGTCAAGTCTGTAGTTTTCACAGTTGATGTCATCTTTATTACTTGATAATGTCGCTCAGCTGCAATCTGATGATAACATGATGTTAATCTTTTAACTTTCCAATTATGGGCTTCTGAACTGGCACTTGGATCCTGGCTAAAGGAGTCAACTGATTCCAGGTATGTAACCTGAGTATACGTTAAAGTTTACATCATCAGGATTCTTTTTACCCTTTTGAGGGTAGATTATCTGAGGGAAGAAGAAATAAGCAAACAGTGGAGTGAAGAAGTTGACTGCCCACTCGATTTAATTAATGCTTAAATGGCCAAAGGCGAGATAGAAAGTCATTAGTTTTTTCATTTTTTTCATTTTATCTTATTAAGATTTTATCAGACGAAGCAATATGAATGTACGGGGCCTACAAACAAAAGCTTTGAGGCCCAATCAGAATGTTGTTAACTTTACTAGTCTTCATCCAATTAAGTGTGATTTGGCAAGGGGGTAAACTTGCTCTGCGTGTTTATCCCCTGTTATATAATATTTGGCAGTGTACGTAGCTACAACAAAAACTATGAGGACTATGAGGCCCAATCGGAATGTTGTAACTGTTCTTCCCCTTACTTGGCTTCAGCCAATTAAATGTAATTCAGCAAGGGTTCAAACTTGCTCTGCATGTTTATCCCCCATAATATAATTTTTGACAGTCTTTGCGTTTTGAATGATAGCTTAACATGTTGTAGTGTACGTCTTTTTTTATTTATGACTTTTGTAAATTCAACTTTAATGGATTTCTGCATCTGTTTAGACGGGTGAATTTGTTGTATCACTTTATTTTCATGAAATAAAATGATTCATCAAGTCATAGATCTCGACACTTCCACCCGACCACTAGTATCATGAGGTGTTCTCATGATTCTTGTTTTTCTTTACAGGAACAATCTCAAATTGCATCAATGGGTAAAATGAGAATTCAAAACATATCAAGTATGGCAGCAGTAGAGCAGACCCGTATGCTTGCACATACATTAGCTCAGAATGACGACCCAAAGTTTCAGGTTTATATAATTTGAATTTTTTCTTTCAGTTTCCCTTACCCAGTGTTTATTTGGGGTTGCATTTTGTTGGATATTAGCAGACCCGTGCGGTTGATATCTCTTCTAGTTGTTCCATGTTCTAGCTTGAGGGGGAGTGCTGGAGATTATTAGTTTATGGCATAGGTGTAAAGGCGCCCAGGCACCCCTTGTGACGCCTTGGAAAATGGGTCTCTTGAGGGGGAGTGCTGGAGATTATTAGTTTATGGCATAGGTTTCAAAGTGCCCAAGCGCCCCTTGTGACGCCTTGGAAAATCGGGCGCCTTGGTCGTGCCTAGGTGGGTGCCTTGGTCGCCTAGGCGCCCCGTCAGGCCTCCAACGCTTGGTTCACCTTGGCACCTTGACAACTATGGTTTATGGGTCCCACGATAGGGGGAATGTCCTTATTGTGGTTTACTTTATTTTCTTTTGTGTTGTTGCTCTTAGGGATAGAAGTCTATTTAGTTTCTTTTTTTATGCTTTTACCTTTCCTTAGAAACTGGGACTCTTAGTCACTTTAGAGTTTCTGTTAGTTTGTAATCTTTCTTATTATTCATTATAAATAAAGTTGGGATGATGGGAGGAAAATGATGGGAAGAAATAACCAATCTCACATTGATCCTGTCTTTCCCTCCATTCACTCCATCTTCTTCTCTGTCTCTTTCTTTACTTTGTTACACATTCAATTGGTTCTTCATGTGCCTGTCGAGGGTTTGCTGACACAAAACTTGTTGGAGATGCATATGATCCATTGGTGGATGAAGTAACCACAATGGAAACCTTCCCTGGCAATGTGCCTGCTAGTACTACATTATAATGGGTGCAGTGAGCCCCTGTCTCTTCATTTGTGTTTTAGTTCAACCAATTTTGTTTGTTGTTATTAATTGAATTATGCATCATCCATTTGTGGCATGCAGAATTCAAAGTTCCTTCAGTTTGTCTCCAAGATGAGCCGTGGTGAACTTATCATTGATGATAATCAGGTAAAACCAGCTGGGTTCTCTGCTTCAGGCGATTGGGTAGAGGAATATCAAGAGCACTACAATGGGGTTCCTAACTTATGGTCTGAACAGTTTGTACATGATCAGGCAAGTAAATACTTGGTGAAGTAGTTAGTTGACATTTTCTTGTATTTTTTAATCCGTATCTTGTAACCTGGTTGTTCTGAGCTCCCCTTTTTTTGTATTACTTCAATCTGTATCTTGTAACTTGTTTGCTCTTAAGCTCCCTCCCGATTGTTGGAGTCCAAGTTATTCGTGTCCTGTAATGTTCTGTTCTGATTAATGTTCTCATAAAATGGAACCACAGTGTCACGACCTGTCACGACCTTAATGAAAAGTTGGTCCGTGACAACACATTCTTATCCAGAAGAAGAATCAGGAAATTGGAGTTCGAGAGACTTTGGCCTGATGATAGCTATTCATTTACCTCACAAATCTTTGATATCATATTGTACTTTTCATTCAGATTCATCATGGAACTGATAGATGGGTGAATGAGTTCAATACTGAACATGGTCAAGATGGATCACTTGATGATAAGTGGGTCAACGAGTTTTCCAAGTTGCATGTCCAGGATTGGGCAGAAGAATTTGGGCATCAAGTTCGTGAAGGAACTTTGGAGGGGAGTTCGGCTGAGAACTGGGCAAATACATATGATGAGTAAGTCGTGTCAACACTTACACCAGATTTTTTCTTCTTTTTTTTTTTTTATGTGCCTTATCACCAGGAAGGCATATTCTGTTTGGTGCTGTTGTTTTATGTAGTTGAATTCTGTGTATGCTTAAACTTCATGTCTGCATGACTGGAAAGCCTCTTGAAGCAATTATCTCATTGATGCACATTTGTGAATGTTGACTAAACATTTAATGATTTAAAGAGGGAAATTGAATTAATGTGTTCTGGTCTTCTTTTGTTGTATACTCTTTATTTTATAATTATGTGGATATTCCATTGCTTGCAGTAGGCATTTGTTCAATATCCCAAATTTGTAAAATGTGAATTTGAAGATCAATTCTCTTAGTGGAGTTTCAATTGACTGGATTCTGTTTCCGAAGCTTGTCTTTTTTAAATTCAGTGTTGGAATTGTTGCCAATTGGAGTTGAGGCTCTCATTGGAGAGGTAGCGTGTCATAAGTTGTTTGTTGTGGATTGGTGATACCATTATCATGGTTGGACCTGTATGAACCACTCTGGAAACTCAGGCAAGGAGATCCCGTTGTAAACCTAGATTTCTGTCCATTAATGTTAGAAATTCATTTACTTATTTGGGGTTATTGTTGGCAATTAGTAAGCGGTTGAGTCCAAATTAGTTTAATTCTTGTTTCAGATTATGAAAGAGTTTGTTTCAGTTCAGTTTCCTAGTTTGATTAAATTTTTTTAAGTGTTTAGTTTTAGGTATGTTGTCTAGGTGTCACATAGCTTAGTCTTACTTAGTGGACAGCTTGTTTACTTTCCTTTTACAATTGTAACTCTCGGCTAGAATCTAGCCTAGCCGAGACTGCTTTCTTGTCTTTTTATCATTATAAATAAAGGTGTGGTGAGGGGGAGATATCAATCTCGATTCTCTCTCCCCAGTTTCTATTTTCTCTCCAGCTCTCCTCCTTACTGCACATATCTCTCAGCAGTTCATCCTTTTCTTCCTCCATTCTGCATGATCTGTTCCCATGGATCAAGGTGCCGGTTTCGAGACCTGTTTCGGTCAGGCTCGAAACCGGCACAACTCGGCGAAACCACCGAAACCAGGCCGAAACCTGGTATTTTCTACCAGCTTTATTGACTCCATGGTTTCGAGGCTTAAAAATGTTTTTTTTTGTCTGATTTTTTTTGTGTACCCTATTTAAATCATTTTACACCTATTTCTAATGTTAGTTTGCAAAAAAGACATAGAAAATAGCTACATGTGGTGTGGACCAATGTTTAATAGTGTACGCTGAAATATTACACAAATGTCACAATGTAGTAATGTACTAAGTACTAACTATTAAGCCACTAATTAACAATATTCATTAAAAATTAATACATTGAAAATTGAACTTAGAAATTAGAAATCTCACCAGTTAGTTCCATGTGGAGCTTCGTGGTACATTTAAACCACGTGCAACATACCACTGATGGTGGCGATAACGCTCCTCAACACCATGTAGGGGATCTCCCACGACGCATCTATTGGGAAAAGAAGACAGTAACATTAATAGGGTCATATGATCAGGGAGGAGGGAGTCACAGGGAGAGAGAAAATGTACCAATGTGAGGAAACATGGGGAAAAAAAATTGTGAGGGGTTATGTACTATTCTACTAGTTCAAAAAATCGTCACTTCCCTTTAATTTCCCTTGCAATCAAACAAAGTGAACCGTCTGATTGGTTTGCATCATTGAAGTCTTTTAACAGATCAATTAGGGACAAAGACTGATCGGACTGAATATAAACATGTCTATGTCTTGCAAATGAGGTTGAATTAGTTAAACATGTTATCAAAATGCAAGATATTAAACTGATGATAACCAATTGACACCCCTAATTAGAGAGAGAGATGAGTTGAGAGCAATAATCCTTGAATAATCTTGACAAAAGTTGATATCCTTTGAAGAATTGAAGATTTAGGAAGAAAAAATTGAGAGAAATGAGGTTGGAGAGGAGAAGGGGGAAAAATAGGAAGGAAGTGTCGAAACCTACTGATTTCGAATAGGTTTCGACACTTAAAAGGCACTGGACCAAAATATTATGGGTCGAAACCTGGTCGAACCCAATGGTTTCGGTTCGAAACCATGCGTAAATCAGTTTCGAGCCTGGGTTTCGTTTTGCCCAGGCTCGAAACCGAGTTGTTTCGGTCGAAACTTCAAGTTTCGACCGAAACTGTTCGAGTTTCGACCGAAACCTCGAACAGTGTCTGTTCCTTCTTGCTATATTAAAGTTACAGTAAGCAAGTCTATATATGCATGTGATTGATGGACAGATTGTAGACTTGAATGAACTTTAATTTGAGTTTTTATTTGCTGGCTGGTTGACCATGGGAGTCGAAAGTCTGGTTTGACGCCTGAGTTCTTCTTCCCTAATCTGAATCTTTTCTTCTGATCGTTCTTTTTCCTTCTAGGTCTGTCTTCTTCCTCAATTCTTCTTCTTTTGTCTATTTTCTCCTCTTTGGTTGAGTTCATTCAATTCTATACGCTGTACCTTATTTCTGGTGGTCCTAGCAGTCCCGCGAGTTCAATGTCCATCATCTTTTCCTCTTTCTTACTAAAATGGGTGTGAATCCTCCTCTATTGCAGGCGAGTCTAAGGCTAATTCTTTGTCCCCTATATCTATCTTGCTGTGAGAGCTAAACCTGAAACCATCTCTGATCCTGCAACTACCGCCAGGTTCTGTTTCAAGGTGTTTTTGTTACTTCTTCTGATTGTTGTTTTGAGTGATGGTCGGCTGGAATCAGTAGTCCACGAGTTAGGAAACCTATTCTTAACTTTCACTTCAATTGGGGTTGATAAGGGTGAGATCTTTCACCTGAAATCAATGTAGGTTCACCGTTGGTTCTGTTGTTGGGAGTTTGGTAGGGTATGAACAGTTCTTGTTATTTGCACTTAAGGACACATTCTTGTGAATTACTTGAAGTCCCTGTCTTTGTTAAGTTGTTTCTAATTACTCCCAGTCCTTTCTGAAATTCCATAAATGTCCTCTTCAGTTTTTGTTGTTTAATTCTAAAATCTGTTTTCTTACGTAAAAAGGGTCCTGAACTTCAATATATTTACAAATTTGCCATTTTCTCTTATATTTGACACCTGTGGGCCCATAGCAACCCAAACTTAGATGCATTTATTGGTGGAAGATCATAGGTTTTATTGTGACAAGAAAATATATAGATCCATTGATGCTGCAACGGTTATTGTGATGGACTATTGTAGGACTAGGGTTCTTACTGTAGAATATGCCTCCAGGTACCTTAAGAAGCGAGTAGCTAGGTGCAATCATGCTGAGGAAAACTGCTGTTTAGGGTGAATGGGGAAATGATGTGGGACCTAGGCTGGAAGAACCCAGTTGTATCCACTATGGGTGGGCCCATTGTACAAAGGAATTAATGATAAGAACAAGAGAGGTTAAAGAAGAAGAAAGGTTTTTATGAGCTTTATAGGGTTTGGTTGGTGGGTTCAGGTGTAACAAAACAAGTTAAAGAACTTGGATACTTATCCATACCAACTTGGCCAGGGTTTTGATGGCTTCTAGTTAGGGTTTGATGATTGGTGTGTAGGATTGAAGGGCATTGGGTGTCACGACCCAAACCCATACAAGGTAAGAGTGCAGCTCTCACGGGCAATGGTTTAATGACTGGTCATAATAATTTAAAATTTTATAATTAACTTCAAGTTATCACAAATCACACCAAGTCAAACCCATAAAAAAAGTAAAGACATGTCCAAAAACCCACTAGTGGCAGTCTAATGTTTGTAATATTTAAAAACAAAGTATTTGCCCTTGAAAATAAATTTAAAGCCCTATACAACCATTCTAATAAAGTAATTAAAACAAGCTATGCTAAGCTGAGGAATAATTTGATGCCGCCTCTACACTCCCTCTTGTTCTTCAGCAACCTCCTCATCATTTGAGATAGTCATGGTAAGGGGTGAGCTCAACAACTTAGCAAGAAAAAAAAATAGAACAAAAATACATCATTACAATGATCACTAACACTTCAATTTAAACCACTCGAGAAGATAAAACTTATTTACTGTTAAAACATTTTAGTTGTTACTTTTGGGCAACACATAGGAATAACCAATCAACATTGCTCTAGTAGAGGTTAACCACAACCCCTTTTTCACATTTATTTATGGTCATCTGTCCATGACATATTCTTACTTATCTGACAGCGTTACGGATCTGACCCAGGTGGCACCCCACCCATAGTCTATTTCCCTTTACTAAACAAAATGTAGTTGATTACCCTCACTTCACATTTTCCACATCATTTCTTTATCCGGAGTGTGACAAAATACCACTCGAAATACTCTTAAAACATAAGCAACAGAAGATGAGAATAATTCACATTCACATATCATATTTAACAATCATAAGCATATCATTCAAATATTATGAACAAAATAACAATTAGTAAATATTGACACCGAAACATAAATTTAAAGCATTAGAGTGATGCAGTAGCAATATCATGGATGGATCGACAAGAGCCGATTTGGCTACTTAAGCCAAACCTGAACTGGCTCAAACCCAAACCAACTTTTTAGTCTGGAAAGGGTTGGTAGGAAATTAACTTAGATTAGGAAGTTTCAGTATTAGGTTTCCTTATTTATTATTTCTGTTTTAGGTTGGGATTTTATTCCATAGAGATTAGATTTTATTTCATAAAGATATTATTTAGTTTCTATGTTTCTATCAATTAGTTTATGAAAGTTTTATCCTTAAATAGACCTTGTAATCAGCCTTTAATTTCAGAATTGAAGAATGGAATAGAATGAGGATTTGTTATTGAGTTGGTGCCTACGGCAGAAATTTGAAGCTCTCTCTCTCTCTCTCTCTCTCTCTATCTCTCTCAGTGATCAGAATTGACCACTCCCCCTGGTCTGATTATTCCCTTCCTTCTTCTTCCTTTCCTCTATTTTCTTGTTCTGGTGGTAAACCCAGCCCCTATAAATTCCATTGATCTCCTTCGTTTCCTTTCCGTTTCCCCTGCAATCTGGAGTGTGAGTTCCTCTCCCCAAAATGACTCAAACCCTTGATCTCCATGACCCAAGATCCCTTCAGTCATGAGAACCCAAAACCTACAACTGCTTTGTTTTATCCATTACCACTAGATTCTGATTTATGAAATTCCCATGAATGATTGTTGATTGATTTCTTGGTGAGATTCATATTTATTTAGTGGCACTAGGTATTACAACTATTGTACAGAAATTTAAGTTCGATTGAAGATCAAACCTGAGACTTCTTTCGATTTTCCCTAATCTAGTCGTAGCTTTCAGTGTCTGTCGTGGAGTTTAAAGAAGAAGATGACCTTTGATTTTCAGTTTGATATTTTATTACCTTTTTCCAGCTTTGCCCTCATCCATTTAGTCTTTATTATAAGTATATCATAAGGGTCTGTTTGGTTCTCTACAAGTTATCACAAATTTCTGATTATTTACAGAATTGCCACTATTGGTTGAGTTTTGAGTTTATTTACAATTCTGCCACTGTTTATTGAATCAAGCTTTCATATTATTTGGGTGGGTCCACAACGGATCTAATTAGGGTTTTCTCAACCCAGATCCTGCATCATAGAGTCACTCTAGTGGTGCACTTTTGTAGTATTTCCACTTACATTGCTCAAATTTAGAACGTCCTTTTGCAGGTCAGCAATATGAACCTACAAATATTATAAGCCTAAGATCACTTTACATGTATAAATTACCAAAACGGAAGCTTTACTACCCCTAGGAACTTTCCTCTCACTTCTGCCATCAACTCAGTCCATACTACCAATCTAAGGCTATGAATAAACCAATTGAAATTTGTTATTAAATCTGGTTCGAAATCTGGTATATAGTCCTGTATATATAAACTAAACAGTTATGTAGAAATCTGGACTGAAGTATTTAGTTAAGGTATAACTGATGAATAAGTACTGACATATATAAGAATACATAGACTGAAAACAACTTCTGGGCTGTATAAAAATCAGGAATGTATTTACTATGCTTATTTACTTTAATTAAAGTCTGAAACTACTATGTATAAACATGACTGAACTGTTATGAAATCTGATATAAGATCTGGATATAAAAATATGGACTGAATATAAAATCTGAGCTGTACATGAAATCTGATATAAGATCTGGATATAATCATAAAATCTGAACTGTACATGAAATCTGATATAAGATCTGGATATAGCCATATGGACTGGATATAAAATCTAAACTGAAATACAATTATGATTGGAATAATCAAAACTGAAACTGAAATAAATATGCTAATATGAAATCTGCTTTATTTCAGAAAAATCTGAACTGTTTCAGCAATTTAGGACTGATTCAGTAATTTGAACTGATTCAGAAATCTGAACTGTTCCAGATAAATCTGAACTGTTTCAGATAATTCTGAACTGGTTCGGCAACTCTGAACTAATTCAGAAATCTAAACTGAAGATGATTTTTTTTTTTAAATCTGGGTTGACCAGAAACCTGAATTGAAAACTGGGTTGAAACCCTACCCTAATCTGTTCATAGTTATTTAATTCTCCGAATTATTCGCGAATTATTCTTCCGAACCGAATAATACGAATAATTCTCCCGAATTCGAATTATATTTAATGATTCTTTAAAATTCTCGTATTTTTTTGTCTAAAAATAAATATCACAAATAATTCTTTCAAATCCGAATTATACCGAATAATTCTTATACTTAAAAAAACTATTAATATTTTGATGGAGGACTTAATACCTTAACTACTATTCTCAAACAAAGTTTTTCGAAAAAAAAAAAAAAAACTTAATGCCATAATTATTTGCATTTTTTTTCTAATATAAGATTAATTATAAGTCTAAAAATCACGTCATAATATAAAATAGATCATTAATTTCATTTTTTTTTTCAATGTGAGATTAAATATTATGAAAATCAAATCATAATACAAAACAAATCATTAATTTTGTTCGGCAACATGAAATTAAATATGAGTATAAAAATCATACCATAATACAAAACAAATCATTATTTTTGTGTGCTTTTCCAATTGGGATTAAATATGAGTCTAAAAATAAATATTATAATAACCATGAGGGGTAATTAACGAACATGAATAAGAAATAGATTTCATGAGGATGATTGAATGAATTTAAAAAAATATTTGATTTTATGAACATCAGTTCCACTAGATTGATATTGCAATCATAATAAAATCTAATGATCCACAGTATATATTTTAATGAAATCTAATAAATCCACCGTTATACACATATACCCATCTATTATTTATTATATTATTATTTATAAATTAAATATTATTCTAATGTCACTTATATATTATGCAAATGTAATAATTGATTAATAGAAGCACCAAATATTAAAAATTAACATCTGAATTTTTTGTTCGAACTTTTTTTAGATAAAAGAATAATTCCCGAATCGAATTCAAATTTTATTTTAAGTCCGCTTTTTTGACCGAATTCTTAAATTATCGAAACGACTCATTCCGAATTATTCTCCTTCCGAATAATTCTCGAATCCGAATTAAATAACTATGAATCTGTTTCAATAGAAAGGAATCTGAACTGAGATAAAAGAAAAAGAATTAAAACTCACCTAAAAAGGATGCTGTTGATCCTTATTCTTCTTCTTCTTCTATCGTTTTCTCTTCCTTCCTCTTTCTCTCTATCGTATTCTCTCTAACTCCTTCCTCTCTATCGTTTTCTCTATCGTTTTCTCTATCGTTTTCTCTCTCTATCGTTTTCTCTCCCACTCCCTCTCTCTCATGTTTCTTTTTTTATTTATTGTCTAGCAGCCAATAAGGTAACCAACGTCTGGATAGGATTTGATTCCTAAACTAACTCTTTTGCCACTTGTAGTGGGTCCCACATACAGCTAGTGATATAATCTTTTAGGGAACTTTTCTCGTTAATAATCTAATGTTAATTAATTAACAATTAAGATGCTAATCCCCTTTTTGGTCAATATTCAGAATTTAAACTATGATATTTTAATCCAAAACATATTAAAGTGCCATTAATTTAACCCTTAGGCATAATAATATGAATACCCCTTTTTATTTATTTATTATTCTTCTTAAAAAAAAAACACATTTTTTTTTTGGGGCGTTACATTGGGTTTCACGGGCTTAAGTCAGTGTTGTCAAGGATCTAAGGTATGGTTGTCAGGCTGGTCATTGAACCATCAACCGCCAGACCAGTGATCTGTTCCATGCCTGACTGTCTCTTTAACTGTTGATGGTCAACTGATTGTCTGGTTTGAATATTGATCAATTGAACCATCTGAACTGGTTTTTAATTTGTTATGTTAAATTTCTTTATAAAACACATGAACTTACACATAAGATGGTTAAAGCACTGCACAGCATGCGTCTTTCATGCTGAAAATAACTAACGTTTGACTCTTAAAAACTGTTGAGTCACAACACCTATCCAATTTTATTTTTAAAACTGGTTCTGTGTCATTCACACCAATTGTTAGACCTTTGGAAGCACCAATTGCCAGGCTTGAATGACCTGGATGCTAGACATTTTTAACAACACTGCTGTAAGGGTGAATCACAAGGGGTTATTTGGTCGAAATAAGTGTTAGATCGGGTTATATATGTATTATGCCTTTGGTCCAATGGGTTTCATGATAACAGGCTACTACTTTAATGGGTCTATGTTTGGGTAAGGGATAGGAATACGAGCTTTATTTTATTTTAGGAGTTTAGTCTCTTCTCTCTTTCTCGTCCCTCTTTCACTTATCTGGAAACTTTTGAAATATGAAATTAATGCACAAAAGATGGCATGAGCATTGGAAGAAAAAGTTGCAGGCAAAGACAAACAATGACGATAATACAATGTGGAAGATAGATCCGAAATTAAAGATATCAACATTGGGGTCACATGGGGAAGACAATTGCTGAGTTTCTAGCTTCTCTCTCTCTCTCTCTCTTGTATTGACTTCAGGAATGTAACAGCTTGAATGCTTTCTTTTGGTCCAGAATACAACATCTATTAGTTTTTCTACCCGAGGTTGATATAATTTGCTTGTTGAATGACTTTTCTTCTTTTTTTATCAGCATATTTTTTTTCTTTATTCATCCTGATATGATTGTGATGATTTTAATCAACCCCATAAACTATCATGACTTCATCATTCAAATGATGGATAGTGTTAAAGAAACTTTAAATTTATTGTGTTAGAGTCTAAATCTGAATCTTGAGGTTTCATACATTGCTACACCATTTGACCTTTATATTTTGGTTGTATTTTTTGTTAATCTTGGCAATAAATAGGTTCCTAAATGAGCAAATAGCTCTTACGCAACGGTCAGATACATCAAGAGGGATATATGTCTTTTCTGATTTGAACCCTTATGTTGGCCATCCCAATCCCTTGAAAGAGGGCCAGGAGCTGTTTCGTAAAGGGCTACTGAGTGAAGCTGTTCTTGCTTTAGAGGCGGAAGTTCTGAAGAACCCTGATAATGCTGAAGGTTGGAGGTTACTTGGTATAACACATGCGGAGAATGATGATGATCAACAGGTTATTTTTCTGAACTTCAATTAAGTTCAAAATGTCTTCAATTTATTATATTATTGTAGAACCTAGTTTCAGACCTACTTCTCCATGGACTTTGATGTACAGTTTTTGCTTCCTTTTATAAATGTTTACTTGATGTAGATTGTTTCTCCATACCTTGTTACCTTGTGATTCTAGTAAAGGTCCCGTTGTTGAATATGCATTCTTTGTGCTGCCTTCTCTCTCTCCTCACACACATGTGCACAGAGACATGCTCACTCTGTCATATTTTGCTCTTAACTGGGAGACAGTAGTCATGAATATTTGATTAAACACATCATAATTAATACCAATCCATTCATACCAAACTGAAACAAAAAGATAAAGCAAAGAAGCACAAACATAAATCAAACTATGAAGTGTCACCCTAGTGTTGCAATTCTGAAATGTTCCACTTATTCTCTTCCAATTTAAATCGTCCCTTCGCTGGTCAGCAACACCAGCCTACAAATATCATAAGTTTAAGATCACTTTACATATATAAATTTCCGAATCAGAAACTTTTCTACCCGTATCCTCCACTCGCCGGAGACTATGGGGATCTGGGATTTGAGAACACTGACTGACAGCACTCAACTGATGGGACTTCGAGGCAGGTATTTTACTGTATACCTATACCGACGGAACGAAGGCACGAGACTGAGACGGAGACCACAGCAACATGCAAGTTCTAGGAACCTTCCTCTCACCTCTGTCATCAACTCAGTCCATATTACCAATCCAAAGCTGAAAAGTAAACCAGTTGAAAACTGTTATTAAATCTGGTATATAGTCTTGTATATATAAATCTATACAGTTATGTAAAATCTGGACTGAAGTATATAACTGAAGTGTAACTGATATGAATAAGTACTGACATGTATAAAATATAGACTGAAAACAAACTTATAGGCTGCATATAAACTCAGGAATGTAATCGATATGCATATTTACTGTTATAAGAATCTAAAACTAAGCTGTATAAGCATACACTGATATGTAAACCTGAAATTGATATATATATATATATATATATATATATATATATATGTGTGTGTGTGTGTGTGTGTGTGTGTGTGTGTGTGCTTAAACTGCTATTAAAATCTGTTACGAAATCTGGGATAAGGATTGAATATAATAATATGGACTGATTATAAAATCTGGACTGCATATGAAATCTGATATGGTATACATAACAAAAAGAATTGAAATCGATAGGATTGTGAACTTTAAAACTCATAACTTCCACCAACATTCCCAACTGCTCTGAATGGGTTCATCTAGACCACTAGGGATAGGTGCGAAAGCTCCCTGCGTCTAAAGAACACACCCGCGCAGTGTATCGAATCCTTGGGTAGTAAAAAAAAGCGGGATACTGTATTTCTAGGATTGGATTTCATATTCGAATGAACCCCGTAATCGTAAGAAAGTAGGTTTTTTAGCTATGGGCCTAGCAAAAGAAAAATTGGGATAGGTTCCGGTAGGATCCCCCCCTTCAAAATAGGACGTGAATGTTTCCTCTCATCCGGCTCAAGTAGTTACACCAAATAAAGATAAAGAAAGGGGTTCTCGCTTTCAAATTTTGTTCTAAAAACCCTCCAAAAAACTACTCCTTACTCAAGTTCCCAGTGAAGATCAACCAAGATTTCATTTCATTGATTCATTCTATTTTTATCTGATATAATAACATATTACAGATCTGATATAGTATAAATAAACTGGTAAATAAATCAGATATGATATAAATAACTGCTATGAAATCTAATACAGATATTTAAGACGAAAAAACTGAGCATAAGATCTGGCATATAACACTAGTATTTGCTATAATTAAGATATGGACTGAACACAAAATCCGATATTGAAACTGAATTGGTTATGATAATAATGGACTGCATAAATCTGCAAACACCTACTCATTTTCAATTCGGGCTGCTTTATAAGACTGGACTAGCAATAAACAAATAAGGACTGAACCTACTTGTAAAACTGATCCACATCTCTGTAATTAAAATAAAGAACTCGCTTGAAACCAGTTTCAGGAAAAATCCTTTTCTTCTTCTCTCTCTGTTTCTCTTCCTCTCTCTCCTCTCGGCTTCTCTCTTCCCTTTTCCTTTGTGCTGTATAAATTTCTCTCTCCTCGTTTTATTATGTTTTATTTTAATATTTGTAATCCTACAATGCCTCTTCTTTTTCTCTCTTTTCTTGCCAAGAGGAGTCCTATCCCTTTTAAATTCCTTTTGATCTCGCTCTCTTTTCCACCCAAGTAAGTGTGTGGGACCCTCACTATTTGCAAGATGGCTCTCTTTCCATCTCCTTTTCCAAGTAAAAGTGGGTGTGGATCCCCCTTTCCCTTCCCTTAAAACTCTCTTTTAATGCCACTTGGCTTTTTACTTTCCTATTTGGTTTCTACTACCTTTCTTGTTTAACAAGTACAAGAGTCCAAAGTGAGTTAGACTCTTAATACTTCTCCCACTAATCCTTAATCCTCAAGATAAGATTAAATAAATCTAATTAGAGGAGGTCCTATTTCTGCCCATGATATAAGCAATCAATTATTACTATTTTAATAATAAAAATTAATCCAATGTGGGCTCCACTTGCTGTCCACGTTTTCGGCCTTTCGCCATATACTAATTTATAATTTTTTAATATAAATCACGTTATATTGTTATAATATTAACACTTAAGGATAATGTTACATAATCCACTATCTTACTGCTATTTTTAGTCATTAAAAACAGTATCATCCACAAGATTCTCTATTGCAATAAAAAATATTCTCCTACCAACCAATGGTTCAGACGCAAGATTTTTTTGAGATTTACCATTTAACATTGTTGGATCTACACCAAACCTTTCCTTGTCGGTCCCTTGCCTCCATATGCAAGCTTCCCACTCTTGAATTTTCAATTTAACTTGTGCTAAACGTCACCATGCATCAAGTGACAAAACAACACCAAGGTGTGCTAAACAGCACCTAATTTCTAAACGTCACCTGATTTCACTTACTTCACCAAACAGAAAATTAATAAAAATCTGGGCTGTTACAATCTATCGATCTGTCCTCTTTCCCCCTTGTTTCTTCTTTTCTTCTTCTTTCTTCTTTATTTTGTCTCATGGTATCAGACCACTAACCTGGTTAAACGCTCTTATTCTGATGAGCAGCCACCATTGCTGCAACTGCTGTAGCTGTAGGAGTTCTACGTTCATTTTGAGTCTCAGTTTCTGATTTCAGATCTGTTTTCAGTCCATTACTGTGGTTCTAAGTTATGCTATTATTCTTTCTTATCCTTCATTAAATCAATCAAGTAATCTGCCATTGATGCCTATACTTGCAGTTAAGTACCAGGTTTTAATCTAATTTATTTTTCTGATATTCTACAAACTGAGATCTGGTTCTGATTTAATTTTCGTTAGTCTGCCTGATTTAAGGATTAATGCTACTGTGTTGCTGAATTGAGTTACCACTTGGATTATAACTTCATCTCAGTTTTCTGTTTGCTGTTTCTTGCTCGCGGCTGGAAGGTATCATCCCTGCTGTTGAATCTTCTGGTTCTACTAATATTTTGTTTATGTTGTTGACTGCCATGGTTAAAGTTATCCATGACTGTTGATTTGTTCTTACTTTTGAATGGATGGCCATCGAATTCTGCTGCTGCTTGCACATTATCTCTTTTGTTTGCTGAATCTGTGAATGGGATACCATCTCCATTGATTCGGGAGTTATCTTTTTAGGCTGACTTTGTTAGTATCTATCCTATTTACTGCTTTTGGCCTTCACTTTGGAGTTTCCTATCAGTATTTTGATTGCTTGAGCTCTCATCTTCTATCCATTAGACTTCTTTAAGCTCTGGATATCTTTGAACTATCCTAATTGACTACAACTTGTCAAAGTTTGGCCTACATGCACTGGCAAACCTTTCATATTTTAGTTACTGCTGAAAATTTAATTGCTTGTCTTCCATTGTCCTAAAAGTACAAGGACTAGAGCATATTTCTTGTTCCATCTGTTGGATTTCAGCCATCTTTTGATATCATCTTCTAATCATTATCGGCTGCATTGATACAAATTCTGATATGCATCCCATGGTGGAATTGAATATCTAAATTTTGCCTTACTCGTAAAACCCAGGAAATCTGAGTCTGATATGACTTCCTTCATAACTTTCAATCCGATCGTTGGATTGACCTGAGATTTGGATATAGTGTTTCTATTACTATTATCTCTAATAGCCTACTAGTGAAGTTGCATCTGTGAAGCGGATTTGCGTATGGTATCAAGTTTTATATTCTGGTTTTGTTGATCATGGGGTCCTGATTATTCTGTTATTTGGGTTACCATCTCTTTTTCATTGTTGAAGACACTTGGTTATTTGTCCACCAAGAATGCTCCATGTAAGGGGAGAATGAGCATATTTGCTTGTGTGAGCTTACTACTTGTTACACGTGATGCAATTGCTTGTGTTGGATCTTACTACTTGTTGCACATTATGCCACCACTTGTGTTGGAGCTTACTAGTTGCATGTGATGCAACCTACTACCTATTGCATCATTGCATTTGATGCAATTTTTGTGGTTCACAACAACTTTATGTTGTCTGATTTACATCAATTTGATGATGTACGGTTCGCAGCTACCTGATGTTGAGTTATTTGGTTTCCAACGACTTGGTGCTTCTACAATAACTACTTTATGTTGGTTTTATTAATATATATATATATATATATATATATATATATATATATATATATATATATATATATATATATATATATAAATTAGATTTATAAATCTTTAATTATAATATAAGTATTATTACTTATTACATAACTTACATAAGTATAATTATAAAAATAAATAACTTAGATTTTTTTTTTGATTATTATATAAATATTGTTACATAACTATAGTTATAAAAATAAATAATTTAGAATTAACTTTTGATTATTAATTTATTATATAAATATTGTTACATAAGTATAGTTATAAAAATAAATAATTTAGAATTAACTTTTGATTTTTATATAAGTATTATTACATAAGTATAGTTATAAAAATAAATAATTTAGAATTAATTTTTTATTATTATATAAGTATTGTTACATGAGTTTAATAATAATAAATTAATAATATAATCATCTATGTTTTTTCAAAAAAAAAGTATATATTATCTAATTGTCTATGCTATTAGCCTATCACTAATGAATTAATAATTTAATGTGAGTAGTGAGTATATTTATTTAAGGTATGGTTATGCCATTAGAGTATTAGACATTATATGAGTACATTTATTTAAGCCTTAAGGTCATGCCAATCCCACGTGCTTGAATCTTACGCGATGCAAATTAGGTAACAAAAAATAGTATTGCGAATAAAGGCCCCCATGGTTATAGATGTATTTCCCTTTGTATCTATCATTTTTTATTGTTGCTGGATTAGATCAATTATCGCCATATGTATTGGAACTTGGAATTAAAAAAAAAATGAATGTGAATTCGATTAAGGTAAACCTAGATCATGTCATTGCTTCATTGGATTATTATTATTTATGATAGTGCTCCCAATGCACTAGATATATATATTATATACTTATATATATGAGTAGTACAATTATTTAAAGTTATGCCAACCCCACAAGCTCGAATCTCATGCGATGCAAATTATGTAACGAAATATATTTTATTAGCGAACTTAATATGGTGTGGCACTGTGGGCCTCTGGGCGATAAAAGTGGATGGTTAAAAACTTGAAATTGAATTGCAAATAAACGAAACTATTAAGGGGACAGCCTTATCCTTATAACCATTTTATTAATGTTGTAAAATTTATCATCATAAACATAAACATTTACCAAAAAATTTTAAAAAAGGGGAAAAAAAAAACAAAGGAAATTAGGTGGTCCCCCAGACACCCTGGGCGTCCAAGGCGCCCTGGGCGACGCCTAGAGGAGCTGGGCGACCGCCTTTCTCAACCCAGCAAGGCGCCCAAGCGCCCAGGCCTTTAAAAAGTGCCTGGACGCCTAGGCGACGCCTTAACAAGCTTGGTGTTATTCTAATCATTCAGTGTTGTCTGGCGTATGCATTTACTGTTGTCTGGCATAGGCATTCATGTGTTTTTCAGGCAAAGGTAGTAGTGTTAGTTGTCTATGTGGATGATATGGTTATATCAGGTGATCGTATGTCTAGCATTGCAGAGGTAAAGTCATATCTACATCAGCATTTTTAGATGAATGGTTTGGGTTCGCCCAATTATTTTCTTGGCATTAAAGTTCTACGCAGAAGCAAGGTTGTTGGTCTGTTACAAAGGAGGTATGTGTTAGATCTCTTATCTGAGACAAGTTTCCACTTTTAAATTTGTTGACACCCTCATGGACCTACATCGGAAATTGGTACTTGGTGAAGGTAAGGACATTGAAGACACACACCGGTATAGGTTACTACTAGGGAAGCTCATATACCCTTATACCTCACTATCACTGGACCAGACATTACATTTGTTGTTGGTGTTGTGAGTTAGTTCATGCAATTATCAAAAAAGGTTCATGGGGAAGCTGCCTGACGTATATTGAGGTATCAAAAGATGGCTCCAGGAAAAGGTTTCATTTATCGTCATCATTAGAATATTGATTTGATAGGATATTCTGATGTTGGCTGGGCTGATGGTGATGGTGGTAGGCGGTCTACCACAAGGTATCGGACATTTGTTGATGGTAATTTAGTTACATGGAAAAGCAAGAAGTAGACCACTGTGGCTAGATCCAGTATTGAAGTTGAGTATCAAGCTATGACTAAAGTCTCTTTAGGAGTTTGGATTTTCAGCAAGGTTCGAGAATTCGGCTTCAAGGCCGATGTCAACCAGCTTCAAAACCTGGTATTTTTCTTGGCAGCACTCATACATAGGTTTCGAGGCCCATAATTTGTTTTTTTGATGCGTGTGTTTGTGTGTTTGTGTGTGTGTAACTTATTGTACAAATTGGATTCCTTATATTAGTTTCAAACAATTACATCCAAAATTGTATTATGTGGTTTGCACCCAAGTTTGCTAAGGTATGCTCATTTAATTAAATGTTTCTTTATAATTTTTATTTCATTTAATTAAGATATTATTCATTTATAATCAAAGACCCCAGATTTGAATCCAATAAAAATTATATAAAATTCAAATTCCAAAAGGATAAAAAGTAAACTCTCCAGTTCAAACAATAATTGCATTTTCGGTTGTGGGGGGCAAATTTCAACTTTTAAATGCTAAAGTTTTTTTTTTTTTTTCAATTTAAAATTCTCATTAATATTATTATAGTAAAACATCATTAAAAACCAGAAGTGCGTCTAAATAATTTTTTGTTTTGATGTCCAAAAATTTATTTTCATTTAAACGACTTAAAAGAACATTCACGTACTCTAAGCAAGGTTTGACAGGAGCGTATCTATTCAATATGACTCGGATTCAAACAATCTCGTCCAACAAATCCGAGATTACTTGAATCCGAATTATATTGAAGGAGTGACGCTTCGGTCAAAACTTGTTTGTAGTACGCGAATGCTGTTTAAAGGCACCTGAATGGAAATAACATTTTGGACATAACAAAAGATTATTTTGATGCACTATTGATTTTAGTGATGTTTTAATATAATAAGATTTTTGAATTTTTTAGATTGGAGAAAACTATAGCATTTGAAAGTTGAAAATCACCCTTGCAGCTACAATGCGATTTTTGTTCTTAAACTAGAGAGTTGACTTTTTATCATTTTGGAATTTGAATTTTAGACAGTTTTTATTGGGATTAAAATTTTGAGGGGGGGTATTTATGATTATATCGTAAGTAAAAGAAATAAAAATTTTCATGTACTTAAAAGATATATTAGGCATAAATAAGTGTTACTCCTATGTACATGTCCTTATTGTGCCCTGACTTGTACTACTCTGACTTCTAAGAAATCAAGCTTCGGCAATTTCCTTCTTGGTCAAAATTTGTCGAAATAGACATGCTTCGATCAAAATTATTAATTTTGGCGTTAAGGGTTTGAACCAATATCGATCAAAGCTAGTCGAGACGGGTCGAAACCGATCAAAATTTTGAACATTTTAGTATTGCACCTCAGTTTAGACTTAGTGAATGTTGAAACCGAGAGCGCTCAGTCCAAACCAATGATTTGACCGAGTTTTCGAACCATGGTTCCATTGACTCAATCTATGAAGATTTCTGTGATAATCAAGCAGCTATTTACATTGCCAGTAATCCTGTCTTTCAGGAGCGTATCAAGCATTTAGAAGTTGATTGTCATCTTGTTAGAGAGGTTGTGTTGAACAAATTAATTGTCTCCCCATTTGTTTCTTCGTTTGATCAGCATGGTGATATTTTTACCAAATCCTTGTTTGGATCCGTGTTCCAAAGAATTGTTTCAAGCTGGGCATGGGTGATCTGTATGCGCCAGCTTGAGGGGTGGTGTTAGCGACAATTGGATGGACTCCTTCACCGTGGGGGTCCGTCCTACTAATGTCGACATCAAGGCTTGTGGTGCCAGCTCATCTGGTCGACATATAATTTTATTATTATGTAGTTCCAGTTATTATCTAGCTCTAGTTGTTTGCTTTTATTTTAATTGCTTTTGTAGTAGATCTGAGTTTCCTAGTTTTACTCAGACTTATAATACTTTAGCTATTGTAACTCTTCTTCTTTTGTATTGATTGTTCTATTTAATGAAGGCTGCAGTAAGGGGAGAGAACACGCTGGGCTCGATTCTGCTCCCTTGGCGGAATCGATATCCCTCTCCTCTCTTGTTCTTCTTTCTCTCTTCTTGTGGTTGCTGGTTTCTATTTTTCTGATATTGTTGCAGATACCACTTTGTTGTGGTTTCTGACCATATATTTCGATATACATACGTAACTAACTGCTTGGATATGTTGTTAATTGTACCTATGCCATGATCTTGGTTCTTATTATCCCTTGGTTATACTTATATAATCTTCTTTTTATATTATATGATATAATATATATATCCTTGATTTTGTATAAATTCAAGGATATGTAGATTTTCTCCGCGATCCATCCTGTGCTATGTTGCAAGATGAATTTGCAGATTTCAAAATAAATTCTAATTTCAGGAGTATTTAGTATCTTCTGCAACCCCTAGTGCACTAAATTGGAAAGAGTTAATACTCTGGATACTCAGAAAAGATTCTTAGCCATTGATTTATCGACTGGTGCACTTTCAGTCTATTTTTACACACAATGCATCTGATAGATCAGCCAACAGACACGGATCTATCATATATAATTCATGCCCAGAAAATTTCCCATTTCCTAGATCTTTTTTAAAGGTAACCAACAAATTTATTTGAAAAAACAAAAGAGATAGAGTAACGACTGCGAAGGTCCAAGGCCAGCACCTCACAAGGGAACTACATCATAGGATAACAACCCTTTACACAGAAACTGTCTACCCACTCCCCACCCCATAGCCAAATCATCTGCAATGGGGTTTGCAGACCTCATCCTCAAAGATAAATAGAAATTCCCTCTCACAGCAAGAGCCCTAGCCCTCTTGGTAAAATTCAGATAGATCCAAGGTTCCACTCCCACAACAAGCGTCATTGCCATGTTAACTTCTTGGGCACTGTAAAGCGCCTAGGGGCCTTTTCGCGTAGGGAGTCACTTAGGTGTGCATTTCGCATTCTAGGCTTGAATTATTATGATATACGAAATTAAAAGTGGGTTGAATTATGGAGGAGAAAAACAGAAAAAGAAATCGGAAGAAGAAGAAAGAAAAAAAAGAATAAGCAGAGGAAGAAATCGGAGGACAACAAAGAAGTAAGAAAGAGAAAGAGAAAATGCAGAAACAGAAATAGGAAGAGGAAAGAAACTTACCTGTTAGTTGGCTAAGGCGATCGCAAAGTCACCAGAAGAAGCCCAAAGCAGAAGGGTTCGGTTCCTCAATCACAGTTGGCTGTTCCACACTTCCACGCCTTCAACCTTCTCATCTTTTTAAATAGCCTCTCCGTGTTGCGGAGGTAAGGCTGCGTACAGTCTGTCCCTCCCCAAACCCTGTAGTAACGGGAGCCTCGTGCATTGGGATACCCATTGTTTTTTTGAATAAACATGCGTGATCCTATGTTTGACTGTGTATTTAAACATTGTACACAAACCAATCAAAATGTTAAATCAGGAATCAATTTTGTTGTAAAAAAAAAATACAATACTCAAAAGGCGTCCACCTATGTCACAATCCTGGTCA
Organism: Protea cynaroides; assembly: GCA_028583415.1. Taxonomy (NCBI): domain Eukaryota; kingdom Viridiplantae; phylum Streptophyta; class Magnoliopsida; order Proteales; family Proteaceae; genus Protea; species Protea cynaroides. The sequence continues at coordinate 45,291,904 of CM053267.1, forward strand.
AGGCATCGCCTAGGCTAGCAATATCTGCGCCTTTTGTGCAAACAGAAAGCCCTGTTTAAACACCCAGTTTTGAAAAAGGTTTTTTCATTGAAGAGGTGATGGATGCCTTAACAACTATGGTGAATCATTTACTTAATTCTCACTTTGTCCTGTAGTAACTGTCCCCTTGGAAAAGCCCAAAGTTAAGGCATTAAAGACCTCCTATTTCTTATTGCCCTTCTGTCACTTATCTAAACTCTCTTCAAGTTAGTGTACAAGTGAATGTACTAATCAAAGCAAGAGGGAAAGTAGTAAACTTAATAAAAGTTCATTACTTAATTTTTGTGATGGACAAAGAATTTAAGGTCAGCCAAAAACGAGAAAGAGTGTTTGCAGGATGGAGGGAGTAGTGATTTCTGCGATTCGCCTTTTGGAAACTTGAATATTTGAGATTTTGAATGTTCTCATATAGTATCTCTTCCACACTTAAATGGTCTGAACAATGGTGTATTTTCTACATTGGCTTGGTTGTGGCTGTACAAACTCTGTTTTAATTGTTATTCTAGGTTCTTCTAATATATTTACCTTGCTACAGGCTATCACATCCATGATGCGTGCACAGGAGGTGGATCCAACAAATTTGGAAGTGCTTCTTGCTCTAGGTGTGAGTCATACTAACGGTATGTGACCGATCTCTTCATCTTTTTCAAAATGCGGTATTATTCCTGGACTTGACTCAACACAATTGAATAAACCTCTAACAGCTAGTGGGATGAGAAACATGAATCCATTTCCACCATTCACTAATTTAAGGCCATATTTATTGTTAATTTGCAAGACTCTTGTCTTTCCTCACCACTTCAACCCAGGGGTTTGTTGCTCCTTTTGACTAGTGCATTCTTCTGTTATTGCTCATGGATGAGCCATCTCAATTTACTTTCTTTTGTTGTCCCTACTGGTGGCCTGGTGCTACTCCTAAATTCCTTTGGGTGCATTCGTTTCTAATTCTATTCTTCCTAATGTTACCATCGATCCATCACAAGATCCTCATCTCAGCTACAATATTTTTTTTGTTTATTTTCTGTCAATATTTTTTAGCTCCATTGGTGGTATTGTAGATGTCTTACAAAATTTACCCTTTAGTTTTATGATTGAATGAATTGATCAGACAACATCTTGGAAGAGCTCTATTCTTTGTTGTAATATTCTCTATGGTTGGACGAAGATAATGGAAATGGTCAATCTGGGGTATATAACTATCCTAATGTCTCTGAAGTAGCATTTACTTGTTGACATTGTACTACTCTCATGGGCTCCTATGTTTACCATCTTTTGTGCTTTTTCTGAAGAATTGTTGCCAGTCATTTTACAGTTTAAGAATGTTAGGGGAAGACATCTTTCACATTTTATGAATGATGAGCAATACAATTAGTTCTATTCTCAAATTGCAGAGTTGGAGCAGGCAGTGGCACTGAAATACCTATATAGATGGCTTCAACATCACCCAAAGTATGGAACGCTCGCCCCCTCGGTGCAGTCGGATTCTCTGTATTATGCTGATGTGAGACTTCACTTTAGATGACACGCTAGTATATGGATTTTTTTTTCCCTCCTGTTTCTGTTCTCAATATCAGGCAGATTACTTGTAGCAGATGCACTGTTGGCCTCTTCTGTTAGGTGGTTTTGTATAGTAGAGTTCAAGAAAAACCAAATATAACATCAAAATGCTGCAACTTTAGTTCTTCTGGTCTGCAGGTTGTTAGGTTATTCAATGAAGCCGCTCAGATGTCACCGGATGATGCTGATGTTCATATTGTACTTGGTGTACTCTACAACCTAACGAGGGAATATGACAGAGCAATTACTTCCTTTCAGACTGCATTGAAACTCAAGCCACGCGATTATTCTCTCTGGAACAAACTTGGTGCTACACAAGCTAACAGTGTTCAGAGTGCAGATGCAATTTTGGCTTATCAACAGGTACGTGTTCCAATTCCCATGTAATTTAAGTTGAATGGTTCCGTTAAACATCAGGGAATATACTCGTGCAACAGGCGTCCTTTTGGCAGTCCTTAAATTTTGTGGATGTCGACATGTCTTATTGTCCGTTTTGATTAGTAGTTCTGATAGTTATGGAAAAGTTTTCACTCACAGGGAGTGAGAGGCCATCCTCAACTCTGTGCCCTATTTTCTGCCATGAGAAGGACGATTTAGTCATTCAGACCATCAGATAGATATAGGTCATGTATAAAATTGTTTAGCCTGCCATGCATAGCTCTTCCTCTGTTTTCTTACCTGTCTCTTTGTTCAAACAGTTCAAAATACTATTGATTTTTGCAGCTGCTTTCTAATCATGGTACTGAAACATAGGGTTAGTCTGGAAATCATCCCATTATTAGATGATGATGTGCATTACACATACATGAAATTTGGCCACCAAGCTGCCAACACACTGTCACATGCGGTTATACTCAAGCTTCAAATTCTCGAGTCTCAAGGGTGTCTCGACCCTCTGAGAAACCGAGATCTGTCGGCGAGACACTGTAAAAAAGCAGCAAAGGCTTAAAAAGTGTGTTTCGACCCTAAAATTGTCTGATACTCCAGAGAAACTGTATTTTAGCTTATATATAAACACATTTGAACAATTAAATTATAAAAATAGTTACACATGGTGGTTGTTTGGGTTTACACCCATGTTTGGTAGTGTTGTTCTGAAGTTCAGATGTAAACCTAGAGTATTATTGGCTATTCTACATAATGTTACACTAGTAGAAGATCAAAGAAGATTAAATGAGCCAGTAAAATTATATTTTAGGAGAAGAATAAACATAATAGCATTTAATTAGTTAATTGTCATAGTCAAAAACCCAAAGTAGTCGAGTAGACAATACAATCATAATTCATACATTATGTCGAGACGAGTCAATAAATGGTCGAAAACTTGTCGAAAATGTCGAGACCAGTCGAGAACTGGTCGAGAATCTAGAGATCTCGTCTCGACCTGTTCAAGAAGTTTGATAATTCGGCAAGATCTCGTCGAGATTTTGAACCATGGTTATACTGTTGATGGAGGCACTTAAATATTTGTGTTGATTGAAGGTTAACCCCACGCTTGATTAAAGTTATTCAAATGTCAAATTTTATACAGATCATGCATAACAAATGCCATTTTGTTGTTGTGAAATGGAGAAACAGCAGGATATGTGCCCAACTGCTCAAGGAACAAAAAATATTTCACTTGAAGAAATGGATGTATTTGAGGTTAGATGACTGAGGGTTATCCAGAAAAGGCACACAGGGAAGGCCTACCCAGAGTTGAAATTCCAAATAGCCTTTCAAAATAGACCCCGCTTTGTCAGGAGCCCTTGACAATTCTTTCCTATTCAAGGACTTAACAATTCCAATAATTAAATAACAGGCTAAATTCTTGATGATTAAATTGACGATCTTGAAAGAGAGAATTGAGTCAGATGTTTCTGGTGTTTTGTGATGGTTACTTGGATTGGGGCAGCAATTGCATTTTGTTAATTTTCATGCTAGAGAGAAGTCAGATTACGAGGATTAAGACCTATCAGCTTGATGAGAAGCAAACAGAAGATTTTCTGATGTAGGATATCCAAAAGATCTCCAATTGTTTGATTATGGATTAAAACTTTCAAGCTACACATTGGTGACCGGAAAGTATAAGTCCAGTAATAAGCCTGAATCATATATTAGCATGAGCATAAAATCAATGAGGACCAGAGAGACCAACCTTCTCACGAACACAATTCATGATGGGCAGATGAAGTTGGACTGCCATGAGATTTATATATGTTTTGGTAGCCTCGTGAACAAAACTCAGAAACCACTATACACGAAATTTGGACCATTTGGTTCCCTTTCTGGTCAACTTCGCTTGATCTGTTAGCAGGTTGGGATCCAAATACCAGTGAGATTGCTCCAGTTCATAGACTTATTGTACAGGGTGTGTTTAAAGTGAGTTTTAAAAAGATTTAGATACTTCTTAAGTTCAAAAATTCCCAGATTGTGTACAAGATTTGAATGCAGTGTTTCAATAGTAATATTATTAAACCTCTCTACTATGATTGGCTGGTCTATTCTTACTGTTTTTAAAATTTAAATTTTTTGCTGTGTTGGTCAAGGTTGGAGGCCTTGAGGTGATGAGTCAAACAGGTTCTGAACGCCTAGGTGAGGTGTTGTAACCTTTTTGATTTGTTATTCTTCTGGCCCAGAAAATTCAGCTGGGAAGAAATACCTGATCAACTGTAATTGTTTGCATATTAAATCTGGTTCTATTATTGAAATCACTGCAACCACGTTTTAAATCTCAAACTCAAGAGCAAGTTGGTTGGTTGCACTCAGCCGTATAAGATCAGCGTAGACAAACAGAACAGCAGGAACTAATACTCAACCAACTCAATAATAACATAAGGATTAGCAAGTAGTTTACAGAAATATTTTCTTGAGAAAATCCTAATGTCACACTAATGCCGAACTAGGGAAGTCCAGTGGGAGATTAGCTTGCGCATGATCGCAGGTATAGGAATAAGAACCAGTTTTAAAAGAAGTTCAGTAACTTAGTTGAAAGTGCAAAGATCTGCTTTGCTCTGGAGTCTGAGTGAGTGAGAGAGAGAGAGTGTGTGCTCGTGTGAGATCTGCTCTGGCCTCCATGGCTGGGTTCCCCCCTCTTCCTTTGGGAGACTGCGCTGGGCAAGGATGGTGGTGTCTCTACCATGGAGAAAGACCCTGTGTTACCCTCTGGAGTTTTGGGAGCTTACGTAGTCTTGTTCTTTGTTTCGATGGAGCTGACATCCCTAAGAGTGAGGTTGCAGGCACTTTGCCTAGCGAGGATGGATCCTTTCGGGCTCAAGCTGGGAAGAAAGGCATCCCCTGGTCATTTCTATTCTCATCCTCACTTGAAATAGACAATAGGTTGGTTGGGTTAGCCGTAGGAGGCTTGGGCCTGGCCTGGAAAGCATGGGCGGTACTGTTCACGTGAACAGCACCACATGGTCAAGAGCTTGCCTTGATCTGCATCAGCTCGCCCCCACTTAAAATAAACTCGTCCATGAGTTTTTTTAATGGTGAAGAACATGCTCAGTGGGGTTGGCATACATCTTTCTATGTGTTGAATCAGAGAATGGGAGAGAGTTAGTTTCCTCCCATCATCCCAACTTTATTTATAATGAATAATAAGAGAGGTTACAAACTAGCAGAGGAACTCTAGAGTCATTGGGAGTCTCAGAGTCTAAGGAAAGGAAATAAAATATAAAATTACAATTATTCTATATAATTCGATATTTCCCCTCAAGTTGGTGCATATATATCATGCATACCCAACTTGGACAATATCATATGAAATGGTTTCCCAGGTAAACCTTTAGTGAAAATGTCTGCCAGCTGATCCTCTGATCTGACAAATGGAATTTGAATCTGACTACTTTTTAACTTTTTTTTGATGAAGTGACGATCTATCTCAACATGCTTAGTCCTATCATACTGAACTGGACCATGAGCAATGCTGTTGACTGCTTTATTGTCACAAAACAACATCATAGATTGAGGACACTTAACTTTTAAGTCTCCAAGTAAGCCCTTCAACCACAATAATTCACATATTCCCTAGGCCATTGCTCGAAATTTTGCTTCTGCACTGGAACGGGCCACCACATTCTGTTTCTTGTTGCACCAAGTAACCAAATTTCCACCCATAAATGTACATTAACCCGAAATCGATTTTTTATCCGAATTGCCTGCCCAGTTAGCATCAGTATAAGCCTCTATTTTGAGATGATCATGTGGTGAGAGCGGAATCCTTTTCCCTGGAGCAGACTTTAGGTAATGTATAATCCTATACACTGCCTCCATATGTGTAGAATAGGGATCATGCATAAGCTGACTTTACCAAACTTATTACAAATGCAATATCTGGCCTGCTATGTGACAGATAAATCAATCTTCCAACTAACCGCTGGTACCTGCATTTATCTGTAGGTGTTCCTTCCTTTTCCTTGAGCTTAGTATTAGGGTCCAGAGGAGTATTACATGGAGGACACCCTAATAACCCTGTCTCTGAAAGAAGATCAAGGACATACTTTCCTTGAGAAAGAAAAATGCCTTTTGTAGAACGCAACCTCAATCCCAAGAAAGTACCTAAGTTTTCCAAGGTCCTTGATCTTGAACTCCTCTCCCAAAAATAACTTCAACTTCCTAATTTCATCATCATTGTTACCAGTAACAACAATATCATCCACTTATACAAGAAGTGCAGTGAAAGCTTTGACTTCTGTTTGGTTGGATAACTATCATCCCCGCGGTGTTTTTCTTAGTAGGTATGGAGAAGGAATTAGGTTGGCCTTAGGAAGTGGCAGGAACGCTTCAGTTTCTTCCCTTATCTGTGCTGGTGGTTGGAGACTTGGCCGCCTTTCGTCTCCCTCTCTCAGCCAAGCTTGGTTAGCTCTTCCTGAGGTAGTTAAAACACCGGCTGGTAGTGGACACATTGTTCTATGGATGGTGGCTTCATTGGGCCATTTTCCTCATTCAGCTTGGGAGCTAGGATATACAGAAGCTGATAAAGTCCCCAGGACTACTGTCATTTGATTCAAGTGATTCATTCCCCACCATTGTTTCATCAGTTGGAGAGTGAACACTGGGACCCTTCCCACTAGGTTTTTCTTTAGCTGCATCACATCCCTACTCAGCCGTACTGCAGTCTTTTCTGGTCAGCAGCTGAAGATTCCAACCATCTATTTTTCAGTTGCCCCTTCTCTACGCAGCTCTGGGTAGGAGTCCTTCGCTGGTGCTTGGCCTTCTACCAGGAGAATTCATGACTTCGACAAGGAATAGAAATGCATCAACTCAGCCTTTGAAGGGAATTACTATAGTGACCTCATTTGGCAAACTAGCATGCCATGCTACAATCTACTACATATGGATGGAGTGCAACCTCAGACCTTGGACATTTAAATCCAGAAGACTGAACCAAAATTGGAATTCTATCTTCTTTGAAGTCCGAAGCAACATTCCAGCTTTTGAGAAGCCTTGCCTAGACTCTCCTAGAAACAGGCATATTATTAATGCATGTGAATTACCTATCTAATCTAATGTGAATATGACTTCTCGAGAATCCCGATTGCTTTTGTTTTTCCTTGCTTGGTTTCCCCTTTTCTCTAGGGGATTCCTTGGTGTAATTGTGTTTCTCTCTCTCTCTATATATAAGAACCAGATTTAAGAGAAAATTAATGACTTAGTCAAAACGGATCAGATGAATATAAAACTCTAGTCGAATGGTCAATTCAAGCAGTATTAGGTCTGCAAAAGATGATCTGGATCTGATGGATGGATCTCAGGTTATGGTAGTATTCGACTTAAGCTAGGAAACAAAACAAATCCATACAAGTTATCAGAATTGGTGCAAGGGTTTTTAGGCTCATAAACAGAATTCAAAGATCTGAATTTCAGACTGATTATAGCAGAGATTAGCAGTAATCCATAAACAGAAACAATATGGTGCAAATTAGAATTTGAAATTATCATATTTGAAGTAGTCTTGAAATAGGAAATTTATAAATTGATGGGAAATCAGGGTTTTAAAACAGAATAAAGCATGAAGACAGAAATGCAATTTGATAGAGAACTTTTTTGTCTGGGTTTCGTTAGAAATTTTTTTTAGCACCTGTATTTGAATTTGGCATGAAATAGACTGAGGATTTCTAATAGAAAAAATAAAGCATACGGTATATGAGTTTAGAATTCTGAACGGGAACTAGAAGAAGAGAAGATAGAAGAAAGGGAAGGAATCAAAGAATCCTTCTGGTTTTCAGGCTTTGGAATCCACCAAAGCCTCACCTGGAATCCTCCAAGACCTTGCTGCTGAATCCACAGCAGCCTTCCCTCAGAATGCACCTACTACGACCTCTGAATCCATGGAACCAGCAAGCAACAAACCTTCATTTCTCTTGAATAGTGATGGAGGGGTTGTGCCCTTACATATATTCTTAATGTTGTGCATAAACTGAGTTAAACTCCAGTCAGGAAAGACTACTTTCCTGGACAGAGAAGGGGGAACAAAAGAAGCAAAAACAGGCTAAAACTTCCCAATTTGTGTGATGGAGAGTCCTATACTGACTAGGATTTTAATAAAATAAAAAAAAATCAATTCAAACAAGGACCAAAATTAATTAACTCCTATTCCAGCCAACTACTAACGGATAGATAATAAAAGGGAAAATTTCACCCCCTGTAGTTTGGCTTAATAACACGCGCCCACCTTTTTTCGCGATAATGTCACTAACACCTCTTGAAGACACTCAAACATTAATTAGATTCACAGATTAGTTACAAAGACATTTTTACCCCCACACCATTCCTTTTGGTTTTTATATTTTTCCTATTTATTTTACATTTTCAGTCTCTCTCTCCAACATCTCTTTTTTGCAAGGTGTAAAACTCTCCGGCAACGATCTTCGGAGCTCTGCCCTGTTTCATCTTTGTACCATTTTTAACCTCCCAAGATCCTATTCCATCTAGAACAATTTGGGAGCTTTTCACAGATTGCAGTTGCCATCAACGAATTTTAAAGTTATGATTTCCTGAGATCTTATCTTTTTTGCTACACCTGTCAAGAGCTAGCAGTTCCCGAAAATGGCGATTCGCCATCATCTTCATGTACCTGTAGTAACCCTTCTTCTCACAGCAGTCTAGCTCCTGATATCGGTGTCTGCCGTCGAGTTCATCTTTAATGGCTTTGATTCTTCGGATCTCTTGATCTGTGGCACTACTCTGGATTCCTGCATCATCACCCTCACCAAAGCTTCCAATCTCTCTGTTGGCTGAGCTCTCTACCCTTTCAAGATCCCCACTAGAAGAAATCCCATCTCCTCTCTCCTCTTCCCCTTCTTCGCATCCTTAATCTTCTCTATTGCTCCTGTTCCCAACTACCAACCTGGTCATGGTTTCGTCTTCATTTTCACCCCTCGCACCGGCATGCATGGTATCAGCTCTTCCCAACACTTGGGCCTCTTCAACCATACCAACGATGGAGACCCCAACAACCACGTCTTCGGTATCCAATTCTCTCTCTTTCAGAACCATGATTTCAGCGACATCAACGACAACCATGTCGGCGTCGATCTCAATTCTCTTAGATCCTCCACCGCTCAACTTGTTGGTTATTGGGACAACACTTCTTTCAAAGGCCTCACCCTGAACGACGGTGTCAATTATCAAGTCTGGATTGATTACTCTGATTCACAACTCAATGTTACCGTGGCTCGTGCTGGAACAAAAAGACCTTGACGGCCTTTGATTACCACTTTCCTCAATCTCCCAAATTGTTAACCACACGGCTTTGCTGATTCCAAAGGTCTTCGCAGGCCACGATAGACGACGGTGGGCGGTTAGAAATTGGTCTTGTTGCCTTCTATGAAATTTTCCTTAAATCTCTTACATAACAATTTAAGATTTTTTAAAATTAAAAGGGCAAAATGGTAACTTAACATGTTGATGGGTGTAATTTTGCCATTAAATAATTTAGGATGGTGACACGTCATCAGTCAACGGCCATCACCTAGCGGAAGGGGTTTGACTGAACCATGTTTCAAAAAGTAGGGTGTGTTAGTGACATTATCGTGAAAAAAGACGGACGCATGTTATTAAGCCAAACTATAGGGGGTGTGGATGAAATTTTCCCATAATAATAAAATAAAACCTAAACACAACAATTGGACTGGTAATCAGTTTCTTGAAGTGAGCAGGAATCTAGACTGTGGCAGAATCTAAAGCCACATGCTTTTTTCCTTCTTTTTCTATTGGCATGGTTTAAATTTTGTATCAAAAGGCAATTCCATAATAAACTCAATTCACTAGTTAAAGGTAACCAGAAAACAGAAGAGACATCTGAGGAGTTGTAGACTCTTTCCATAACCAGGAATATGGAAACAACTAGAAATTCTCGAAATCAACCTTACCTTTTTTGATGCTTGAGCAAAGGTCTAATTCAAATTTAACTTAAAATCTTGCTATGGGGATCGTTTACATCAGTCCAATACTTTCTCAGCAGAAAATAGCAAATAGAATTGTAAGAGTGTAGTAAATTCCATTTATCTTGAAATATGTCTGTTAGAAAAAAAAAATTGGAGGGGATGGTCTGTAGGATGTACTTTCTAACATGTCCGAATTGTAGCACGATCCGACCACGGAGGAAGAAACCAATCTCACCCATAGACACCTTTGTGTTCTGATGACGAACCAAAATACTGTAATCTGACTTTATCTTCAAATTTCCAACACTAGGTGACCAGGAAACAGGAGTGTTGATGTCGTTGAACCAGCAAAGATTGGAAGAACTTGAATGAATTAGAAAAATAATTGAAAACAGAAAATAATTGTGTTTGAGTCTAACAACCGAAGAGACCCAACCCAAAGAAAAGTTGAAAACACTTTCTAAGGGTGTAAATTTGATTTCCTTCTGCTCCTATATTCTTATTTATAGAGTTTAGAAAAGCTACAACTAAGGAAGGATTATTTCCTTCCAGGAATAACCAAAATAAACTCAAGGAAAAATTCCATATACACTCCAATAAGGATTGCTAACATCATCTACGCCCACAAGTTTGCAAAAACATCATCTACCACCTAAAATCTTTGCACCTTTAATCAAATAAGCCCACTCCATCCATTGATTCCCGTTAGTTGCTGATGTCAGCTGAAATGGAACCGTTGATGGACAATACTACCCTTTGAGCCGAGTTAAAAGACGATTTTACCTTTTTTTTTTTTTTTTTTTTTTTTTTTTTTTCAAATTTTACCCTACCCCCAGAATCTCTAACCTCTTCTTCGCCTGCAACGGTGCGGGTCTTCTTCCTCCCTGATCGCCTGTTCGATTCGTCTTTCTTGAATGCTACACATGCAAGAGAAGAAAACTTTGGATGAAGAAACAAGGTTGTGAGATAGAAGTGGTGGGGATCAACTACAAGATCTACACACACAAAACAAAAAGATTTAGCTACCCATTTAAGATCTTCACCACCACCACCACCACTGTAGAACAAGAAGAACAGTTCGAACCTGAACTAGAATTCCGTCACGTGCTCAAAAACATCACTTGCAAAGCTAAACCATGGGAAATTCTTGCCATCGTCGGACCAAGTGGTGCCAGCAAATCAACCCTTCTAGGCCCTCACCGGTCGACTCACCCCTCAAACTGGTTCCTTCCGTGCCAACCAAAAATCCATCAACAAAACCCACTTCAAGAAAATCTCCAAACTCCAGCTATGTCACCCAAAAAGACACCTTCTTCAACGAAATAACAAGCTCGCCAGCAATGATATGAACCTCACAGAGAAGAGAACATTGTAAGAACTGAATGAATCAGAAAAAACTGAATGAATCTCTATCACTGTGTGGTTCCCACTTTCAACATGGGAAGAACTGAATGAATCAAGAAAACGGGGGCTCCGCTCCTATGTTTTTTTCCCTTTAAATCTGCTTCTACACAATCACTGCTTGCATTCTTGATCTATTTCTGCAACCTGTAAGTGCTTTCTTTACTTCGGTTCTCTGATTTTCCTCATATCAGTCACCATTGAAGGACCTCCCTACTGAAGACCACCACCACCAACCACCGTTGGAATCCTTTGCACTAGAGTCAAATCAGGTCGAACAGTTTTCATTGGCTTCACCAGTAATGAAATGCAAGAAAAAAAAAAAAAAAAAAAAAAAAAAAAACGGATTTGAATGAAATCGAACAAATTTGTCCCAAATAGGTAAAGCAGATCGTGCTGCAACTCAATGGGATTTTGCAACTGAAAGGGCTTTTGCACTCAAACTGATGGACAGATAACTGCTACAACTTATATAAAAGGATGGGTTGGTCTTCCTTCTAATGGAAATTCGAAAGCAACCGTTGTTTATTGTAGAATCAGATAAGAAGATAATTGAAGTTACGGATTTTGTCACGAAAAAAAAAAAATAGTTCTCGAATCTTCAACTATTTTCAGATAACCAAAGGCTTTCTTGCATAACTTGGAGAAAAGTTCTTGATACTTCAACTTTTGCTAAGAAATTCGTCCCAAATAGCTATGCAACTCAAAGGGCTTTTGCATTCCAAAACCGATGGAACAGATCGTGCTGCTCTGAGCTCAATATCGTGTGTTTAGGGAAAAAAAAGAACAGAGTGGAACTGGGCCCACCCTCTGATAGCAATCACTTGTGCGTCTTCTCCGTTTTCGATGACAACAACAGCGTCGTTAGGGCGATGCCGTCATTGGGCCCTCTAGTGCTCCGGCCACGGAAATGGGTGAAAGGAGTCTCCGTATGATGTCGAAGGTCAAACTAGTCATTCAACTTAATTTTTAAAATTTTCAATTTATAATATGAAGGGTAAAACTGTATTTTAACAATTTAAGTGATTTCCGTCAGTTAAGTGGGCACGGTTGATGTTTTTGCAAACTTGTGAAGGTAGATGATGTTAGCAATCCTTATTGGGGTGTACATGAAATTTTTCCTAAACTTAAACAAGAATAGGAAACTTACCTTAATAGTTTTAGGAAAGTTTCCAAAACAAAAATACATCTAAAACTGACTCATAAAATAAACCAATTTAGGAAACAAAATAAAACTAATTTTAGGAAATAAATCTAACTTATTGAATTTAGGAAAGAAACCAAAATCTCTAAAAATCTGTTGGTACTGCTTACGTGAACAATACCGTGTGAACAGTGCTGGCTGACTTCTTTAGCTTGGCTTGGCTTGGTGGTTGGCTTAGGCCTTGTTTGGTTGTCAATACTGCGTCAACTCTCCCCTGCTTAAAAAAAACTTGACGACGAGTTTTGAATCGATTAAGCATCAACATATCGGGGTGAGTATTCAACTTTCTCTGAAAACAGAAATCTGGTTGCTCTCGATTGTTGGGAAAGAAATCTTCGACCTTGGGACCTCTTGCTTCAAAAAAATGTAGTGCGAGCACACATTCAATATGCTCAACTTCGAAATCAGCAGCACCAACATTGTTGGTAACATTCCGGGCTACACGAGGGATGCTCTTGAAGTTTTCTTGAACTATGATCTCAATCCCGCTGTTGGCCACTTAGCACATTTTTCAAATGACTTTGAAATGATAAAATCTTCCACCATGTAGTTGACCTGGCCTTCATCTTTAACCTTTTCAATTTAACCATCTGCAGAAAGAACATCAATGGTGGTTTTCCCTTGTCATCAAAGGCTCTTGGAGACTCGTCATCGTTTACTTTGGCTTCAGTCACTGAGGCTTCCACAATGGGTGGAGGGATGCGGTCCTCCTTTGTTGGTGCAACTTTGGGTTCAGCCTTCGCGTTAAAATCTTTAGGCTTCCACCACTGTCGAACTTGTGAACTGAGTGTTATGGATGGTTGTGTCAGTTTTTCTTCAACTATAAATGCCAGTTGGTGGTAATTTTGTCGACGGAAGAGCCTTCTTTGGATACGTTTAGGTACGTATTTTCTTATTAATTCGTACTTCATATCTTCTCAAGTCCTAGGCTCTTGTCTTTGAACTCTGAGCTTCTGTTCATGGCAATTCCACCATTCTCTAGCAAACCTAGTCAAATGAAAATAAACAAATCTAAGCCTTCGCTCCTCTGTCAAGTTGTAAAAATAAAAATATTCCTCTAGAGAATCCAACCAATTAAGGAATAGGTACGTATTTTCTTATTAATTCGTACTTCATATCTTCCCAAGTCCTAGGCTCTTGTCTTTGAACTCTGAGCTTCTGTTCATGGCAATTCCACCATTCTCTAGCAAACCTAGTCAAATGAAAATAAACAAATCTAAGCCTTCGCTCCTCTATCAAGTTGTAAAAATAAAAATATTCCTCTAGAGAATCCAACCAATCAAGGAATAGGAATGGGTCTGTCTGGCCAGCAAAGTAAGGAACTTCTAGAAAAGAAGAGAGATTGGAAGAATGGAATTTTCTCTCCATGTCTAGCTCGTTAAGAGAGCAAATGGTCATAGGGCTGGTTAGGAGAGATAAAACCCTCCATTACGAAGCTCTGATACCGATTGATGCGGAAGCAAAGGACTAATTCAAATGTAACCTAAAATCTTGTTGTGGGGATCATTTACATCGGTCCAAATACTTTCTCAGGAGAAAATAGCAAATAGAATTGTAAGAGTGTAGTAAATTCCACTTATCTTGAAATATGTCCATTAAAAAAACACCAAACTTGGAGGAGATGGCCTCTAGGATGTACTTTCTAACATATCCAAATTGTAGCACAATCCAACCACAGAGGAAGAAACCAATCTCGCCCGTAGACACCTCTATCTTCTTATGACGAGCCAAAATACTGTAATTTGACTTTATCTTCAAACTTCCAACACTAGGTAGGTGACTAGGAAACAGGAGTGTGGATGTTGTAGAACCAGCAAAGATTGAATGAACTTGAATGAATTAGAAAAGTAATTGAAAACTGAAAATAATTGTGGTTGAGTCTAACAACCGAAGAGACCCAACCCAAAGAAAAGTCAACAGCACTTTCTAAGGGTTCAAATCTGATTTCCTTCTTCTCCTATATTCTTATTTATAGAGTTTAGAAAAGCTATAACTAAGGAAGGATTATTTCCTTCTAGGAATAACCAAAAATAAACTTAAACAACAATAGGAAACTTACCTTTATAGTTTTAGGAAAGTTTCTAAAACAAAGAAACATCTAAAGCTGACTCATAAAATAAATCAACTTAGGAAACAAAATAAAACTAATTTTAGGAAATAAATCTTACTTATTGAATTTAGGAAGAAAACCAAGATCTCTAAAAATTTGTTGGTACTATTCACGTGAACAGTGTTTCACGTGAACAGTGCTGGCTGACTTCTTTAGCTTGGCTTGGCTTGGTGGCTGGCTTAGGCCTTGTTTGGTTGTCAAGACTACATCATTTTTATTTTACCCTTATTTTAATTCAAAATTACAACAAAGATTTCACGTCTCATGGATTTTTGGCGCTTTTCTTTGAGTCATCCATTCAGCTTCTCTGGAGCACCATGGACCATGGGATCATGGAAACTCTCTTGCTTGTGCTTCCCATGTAAGATGATAATGCTTCATAGGCATTATCTTAACTAGAAGGGCCAAATACCTTAAGTGTAACCTGTACATGTTACACTGGCGTATATCTTGTGGCAGAATTTTTTAGAAGCTCTCTAAGTGAGTAATTTGAATTCTTCCAGATCATCTTACATGTGCAATAATGACAAAAACATGCATTGGAATCCTATCTTTCCATTTAGTGTTTGGTCTGAGATCCTTTACTTATGCATTCTTAGTTTGGGTTCTGTTTTGTTTGTGTTGTCTCAGGCACTAGATTTGAAACCAAACTATGTTCGTGCATGGGCAAATATGGGTATAAGTTTCGCCAACCAGGTTTGTTCATATGCATCGCCTCTTCAGTTATTGTTTGGCATTCAGTCGATAAAGAACTGAAATTGGTGTTTCATGACATGCTTTAAACTTAGGAGTTGTATTGTTAAATGTGTTAAGGGTTTATGAATGTATTCTAAGAGAACATGCCACAAGGCAGCTTGAGTGGGTTTATGTGACAGAGGACTCCACACCCATTTCACTGGTCAAGTTTGACTCAAAACAAGCAGAATCATCTTAACAGTGAATTCAAAGTCTAGGAAAATTACAAAAGCTATTGCTATCAGCTTGCATTTGAGTGAAATGTATTCTTTTAACTTAATGAATCTTTGAACTCAACTTTTAAACACTTTCTGGCACTTGTTTTGTTCTGAACCTTGACTAGTAGGATGTGATGCCCATCCAAGTCTGCCATTTGGTGAGGGTGTGTAACCTTGAGGTAAAAACTAATATCACATGGCCTTGTGATGGTAGTCTTTCCCTTTTAACTTCAACTAATTGCTGGAATTCTATAAAATGAAGTTAAAAGTTTAACATATTCACTAGTCCTGATATTTACTTGGTAAGAAATGGTTTTGGAGTGAATGGATTAGAAATTGCTCAAGGCTCCATTTATTCCAGCTAAAAAAATCTTGTAGAAGATAATTTTCACATAAAAGCTTACTTTTATATACTGATTTACATGAAAATTTTCATTTTGCATGCCTTTTTTTTGGACTACAAATCACACAAAACAAAACTTAGATCTGCAGATAAGGGAAAGAGCTTCACCATATTACTTATAAATACAGGCAGTGGCGTGATGGCAAAACTGTTAACCCCTTCTGGTGACAATGACCAAGTACCATGTGGCAGGGAAATAGGACTATCTGGAATTATGTATCCCTAATCCCATTTTTTTGAAAAATTTTAATTGCAATATTTATTTATCCTCTCCATTTCTCTCATGCACACATTCTGCATGACTTTCAATTTGGGCAATGTCTTTTTTGATAAATTCGTGTTTCTGAAAGCCATTAAAGCATTCTGTTCTTTAACACTACATGCCCTAATGCTTCCCTTGGGGGTAACACTCTTTCCCAGATCTTGAATCTGTTCTCCATGATTGGTGTTTTCCATAGTGTTCAAACCTCAGACTGAAATGCTGAAGAATGTACTTTGGGAGAAGCCAATACATGGTTTATGAGAGTGCTTGAAGGTGACATTTGATTTAGTTTAACATTTCTAAGCTAAAAATCATACCAGACCAGACTTGGAGATGCTCTAAATGTTCTTCATCCTTGATTCCCACTCCCCAATAAAATATTGTTGAAAACATAATGAGGGAATAATTGACTTGTCTAGAATGATAAAGGTCGTGCTTCATTTATAGAGTAAGTGCTTCATTTATAGAGTAAGGATTTACATGAAAAGAAAGGAAAGAAAAGTAAAGGAAAGAGTACAAAAGAAAAGTAGTTGAGGAATGAGTTAATACTTATATCCCTACATACATCGAACTTGGACATAACCCATACTACAACACTTTGCCTAAAGTTGGCGCATAAATATCAAACATGCCCAACTTGTCAATAATAAGAGCAAAACTCTTATTACTAAGCCCTTTAGTAAAGGCGTCTGCTAACTGAGCATCAGATGGAACAAAGGGAATTCCATATGACTCCTTGTTCTAGCTTCTCCTTGATTAAATGATGGTTGATCTCTACGTACTTAATGCGATCGTGTTGAATAGGATTATGTGCAATGTTGATTGTTGATCTGTTGTCAAAACATAAATCCATAGGCAATTTCACTAGAACACAATCAACACACAGATCCTGAAGAAGACCACAAAGACCATAGCCGAAACTTGGCTTCAGCACTAGTGTTGCCTCTAACAAACGTGTGATAACCTGAGGTAGATCATTTTTATCGTGACAACTGCCACAATCAGCATCAGTAAAGGCCCCAATGCGAAAGTGACTATGAGGAGATAAAAGGACCCCTTTTCATGTAGCGGATTTCACAAAATCCTATATACGGCCTCTAGGTGAGAGGAATATGGATCATGCAAATATTGACTGATGACACAATCAACAAAAGTGATGTCAGGCCGAGTGTGTGACGAGTATATCAGTTGTCCAACCAATTGCTAATAGGTACTTTTATCAACTGAGTTTCCAACCTTGTGCTTGAGATGAAAATTAGGCTCTAGAGGAGTATCTGCTGGTTTACAACCCAACATTCCTGTCTCTGATAAGAGATATCGAGTGTACTTCCATCGTGAGAGGAAGATACCTTGAGCTGAATGAGCAACTTCAATACCAAGAAAATATCTTAGTTTACCAAGGTCCTAGATCTCAAATTTTGCCTCCAGGTAAGTCTCCAAGTTGGATATTTTGTCACCATTACTCTCAGTGATAACAATATCATCTACATAGATGATCAAGATTGTAATGTGCTCACCAGTCTTCTTGGTAAACAAAGTATGATCAACATTACTTTGTTTATAACCAATCGATATCATCGCTCGATGGAAACGATTAATCCATGCTCTTGGAGACAGTTTCAGGCCATACAAAGCTTGCTTCAACTTGCAAACTCTGCCTTGAGTTTTTTGAGTGGCAAATCCAAGAGGAATGTTTATATAGACCTCCTCTTCAAGTTTCCCATGGAGGAAAGCATTCTTTACATCCAGTATCTGAAGATCTCATCCTTGGTTAGCGGCACATGAGATAATAACTCTGGCAACATTCATTTTTGCTATTGGAGCAAAGGTTTCCTGATAATCGATGCCATATGTTTGAGTGAATCCTCTAAGCAACTAGCCTTGTTTTATATCTTTCCACAGATCCACCAATCTTTTGTTTGACAACGAAGACCCATTTGCATCCTACAAGTTTCTTTCTGGCAGGGAGAGACACCAGATCCCATGTGTCATTCTTACCAAGGGCACTCCTCTTTTCGTTCATTGCCTCTTTCCACCTTGGATTGGCTAGTGCATCTTGCTAGGAGTTAGGAGTGGAAACAGATGATAACGAAGAAACTAAGTATGGAAGTAGCAGGACAGAGAATCATATGCAACAACATTAGATAAGGGATGCTGAGTATATTGATGCTCTTTTGAATAGCAATAGGTAAGTCCGGTCTAGGATCACTGGAAGAATCACTAGGAGGAAGAGACTTACTAGAAGGTAGATTGGGAAGACTAGGATTCGGAATGGAGGGCTGCTGGCTCGGTGCAATGGTGTTGGTATCTGGCACTTACTTATGCCGAACAAATACTTTGGGTGGTGGTTAAGTCGGTTGAGACAGCTTCCCCTTTGGTTGAGATGTGGTTGAAACCTGCTCTTGACTTGTCATACCCTGAATAGATGCGGAATTAACATCATTGTCAGCCACTATAGTCTCTAGTGGAACAATGACAGGCACATCTTTTTGAACATGTGAGTAAAAGTCTCCCTCGCAAGAGAGGCCTGATAAAAGGATTGTAGACTCATGAAAGACAATATCCATAGTGACCAGCATTCATTAGTCATCGAGTCAAAGGGTCATAGCACTTGTAACCCTTCTCAGTGGCAAAGTGACCAAGTAAGATACAGTGGAGTCCTTGTGGATTGAGCTTGCCATGGGCATGATGGTTACGAGCATAACTACACCCAAAAATCCTTGGTGGAACTACACTTAAGAGGATCCTAGAAGCACATCAAGAGGGCAGCAAGAGGCCAAGACACGAGAAGGCAATTGATAGATAAGGTAGGCCGCCATAAGAACTGCATCGCCTCAATATTGAGGGACAATCATAGTGAATATAGAAAGCGTGCCACTTTCAAGAGGTGACGATTCTTTCGTTCAGCAATGCCATTTTGAGTAGGAGTATCGACGCAGCTAGTCTGATTAATGATCCCTGTTAGGGGGGAAAAACATCCCCCAATAAAAATCTTACACATGGTGTCTAAAATGACCTAGGCCGATTAGGCGTGATAGAGGCATACTTGGCCTTGGATACTCGGAAGTATAGTCCTATCAGGTTACGTCGCCTGGTTGGATGATAGAATCTTAAGACGACTCTACCACGTTGCGGGAGTCCTTCTCCTGCTTGAACACGTTGCCGACTATCACGGCCAGACGACCACTCTTATGGTGACACCTGTCACTCCTATCTCCACCGACTTGGCGTCCTTCGCTACAGTCTCCTAGTCTTACTCGGAGTCTATGACTTGGGCGTCCCACAGTGCGACACCTGACAGTCTTACTAGCGTACAACCTTCAAGAGTCTCGGTACCTCCATGCTGCTTGCCTACTCCTATAAATAGAGGACGACCCCCTAAGGTAAATCATTCACTCATTGCTCACTATTCATTCCATCTTTCCTAAACTCAAAACTCTCTTTGCGTTCCCTTTTCTCTCTAAATAAGAGATAGCATCTGGTTATCTCTTGACTGTTTTACATTGGGAATCTGACTTAGGCATCGGAGTGTACCTGGGGTTTAGTCGCCCAACTCCCTTGTCTGACTTTGTGATTGCAAGTTATCCAGATTGCAGATCTGCGGGACGATTTCCAACCGTAACAGTTTGGCACCCACCATGGGGCATCTAGGCTGAGTTTGATGAACAGTGTGAGAGAATTGCATCCTATGGCTCATCGAAGAACAGGTGTAAAAGCTGCAGTACCTCCTGTGGAAGCTCCTTCCATGGAGGTACACGAAGATAGTAGCGCTAGTACGGCTGGGGTTGCTCATACCCCACCGCTGACGCCTATTCCTCCGGCCGCTCTACCACCAACACCCCCCCAGTGTTAGTTGCTCAACAGTATGTAACTTGCGAGCAATTTGACGAACTGAGGCAGCAAATCGCCCAATTGGCTCAGACGCTGCGTGGAGTCTGACCAGCAAATTCCGAAGTCGGAGGAGGAGCGGGAAATCCTCCTCCAGCTCCTGTGCCAAATGCACTACCAGCTGCCAACTCGGCTGCTTTTCATCCGGCGCCTACAAGGTCTGGCAGGACAGGGTCGCACCAAGCTCCGGCCAATCAACCTCCGGCCAGGTTTCACTCTCACAACTGGGGTCTTGAAGCACCATCTCTGAGTGTTGTGGGTTCCTCAACACGTAATCCACCGCTAAACGGCCGAGCACTAGTGCACGAGCGACTCTGCTCTTGCCTTAATCCTGAGCGTGATGTGAGGTCCTTCCTCGATGAAATCCGCCAGCAAAGGGTGAGAGTTGACATGAAGACACCTACGACTGCCGTAGTCCCTCCGTCGGTAACCCACAAACTAAAGTTCTAGAGATAGTTGAACAAGTTGGCTACTCAGCTGTAGCAGATTTAACAAAACCGAGTCGCACCACAGCAAACGGAATATACTGCAGTTACAACACTGTTCGACAAGATCATGAAGGCGCCTCCACTTCCGAACTTCACTATGCCTGTCCTCGAGTCCTACAATGGGACGATTGATCCGGAGGGGCATATAGACACCTTCGTCACTACTACACTGTTCCATCACCTTAATGATAGCCTGATATGCCGTGCCTTCCCTTCAACACTCAGGGGTCCTGCCCGCACATGGTTTATTAATCTGCCACTGAGGAGCATAACCTCTTTTGAGCAACTCTCAAACAAATTCCTAATGCACTTCCAAGCCAGCCGAGTGAGCAAGAAGACAGCTATCACCTGTCCACGGTGAAATAGCAGAAGGACGAACAACTGCAGGATTTCATCAAGCGCTTCAATGCCAAAGTCTTGCAGCTAAAGGACGTACAGCCAGCAGTACACATGTCCAATTTACAAGTTGGGGTCACTGACGAAAAGATTTGCTGGTCCTTGGCCAAGAAGCCACCTCTTGACCTGGATGACTTGCTCACCAGGTGCGTGAAATATGCAGCTGCAGATGAGACACTGAGAGCTCAGAAGACAATTGCAGCCAATGCTGTAAAGGTTGACTAGAAGACGGTTCACAAGAAGAGATCCGACCCTGCGGATCAAACTCAGAACAATGGTGACTCCAGGAAGCAACAATCCAGCCGAGAGCAGGAAGATCGACATCCCTACAAGACCTTTGACTACTACACTCCGCTCACAACTTCCATGATGGAGATTCTTCAAATGATCAAGAATGACAAGAACCTTTGACCACCACCCAAGCCACTCGATGATGGTAGGAACAAGGATCGGTCCAAGTATTGTCGCTTCCATCGCGATTATGACCATAACACAGGCGAGTGTAAGTATTTGAAGGGAGAGATAGAAGACCTCATCCGTCAAGGCTACTATCGAAATTTTGTCAAAGACGCCGGATGAGGACCAGCGCCTACTCGGAGGGAGTGAGATCTTCCTCTGCTTCCTCCGAGAAACCAGCAGCCTACTGCTTGCCACACAGAGGCCAGGGAAGTCTCCAATCCAAATCAGAGGGATGACGGAGATTTAGAAGGACCGGCTGTACCCAGACAGTGGGTCGAATCTATTCAGTTCGGAACTTTCAGTGGCACATCCGAAATCAGCTATCTAGGGTACCGGTGAAAGAGCGTCTCGGCGGCGGACAACACATCCAGTTTGAGTCCTTTTTTAGAACCAGCGACAGTCGGCCGAGACAATCGTCATTTACTCTCAGCATCACGTGGACGATCCAGGGGCCGACGCTACATTGCCAGTTCACCACCAAAGAATCGACCACATACCTCTACGGAGTTGGTGATTCTTGGGGACAGAGAGGTTTATGCTGTAACCAGAGGGCCTGTAGCAGAAGGGAAGACTGTCCTTACTATCATAAGAGGACCAGCAGCCGGAAATACCTCCAACATGTCGGCCAAAGCCTACTCGCGCCTAGTAGCAAAAACCGAGTGGCCTTTTAAGAAGGCTCGGATAAGAGAAGTGATCACATTCAGTTATGAATATCTCGTCAATGTTGCAGTCCTCCATGAGGACGTTATTGACTTCACAGCTAGGATTGGACACTGCGACGTAGCCAAGGTTCTGGTAGATACTGGTAGCTCGGCTCACATCATCTTCAACCATGCCTATCAGAGGATGTTGATAGGGAACGATCAACTGCAACCTATCACATTCAACCTTATCAGCTTCTCAGGGGACCCAATGACGGTAAAGGGAGGTATACAACTACCAACGTTACTCGGTCAGAAACCCAAGCAGTAAAGGGTTATCGTCAATTTTATGGTGGTCGACCGTCCGTCGAGCCACAATGTAAGCCAACCGTTTCTCAACAAGTTCCAAGCCTACATCTCCACCTACTACGTAGTGATGAAGTTCCTCACAGAGAACGGGGTCGGAGAATGCAGGGCCGACCAGGTTACATCAAGAAAGTGCTATGTCATAGAGTTGGCAAACAGCAAGAAGGGTTGAAGACCGCCCTAGTCCAGACAGTAAACATTGAGGATGCTAGAGATGCCATCCGTTAAGAAAGAGGGGCCCTAGCGGAGGAACTACTACAGGTCCTAGTTTCAGTCGATTGTCCAAAGAAGACGTTCCAGGTCGGCTCCTTGCTACCTGAGAACCAGAAGGCCAAGTTAATTGAGTTCCTGAGAAAGAACCTTTACGTGTTTGCCTGGTCAGCCATAGAGACGCCTGGCATTCCCCATGAAGTTATTGAGCATCACCTTGCTGTCAATCCCTAGCATAGGCCAGTCAGACAGAAGAAAAGAAGCTTTGCACCTGCCCGCTAGTCAGCCATTGATGAAGAAGTACAGAAACTGCTCAAAGATGGCTTCATTCGTGAGGTAACTTATCCTGATTGGCTTGCCAATGTAGTCATGGTCCCTAAGTCTAATGGGAAATGGAGGATCTGCATAGACTTTACAAACCTCAACAAAGCTTGCTTGAAAGATAGCTATCCATTGCCACGGATAGATAAGCTCATTGACGGAAAAAGATCCTCTGTAGTGAGGCCACCCTTGTAGTGAAGATCCCACCCACTCATAGTGGATCCATGTATATCCCGATGCATTTTGAGTGGATCGGGATACGTACCGATCCGCTTTGAGTGGGTAAGATCCTCACTATAGCTCACTATAGGATGGCCTCACTACAGAGGATCTCAATCCCTCATTGATGCCACTGCCAGCCACAAACATTGCAGTTTTCTCGATGCATTCTCGAGATACAACCAGATCAAGATGTATAAGGCCGACGAGGAGTGCACCTCTTTCATCACCAACCAGGGACTCTTTTGCTACATGGTCATGCCTTTTGGCCTGAAAAACGCAGGAGCCACCTATTAGAGGTTGGTAAACAAAGTCTTTAAAGATCAGATCGGCCGCAATATGGAAGTCTATGCCAATGACTTCCTAGTGAAGAGCAAGAAGGCCGACCAACATCTGGCTGACCTAGAAGAAGCTTTTTAGGTCCTCCAGGCGCACAACATGAAGCTCAACCCAACAAAGAGCGCCTTTGGAGTGGCATCAAGGAAGTTTCTGGGCTTCATGGTGTCACAGAGGGGCATAAAGGCCTATCCCTAAAAAATAACAGCCATTCTCAACATGACCGCGCCGACCAAGCCAAAGCAGGTACAAGAGCTGAATGGTCGGATAGCCGCACTCGGAAGGTTTATGTCCAAGTCGGCCGAAAGATGCCTCCCATTTTTCAAGACACTTAAAGGAGCAGGAAAATTTGAATGGACAGACGAGTGCCAGAAGGCCTTAGGAGACCTTAATATCTATCTCGCCTTACCTCCTCTACTAGTAAAGCCAAACCCTAGGGATGAACTTCAGCATGCCTAGGAGTGTCAAACCTGGCCATGAGTGCAGTTTTATTGAAAGAAGACAGGGTACAACGCCACAACGCCCTATATACTACGTTAGCAAGGTCTTATTAGATGCAGAAACACAGTACAAGCCGGTCAAGAAGCTGACTTTCGCCCTTGTCACCGCCGCTTGGAAGCTCTGACCGTACTTCTAGGCATACATCGTCTCGGTACTTACTAACACTCCATTGAAGAAGGTTTTTTCAAAGCTCGACACCTCTGGCCGGATGATAAACTTGGGTGGTCTGCTTGGTGAATTCGAACTCAAGTTCGTACCCAGGACAGCTATCAAAGCACAGGCTTTAGTTGATTTCATAGTAGAGAGCACTCTGCCAGAAGGAGAGATAGCCATACCTGATGAAGAAGGCAAGCTTACACTGGCCGAGTAGCCGTGGGTATTGCAGGTAGATGGGTCCTCCATGGACGGACAGTCAGGTGCAGGAGTCATATTCACTAGCCCAGAATAATTCAAAGTACGATCTGCAATCCGATTTAACTTCTCCACTACAAACAATAAAGCCAAGTACGAAGCACTGCTAGCCGGCCTCCAACTAGCAAGGCGCCTTACGGGAAGAAACTGGTAGTCCGCAGTGATTCAGCTCGTAGTACGACAAGTACTGGGCGAGTACGAAGCCAGACAGCCAGGAATGCATAAGTACCTAGAGAAGGTGAACTCGGCCATAACAGCCTTTCAGAGTGTGGAATTACAATATGTAGGCCGAGAAGAGAACAGTAAAGCAGATGAGTTGTCTAGGCTATCTTTGGCGGACATCTTTGAAATGGACGTTGCAGTGTACGTTGAACTATTGAAGCATTCGAGCACCACTGTAGGATAAGTAGCGCCATTTGACGTAGCTCCTAGCTGGTATGATTCCATCTACAACTACCTTCGAACGGGTACACTCCTTGAAGACGGAAGGAAGCCGGACGCATCCAAGCAAAGTCAAGGCAGTACATTATTCATCAGGATGTATTGTACAGAAGGTCTTACACTATGCCCTTGCTTTGATGTCTTAGACTTGACGAGGTCGAGCAAGTAATGAAGGAGGTACATGAGGGTATCTGTGGTCGGCACTAGGGTGGCCAATCACTATTCCAGAAGATCCTCCGACAAGGTTATCAATGGCCATGAATGCATGACAAATACATTGAACTGGTACGCAAGTGTGAAAAGGGCCTACTTTACGCACCAGTCCCTCATTCTCCAGCTATTCTGCTGCAGCTAATCACTAGTCTAGTACCCTTCGCCATATAGGGAATGGACATCATGGGGCCTTTCTCCAAAGCCACTTATCAGTGGAAGTACGTAGTCGTGGCCGTTGATTACTTCACAAAATGGATCAAGGTAGAAGCAATAGCAAAAATCAGCTCGACCAAAATAGAGTAGTTCTTCAGGCACTCGGTAATTTACAAGTTCGGCATACCAAGGGTGCTCGTCACCGACAATGGCACTCAGTTCACCAGCGCATTGTTTGCAGATTTTTGCGCTGAGTTCAGGATCGAACACCGGTTCGGCTCAGTCGGCTACCTTCAGTGAAGTGGACAAACAGAGGCAACAAATAAAACCATACTCCTGGTGTTGAAGAAGAAAGTAGCCTACCAGAAAGACAAGTGAGTGGAACGAGCTGCTCAGCATCATCTAGTCGTACAGGACCACCAGCAGAACTCCCACCGGTGAGATTCCATTCATGCTTGCCTTCGGCACAAAGGCAGTCGTCCCAGTTGAAGTCTTCTACCCCCCCCCACCGTATCCTGAACTTCATTGAAGAAACTAACTCAGACGACCTACGCACCAACTTAGACAATTTGGAAGACATTAGAGACTCAGCAGCATTTAGGGTGGCCGAGTACCAGTAGACCACAGCTCGGCATTATGATAAGACAGTGTGACCCAAAGTATTCAGGGTCGGTGATTTGATCCTCAGGAAGACAGCCATCTCAGAGCCGACCAACCGGGGTAAGATGAGCAAGAATTGGGAGGGACCTTACAAGGTAATCCGGACAGATCGTCCTAGATGATATACCCTGGCCACCTTGGCAAGAGAAGAGATCCCTCGCACTTGGCATGCGACCAACTTGCACAAGTACTACCGGTGACCCTCCTTTAGTGCTGTTTCAATTAGCCTCCTTTCGCTCAGTTTTCAGTTCTTAGTTCAGTAATTTTCTTGTTAGTCAGGTCGGTCACTCAGTCCAGGCCCAC
This sequence comes from Protea cynaroides, assembly GCA_028583415.1. Taxonomy (NCBI): domain Eukaryota; kingdom Viridiplantae; phylum Streptophyta; class Magnoliopsida; order Proteales; family Proteaceae; genus Protea; species Protea cynaroides. The sequence continues at coordinate 45,318,208 of CM053267.1, forward strand.
ATGTTAGCATTTATTTTTGAGTCCATAGTAGCATTTTGTAAACCGGGCTCGCTAGGGGCACCCGCTCTTGACAATAGTTGATTCCAGAAGTCTTTTTTGTTAGAAACTTGTATGCAGCACAAATTTCAGAAACTCTCCATTGTCGTTCCTTCCTGCCAGACCAAGAGGAACCTACCATTGGAGGACGACTTGCCGCCCTATGAGATGCCTCAGACGCCGATGGTCACTGTTACCGACCTTCCATTACCAAAAGACGCTACTCTTGAGGCTTCGACTGTTGATCCTGCTGCCCAGGCCAACCCTATTTGATGGGGGCTGGATCCGTTGGATGGGAACATTTTTCAGGGTTTATTTTAACTGGGGAAATCATTGTAATTTGATTTAATTTTATTTCTTTCCATAAAAAAAGGGATGGACTTACCCTTTAGTTAGAGTTTTAAGCTAATTAGGAGTCTTCTTTAATTAGGAATCTTCTTCAGTTAAGAGTCTTCTTTGATTATCATGTTTTTATTTAAAATTTTTATTTAGCAATTAATTAGGATTGTAAGTTTATTTAAAGACATAATTATTAATGAAGTTAGTAGATGATTATTTTGAAGAAAAAAGAAAAGAAGCTAGAGTGCTTTCACAACTGCTCCCTCTCTCCTTCACGTAAGTCTCCCTTTCTCAGCTCCCCTCCCTCCATCTTTCTAGGCAGTGATCCCTTTCTCCATTGCTGTTTCGATAGCTTCTTCTCCTCTCTATATCTTTCTCTTTCTTGGTTTTCCCTCCCTATACCATAAGGTATATCCCTATATCTCTTTTGTTTAAATTCTTTATTTTGACTCCCTACAATTATCCCACCATCCCATTAATTATCCTTAAAATCATCCCCAGGTTACTATTTGGTGCCCATCCCTTTTTCTCCCTTACCTAATAATGGTGTTTTCGATATTCTCCATTTTTGCCCAAATCACGTCCGCATTACTATTGCTGATCAAGAAAACCTCCCCCCTTCCGCTCAGTGATGTTTTTATTTTTCTTGCCTCTTTCTGCTTGGCCTGCATGGCCTAAAAATTTTTTATGTATGTATTTCTGTCCCTGGTGGGCTTTTTGTAACTCTACCCCTTGGGGCTTTTCGTAATGTAAATATGTTTTCTTCTTCCTTGTGTATGTAGCCGAACTCTCACCCTGCTCTGCTTTCTGTTTGCTGTGTATGTGTGTCGCCGTGTCACCCCATGATACCCTTGAAGCGTAGTCGTCTTTGCTAGTGGCTAGGCCGAGTGCGCTTGTCGAGTCTTAGAAATATCCTAGTGTTAGGATTTTCGTTGCATGTCAATTCGGCGATAAACAATTTGCATGCTACTTAGGTTTGCCTGTGGAGCTAAGTAGGCAAATGTGAGTATGGTCTGTGTGCTAATCAGATCTTCTTGTGGATCTGAGTAGGCAGATGTGAATACGGTTGTGTGCGACTCAGATTTGCTTGTGGATCTGAGTAGATAGATTTGCGCAAGGTCTACATTTTATGCAGGTTTGCTTGTGTTCAAGGTCATTCCATTTAGGTCCTGGCCTTCGTTCGCAAAGAGAGGCAGATCAGAGTAGTCAGCGACTATCCCTTTCCCCTCTAGGTGCCTCCGAAGGTAAATGACCCCATTCTTGAAAAACCCGTTGGCCGTGTTCTCCACCTTGATGTATTTGGCCGACTGACGGAAGTCTGCTACGGCCTGCTCTCTAATCTCAGCCTGTAGTTTTTGCACCCTCTCCAGAGGCTCTCTGGCCGAAGCAGCTTCTGTCTCTGCCACCTGCTTGGCATCTTCAGCCGTCCTGAGGCGGTCTTCAGCCTCCTTGAGCTTGACCTCAGCTTGATGTACCCTCTCATGCTCGCCAGCCAGGGCCTTTTCGGCCTTATCCAAGGATCACTTCAGGCCGGGTTTCTCGGTGAAAAGAGTCGCCACCTCAGAAGATTTCTTGCGAACCTCCTCGCGATCGGCATCCCGCATCTGCTAGGCAGGCTTCTCGCCAGCCCAAGCTGCCTTAACCTCCGCTTGCATCAACTCCACCTTGCGACACAACTCGCCCACAACGTTGTTCCCCTAACGCAATAAGTTTTATTAAATAAGTCATACAAAAAAGAAACAGAAGCATGAAACAGTAAACCTGAAGGAAGAACATACCTGGGCATTGTATATGTATGCCCTCTTTACCAGGTCCGGGATCAGCATGGACGACGTGTACTTGATGTCTTCAGGCAGATGGGTCTTAGTTACCATGACCTGCGCCACTTGGCCACTCTTGAACACCGAGTTGGTGGTAGTCACTCCGAGATCAGGAATGAAGGGAGCCGCTCCCACCTGCCCCATCGGCTCCCTTCCCTCAAGCGAGGAGCGCCGAGTGTCTTCAGCTTCCTTGCCAGCCTCCTAGGTAAGGTCGACTGTCTCGATGGGCCGAGGGGGAAGCTGGGCGTCCTTCGCCCCCACTGATCGCATCGGCCTCCTCCTAAGGAGTACCCAGTGTGTTGGCCGGCAAGGTACCTCTCGACTTGTACAAGTTAATTGGCATATCACGAGCCGACTTCATCTTTTTCTACTCCCCTTGGCCAGAGAAAGTCTCTTACACTTGGCTTCATCATGGGTCGTCTGTGACCGAGTGGTCACCCCTCCACTCGCTCCCCCCGCAGGAGCATCTTTCGAAGGGGCCAACTTGTCTGCTTCCCTGCCCTGTCCACCATGGGTTGCCTGCTTGCGTAGCAGTTTCTGGACCAGTTGTTCGTCTGAGAAGTTCACTGAAATTGGAGACAAGCATACAAAATGGTTAGTCAGTGTGCTCAAAGTCAAGTCTGAACAAAAAGTGCACATCAAAATCTCACATAACAATCCATACTCGGACAGGACCCTTGGGTCTGCTAAGTCGGCATAAGGGACAGTTGTACCCTTCTTCACCTTCTGGTAGATAGCCCCTTCTTCTTGTGTCAGTGTGGGCTTTTTGTTGAATCCGAAGGCCAGGACGACAAACCAAGTATTCAATGGGGGGAATTGTGGGTCATCCTCCCGAGTGCCCACAAAAAAGTACTTTTACTTCCAGCAATGGGAGGAAGGTTTTTGGGAGATCAAAGGAAAGGATTTGGTGTCCCTCTGGCTGAAGTAGTACCAATCAGTCAGAGTGTTCTTCTCCTTCAAGTTACAGAATTTGAACAATGACTGGAAAAGATTCACGATCGGGCTCTCGCCAAGTCTGCGTATGAAGATGATGTACGTGTAAATGCATCGCCATCCGTTCGGAGTCAATTGAGATGGGGCGATGCGGTAGACTTTCAGAATGTCCATGACTAGGGGGTGTATGGGAATGCGCAGACCAGATTTCAAAGCATGCTCATACATATAGATCTCAGAGGAAGTCAAAGTACAAGCTCTCTCCCCTACAGTTGGAGGATGAACTGTGACAGTAGTCATTGGTGGTTTAACTTGGTACAGAGTTTGGATTTGGTTTAGAGCCTCCTCAGAAGTGAGTTTGCTCGTGATCTCTAAGGCAGGAAGTTTGTCTAGGGGGGAATGATCGGCTTACCACTCTTCCTCCGAGTGACTCTTCGGGTCGAGGTGGTAGTAGGCCGACTTCTCTCAACAGCCTCAGACGATCCCTGTTCAGAGACACGCTCAGAACCTTCTCGTTCAAAAGCATGCTCGGAGGCTGAAGGGACGACTTCAGAGGATTTGAAGGGCTTTTCAGTGGTGGAAAGATCCTTCGACTCAGTGGCCTCCGAGTCGAACTCACGACTCACGGAGTCTCTAGGTTTCCTTTCCCTAGATCTATTCATCTTGCTTGAGGACACATCGCCTTCAGCGATGAACTCTAGAGATTCAGAAGAAGACGAAGTCCTATACTAGGCCATGTAAAACCTTTTTCTACTGATACCTCCCTTTCTCACTGATGGGTTGACACTATCAGTTGATGAAGTAGCCAAGAACATAAAAGAACAGGAGCAAGCAAAATAAAACAAAGGAATGCGAGACTTACTGTTTCTTAAAGAAGAGAAGGAGTCGGAACCGATGACACTTGAGTAAACTCCAAGTGACCGAGTAGCAACCAGCAGAGAAATTCTCAAATGTCGGGGTGAAGAGGAAAAAAGTTTATACAGAGCGCGGGATCCGAAAGATTTTGAAAATCGTAGGCCACGCGACGCCATTCGGCTGGCCGACGAACTGCCACATTAAATGCAATGTGACGATCGTGCATTAGCCGTTATCATAACAGCTACTCTACCCCTTAGACCGTAGGGAGCGCTTTATGGTGCGCCTTCTCGAGGTGCGACGATTGAGTATCCACCGTTTAATTGAACTGCCTACTAGCATGCCCTAACATCAACGGCTATTAACACGCGATGTTCCGGGCTCATGACCCTTTACGTTTCCGACTCCAACGGCTAGTGGGGAAATGTTGCTGATAGCTGGCAACGACTAATAACAGCTCGATCACACTTCCGAGCACCCAAGCGTTCAGGTTATCGAAATTTCGCTGACTTGCATATTTTGTTCTGCACCTCTGAATGCATGCATCCCCAAGCGTAGGGGACAACTGATCAGTTTGACATGGCCGACCAGACACTGCTTGCACTATCGAATCCTTAGCATCCGACAGCACAAGGGGCAACTGCTAGGGGGGAAAACATCACCCAATATAAATCTTACACGTGGCATCTAAAATGACCTAGGCCCACTAGGCCTTGGATACCCTATCAGGTGTATTGCTTGGTCGGATGATAGAATCCTAAGACGACTCAACTACGTTGCGAGAGTCCTGCTTGAACACGTTGTTGCTTGAACACGTTGTTGACTATCATGGTCAGACGACCACTCTCATGGTAACACCTGTCACTCCTATCTCCACCGACTTGGCGTCCTTCGCTATAGTTTCCTAGTCCTACTCAGAGTCTATGATTTGGGCGTCCCACAGTGTGACACCTGGCAGTCTTACTGGCGTACAACCTTCAAGAGTCTTGGTACCTCCATGCTTCTTGCCTACTCCTATACATAGAGGACGACCCCCAAAGGTAAAGGATTCATTCACTCATTGCTGTCAACTCATTTCACCTCTCCTACACTCAAACTCTCTTTATGTTTCCCTCTCTCTCTCTCTAAACTTGAGATAGCATCTGGCTATCGTTATCTGGCTATCTCTTGACTGTTTTACATTGTGAATTTGACTTAGGCATCGGAGCGTATCCAGGGCTTAGTCGCCCAACTCCCTTGTCTGACTTTGTGATTGTAGGTTATCCAGTTGCAGATCGGCGAGACGATTTCCAACCGTAACAATCCCGGTCAGACAAATACAACTGAAATGACCCGTCAATGTATTCTTTGCTGTTACCAGTCTGAAGGATATTCATGATAGCATCAAATTGATTCTGAATCATCTTGTGAAATATCTGAAAGCAGTTGGCTATATTGCTCTTCTAGTGCATTATGTAGATCCAAGTGGTATGGCTAAAGCAGTCAATAAATGAGACAATCCATTGGTAACCAAAAGTAGCTACACAATGGACAGAGCCCCAGACATCAGAATGTTTCATACCAAAATGAACTAAACTTTTATTATCGGAAATAGGATAAACAACTTTAGTTTCCTTTATGAAAACACAGGCATCACAAAGAAATTATTGGGATTATATTTCTTAATTAAAGATGGAAATAAAGTAGAAAAAATGCTAAGAGGAGGTTGACCCAAACGACAATGCCATTGATGTCTCGGATCAAGGGTAGAGGAGTTGGGGTGAGAAGATCACCTAAGGGGATCGAAAACTATCAAGCAAGTAGAGACCAACAACACCACTGTCAATCGTACAATACAAATTCAACTCTTGAGACATCAATTAGGGAGAAATATTCTTTACAGTTCAAATCACGAGTAAGACTACTAATACAGAGAAGATTAGTAGAAAACTTCTAAACGTGTTAGACACAGGATAGAGAAAAAAAAATACACTGGATAGAGTCTTTGCTCAAAACAATGGAAAAGGAACCATCAACAACACTTACTTTACTATTACCAGACAAAGGGAAGTACTGAAAAAATTGAGTGGATGACCCAGTCATATGGTCGGTGGCACCCAAATCGATTAGCCAATGAAAGGAAACAACTGAGGCAGAATGGCCACCAAAAGAAATACTTGAAGAAGTAAAAAGAAACGGAGCTAAAGGCATTGGTAGGATGGTGATGGAAGCTGCAGATGGCGCTGAGGAAGATGATGAGTTCAACATGGTCATCATACGACGTAGAGTTTAACTGTCACGACCCAAACCCGTACAAAGTAAGAGTGCAGCCCTCACGGGCACTGGTTTAACGACCGGTCAAAATAATTTAAAAATTTATAATTAAACTTCAACTTATCACAAATCACACCAAGTCAAATCCACAACTAAAGTAAAGACATTTCCAAAAACCTACTGGTGGCAGTCTACTTGTCTGTAATATTTAAAAACGAAGTATTTGTCTCTGAAATTAAATTTAAAACCCTATAGAACCATTCTAATAAAATAGTAAAAACAAGCTATGCTTAGCTGAGGAATAATCCGATGCTGCCTCTAAGCTCCCTCCTGTTCTTCGGCAACCTCTTCATCATCTGAGATAATCATGGTAAGGGGTGAGCTCAACAGCTCAGTAAGAAAGAAAATACAACAGAAATACATCACCACAATGATCACTAATACTCCAGTTAAAACCACTCAAGAAGATAAAACTTGTTTACTTGCAAAACATTTTAATTTTTTTTGTTTTTGGCCAACATATGGGAATAATCAATCAACATTGCTCCAGTAGAGGTCATCTACAGCCCGTTTTCACATTTGTTTATGGTCATCCGTCTGTGACCTTTTCTCACTCATCCGCCGGCGTCACGGATCTGACCTAGGTGGCACTCCACCCATAGAGTCTATTTCCCTCTACTAGACACAAATTATTGATTACCCTCACTTCACATATTCCACATCACTTCTTTATCAACAGGTGTGACAGAACACAATTTTGAAATACTCTTAAAAACATAAGCAACAAAAGATGAGAGTAATTGGCAATCACATATCTCATTTAACATCCATAAGCATACCATCACATATCATGAACAAAACAACAATAAATAAACATTGACACCAAAACATGACATTAAAGCATCAGGATCACTTTAATGGTGCACTCTTGTAATATTTCCACTTACCTCTTCGTCGCTCATAGATTGATTGATACTTCAATACCAGGTAGTACTGACCCTACATATATAATCAAGTATGCAAATTAATTAAATTTTTTTTTTTAAAATCAATTCCTTGATTACCCCTCTTAAAAAGCCACATCTTCTCTTTGTAGTTTCTTTAATTACCAAATCGGTTCTAAGGATCTGGACTGATCTACTATGGTCTTAAAACTGACCTGAATCCTGATATTAACTCTAATATAAGAATAAGGTCTAATGTGCATAATCTGCTATATGGTACTGCATAGTAAAATCTAACATAATTGATTTAGAACTCTGATATAAGGATTGTATAAAACAGATTCAAAATCTGAGGTTGAAATTATTCTGGATATGAAATCTATATATATATATATATATATATATATATATATATATATATATATATATATATATATATATATATAAAATCTGTTTATAAATTTGTATATAGTTCTGTATATGAATTGATATATATTCAATATACGGTTTAGTATAAAATCAGTCTACAAATCTGTATTTAAACCAATATCTACGTCATAAAAACCTGTATAGAATCTGTACAAAAATCTTGTATAAGAATTATTAAAATATGGATACAAAATTGTATCTATAGATTGAGATATCAATATAAAGTTTTATATATATTAATATGGTGCTATTTATAAATCAGATCTGCAACAATTAAAATTTTTGAAAGTATGATATACATAAATCTGTTTATATAAAATTTGTATACATTAAATTTGATATATAGACTGATATTGCATGTATGCAAGATCTTAACTGATTATAATAGTAGGAAATATATATACAAAAATCTGTTCACAATATCTGGATTGAAAACTGGTTTCTACCCCAACCTGTTTTAATAAGAACAGAATTTGGACTCAGATGAAAAGAGAGTTTAAAACTCACCTAGGGTTGATTGCTATTGACCCTTATTGTTTTTCCTCTTCTTCTTCTTCTTCTTCTTCTTCTTCTTCTTCTATCGTCTTCACTTCCTCTCTCTCTTTCTATGTCGTTTTTCTTTTTTCTTTTTTTTTTCCTTTCCTTTTATTGCCTTTCACTCTCTCTCCCTCTTGGTTTGTGATTCTAGTCTACTCTATTTTCTTTTCTTTTTGTTTTTTTTTTTTTTTCCTTTTCTCTCAAGTCTCATTCCTCTCTTTTCTCTTACTAATTTTGAATTTGTATTTTATTTATTGTTTAACAATAGTCTTAGATAAGGTTTGTTTCCTAATCCCACTCTATTTCCATATTAGTGGGTCCCACATACAACTAGATAGGATTTGTTTCTCAATTTAATTTTATTTCCATATGTAGTGGGTCCCACCTACAACTAGTATTTTAATATTTTAGGAAACTTACCTCCTTACTTTAATGTTAATTAATTAGAAAATAAGATTTTAATCCCGTTTTTGGTCAATAATCATAAATTAAACTATGTTATTTTAATAAAAAAAACATTTAGAGTGCCATTATGTTAACCCTAAGGCATAATAATATGAAAATATATATTTATATATTTTTTTGGTTAATTCTTAAAAAAAAGAACAGAAACTTGGGGTGTTACACTAACTCATACTATGGAGGGAATAATCCTGAGGATTATCTTCAGTGACAGTATGGTTCGCTGTGGTAGATGTAGGACGACCACGACCACGAGTGTCAAAAGGACAGCCATGTAATTTCCATCACCTGTCTCGAGTGTGTTGCTCCTTCCCAAAGAAATCAAATTCAAAGGAACCTTGTCAGAGGCAAAACAATCACTAACACCGTGAGTCAGACATCCACGAGACAAGGAACTCGAGCCAGAATAGAGAGTTGAGCATTCTTGTGTCACAAGGAGAACCATAGCAATGTGAAGACTATCCTCAGAAGACACCATAGCATAGGCCTGCTTGAAGGAGGGTAGCTGATCAAAATTAAGGACATGCACCCGAATCTGATCAAACTCGATACTGAGGCTAGCAAGAAAATTGAATTCCTGGAGGTTGTCCTCCCACTTTTTGAAGGCAATGGCATCTGTATCACAGGTAGCAGTAAGAAGAACCATAAAAATCCAACTCTTGCACAGGGTGGAGTAATATTGGGAAATATATAGCTCCTTTTGTTTGGTCTCGTGAATCATTGTCTAGAGTTCATAGCATTGGGCAGCATTGCCAACCGGAGAGTAGGTATCTATGGCAGTCTTGCAGATCCGAGCAGTAGTGTCAAAAAGGGGATACCCCTAGAAAAAGTTGATAAGATATGACATGACCAGATAGTTGTAGGTAACCCATTTATCCTGAGAAGGACCAACAATAGTAGGCTTAACAGTGTCTCCTATAATGTAATAGAAAGACCTCGAAAACGAATATCAAGATAACATGAACAAGGCTACTTCAGATAATTGCTTTCATCTTATTTGATGGAGCAAGTAGGGAACGAAGGAAAGTTATGAGAAGGGACTCCTTCCTGTCCTGTTGAGGTTAATGAAATCTTAGACATGATTGCTGGTCATAAGGAAAAAAGGCACAACATGTAGATAGAAATCTGGAAGCTATAATTCTGTATACCAATTTCCAGGGAAATAAACCAGAAATCATGATTCAGATCTGCATTGTGTAAGAGGCCCTTGGTGGATGAGAAAACTCACCACCAAGGTTAAAGTGGAAGAGAGACCAAAGCAGCGGCGGTGATAGCTTGTGACGGTGGGAGGTGGCGCTAAACCGAGAGTATGGAGGAGGAAAGAGAGTCGGTGATAGTGGGCGGCACTTGTGATGTCATAGATAATATTATTAGGGTTAGAATCCCAATACTGATGCTAGCTCTGATACCATGTCGCAAACATAATGAGGGAATAATTGACTTGTCTAGAGTGACAGATGTCATACTTCACAAGCATCAAGTTCCACACCAAAGCGATTCTGTCATTGCAATGTCTAATCTCTTTAGCCAAAAGTGTAGTCCATATGCAAAAACGCAAGAGTAACTCAACTTAACAAAGCCCGACTGCAAATTGGGTAGACGAATGGCGCTCAAGTGCAATCAATAGCAGGAGCAATGAGTCTTCATTAATTTGGGAAGGGAAACTGTAACTTATGAGGAAAGGGGTTGAGGGAAATGATACCACAGGACGGGTGGAGCCTGGAATTTTTTCTAGATGGGGCTGGGTTTACTAATCAATTGTCACTTGGTCCGGGATAATGATTCCACAGTAACCTTTTTTATGAATGATTTGGCAATATAACCATTGGATAGAGAGGAGCCATGAAACTAGCAAGTGTCATGGCCCTGCTTGTACCTCATACATTGAAAGGAAATCATGAAGTTAAGGGGAGGCCTCTCCGCTCTAATCACATGAATTCCTTTTAGATGCCAGCAACTGCTCTTATCCTCAGAGAAAAGAAAATGCATTTACAATATGGGAAAAAGGTTTCAGCATGCATTGTGTAGTTTTCACCTTTATGATGATTCCTAATTTTGTGTTGTGCTGATACATGACGACTAGGATACTGCATCTAGTAAATGAAGATAAAAGGTGGACCGTTTGTTCATGCATAATATTTTCGACTTTAGCTAATTCTTTTTTCTTTTTTTCCCCTTTTTTTTCAAGTCATACTCATAAGTTGGCTTAAATAAATATCTGTAAATTGACTTATGCCCGTCTGATGTGCTTGGAGGCATGTTTGATTTTTCTTCTTTACATGGTGGATTTTCCCATCACATTTGATAACTTCATTTTAGCCAGTTTTGTTCCTCATACACTTGGATGTTGAACAGGGTCTATATGGGGAGTCTATTAGGTACTATGTGCGAGCACTTGCGATGAATCCTAAGGCAGATAATGCCTGGCAATATTTGAGGATTTCTCTCAGGTATATAGCTGAAATTGATTGTTCATTATTGGAGAATGTGGATGAAAAATCATGGTCCTGGTTTATTTGTTCTTCGTTTCCTTTCTGCAGCTGTGCTTCTCGAGATGACATGCTGGAAGCTTGTGACTCTAGGAATCTTGATGTTCTTCAGAAGGAGTTTCCACTGTAACATTCTTTTATCTTTCGAGAGAGCAACAGATGATGTTTGGCATTGAAATAAGGTTCAGGTTCAGGTGTCTGCTTCGGGGATTTCATATTTTAAATTATCTGCAATTCAAGTTTCTGCACATGGAGACTGTAATAATGGGTATAATCATATTATGCAGCACCTACTAAGGAAAGTGGCTGCCCGCCTTGGTACGGACACATGAGAACTGAAAACTCAGACATGGTTTTCTGTTGCATTTAGGTTGGGGCAGAAGTAATATTATCTTGAACTTCAGATCGGTTCAGCCCAAGGTTGGAATTCAAGCGGCCATAGGTTGGCAGTGGAGATGATGGGAAGGTGTTAAATGTATTAGGGGAAATAAAGTAGAGAAAACTAGGAAAGAGGTGGGTGGGGGAGAAGACGAAGTCTGATGGAAGCTCTAGGGAGTGATCCTAAAGTGGGCAAAATAAAGTTGATAAGCATGATGTATTTACTCTGGACATATTTAAATTTCAGGAAGAGAATTTACAGTGCGTCCTGTTATAACTTATATGTGATCTGTTCTGTTCCAGAGCTTGCTTTAAAAGAATCTAGGAAGGACTTGGAAATGAAAACATATCAGTTAGCTGCTGCCTACGTGTCTCAAATTTCTCAATATAGGTATGTCTTCATGTCACAACAATTGTGATATTCTGTACAATCATTGGGCGTGGTTCTCTCTGATAGTATTTTATTTTCTTACCTTTTGCCTTCAACTTCCGTTCCTTATGATTTATTTTCCTTCCAAAGTACAGTGGCGATTTGTCTGCTACTCTTGAAATGGTCACCGTCTGACTCCGGCAACATGAGGTCGCCTATCTATTTACAATATTCTGCTTCTCTCCTATGGCCTCTCCTCTGATCCCACATATTTTGTCCCTTGTCTGTAGACATCTATGCAGCTCTGGTTATTATTATTATTATTATTTTTTTTTTTTGGGACAAAATCAAAATCTGCTTTATTTTATTAACAAAATGACTTAATGATTTCAAGTTTTTGGTTTTGTAATTAATAGTTAGATTCACCATCTTTCATATTTCAAACCAGCACATGTAGATTGACCTATGAAATTTAAAGCTATTTTAATCATCTGGAACCTATTAAATCAAAAAATAAAAATTCACCTGGTACCAGTGCTGAACTTTTTCCAAGTTGTGATTAGGTTGATTGTGGCAAATGGTGTATGATTTTGGGTTGTTAGGAGGGGGGTTTTCCATGCACACTAGAGATTTGAATTTGGGTATGAGATTTAACACATGGCCAATACACCAACCTTACGTTGGAAAGCGAATTTGGAATATGTTTCTTTCCTGTCATTCAAGCCATTCAATAATAAGAGAATCTGGGAATCTGGAAAGCAAAAGCACTCTCCATAGGGGGAGGAGAGAAACCACTTTGCTTCGACCTTAATAAAATTATAGGTGATGATGCTCTAATGATTGCGGATGGAAGCTTTGATCCAGAGACTCAAGCCATCGGATGGGCATCCCTCATTGACCACGGGCTTGTCTCTGCTCAACTAAATTCTGGATATGCAGGAAGTGCCGATCCCAGCAAGATTTCAATCGGTTATTCCCAATGGGATGCCCATGAGTAGAAATCTGGACTTATTCTTCTAAAATAATGCGTTTGGCTTAGCAAAGGTGGTGCGCAATACAATACTGGCCGTGGGAACTTTTTCTTTATATATCTCCTTGACACTTTTCAAAAGACTATTTTAAAACACCAGCAGCTTGTAATATAACTATAGCTCATTCTTTAGCTTGGAAAACCCGGCAAGACCATTGGTATGACCATGCTGTATACTTTGTTTCACAATGATATTCTATTTTCTTCCAGCGAAAAAAAAACCCCTATGGATTTCCACGTCGTGTAAAAAATATAGGGTGCATTTTTTTTTTTGGATAGGTAGGGTGCTCTTATTTGGAAATCAAGTCTAATAGTAAGCTTTAATGGGTGCAACTTCTTGTCACAAAGGGGTGAACTAAGAAATTATAACATTCTTTAGATTATCCTTTGTTTTATTCCAAAAATTATATGAGATAAGAGTAAAAAAAAAGGTTTTCAAATTATATTTGAAAGTGATCTATCATTATGTCACTGTCAAAGCTGTCATTGTTATTGCATATTTTTCTAATAAACAAGTGAAATAATAGGATTTATTCTAAAAAAATTGTGTTATAATATAATGTTACAGTTTCTTTTCTCTCCAACCTTAATCTTGGTTACAACAAGATCTCAATCTTGGTTACAACAAGATTTTCCATTCTTTTGTACAATTTAACGGTGCGATACATCAAGAGAAGTTCTATGATTATTATTTGCACCATTTCAAGCAATTTGCCACTTATGATCTTATAGTAATTGTATAATTTCCTATTCTAAAATTTTGGAAATCTATTGTGTAGTTGGGTCGGCGTATTCGTATAGTTATCCATGGTCAATATTGTTCCAATTCCATTCCCCCCCCCCCCCCCCCCCAACACACACATTCCCAGTATTGTCACCGGATCTACCGCTTAGATACGATTATTAATATTTATGCAACATGTCAAGCATCCAATCGATGGGATTGTCACATGGCGATCATCCATGGTTATTAATAAAAAAAACCCATTCAACAGTTAGATTGGAAAGATACCAAAAAGAGACTTTTCAACTAGATCAGCCCGACTACGCCCAATACCAATCAATCCGTAACAATATCTTGGATTGATTCCGACACCAATACCATGCCCGATATCTTGAACATTGGCCCCTGTTCTCTGTTCTGGTCTCCAATCCATTTTAGCTTCTGAGGTAACGAAGAGTGTAGTTTTACCATTACGGAGGTCCTTCCTCTTCTTTAACGAAATTTTTATTAAACAAATTCTTAACGTCATTGGTTGCTAGGTAATTCTTTAAGATTTTATGTTATTTTATTGTATTTTCTTGGGTTTTAGGTTTAAGGTTTAAGGTTTAGGGTTTAAAAGATGAGATTTTTTCTTTCTTGAAAAGAAGGATATTGAACACGTCCTGAAGTTCCAGATCTGTAAAGTGTTATCTTCTGGGCTGCTAAAGAGATGGTAGGGCATTCTCTCAAAGAAGAAGATCATTAATTGGGATACCTGCCATTTAATCATAAACTGCTGGAATATTAATGGTATTTTGGGTTGAGTAAGTTTATCTTTCATTTGGTTTTATTTGTTTCTCCCTGGCTTGTGGAAGCGATTACAATTTTATAATTTATTTTTGGAAAAATTACAGATGCCTTTTCTCTACTTTGATCGAATATCAGGTACACCCAAAACCTTTTGAATAATTACAATTATCCCATTTTTTAAGGTGTTAAATTTAATAATAAATGGATAAATATACCCCTATAAATCAATGGAGATGGAACATCTTTTTCTTCTTCTCCTTGTCCATATCTTTCTTAGTTTTTCAAAAATTTTTTGCCTCTTATATGAATATAGGAAACACAAAGAATTAAAAAAATAAATAAATAAAGTGAAGAAAAGGGTAAAAAGAAAACCCATTTCGCCTGTTAGGCTTGTATAACGTAACACCTTGGCACAAAAGAACCAGAACTATGTAAGCACCCCATTTTTGTCATCTCTTTTGTAAGCACAAATCTCTCTCAAGACTAAAGAAGGAGACTGAACATGAAAGAACTGTGTGGAACCAAACCCTAGAACCATTTTCATATCCCAGATACCCTTTAGCTTAGAAATCTGTCATATATAGATCCCCTATGTCATTAGGTTAGAAAGTTTCTTTAAATATCCCTTCTAGTGCAAAAACCCTAGGTTAGGTTAGAAAGTCTCCTTAAATATCCCTCATTGTGACCAAACCCCAAGTTAAGTCAAAAGCTTTCATAAATACTCCCAGTATCATGTATCCCTTAAAAGTCGAAACTGTCTTATCTAGGCCATTTGGGGGTCATTCTGGTTTAAATTTCAGGGGTATTTTGATCATTTTGATAAAAGTTAGTCAAACTTGGTTAAAGTTGTTCAAAGTTGGTCAAAGTTAGTCAAATCTAGTCAACTAACCTATATATAGTCAATCTAGACCTTCCCTTGTGACCCTGAGTCCATACTTTCATTTTAGCTCATTTACACCTATTGTTGCCCCTAAGGTCAAACCTGTCTTTTCTAACTCATCCAAGGTCATTTTTTTATATCACAAAGCCTATTTCTGACCATTATGAGTTGCCTACATCTCCAGTTAAAGTTTCGAAAGAATCAAAGAAGATGCAAAAAATGATTTCCTAGGGGATCACTCATCCTGAGATTATCCCGACCCAAGCATGCTTAACTAAAATGGTACGGTCAATTTCAACCCTTTCTAAGGTCGTTTAGGGTCAAATTTCTGCACGACAACATGCACATGGCTAAATGTCACCCATCCAAGACTAGCAGACCAATCAAACTTGGTCAGAATTAGTCAGATCGACTGGTCCAGTCAAAACCTAGTCAACTCGGACAAAACCCAATCAAAACCCATTCGACTCAGTCAAAACCTAGTCAATCTAGTTAAACCTAATCAAACCCAGTTAAACCTAGTCAAACCCAGTAAAGATAGCCAAACCTAGTCAAATCCAATCATCTCAGTTCATACCTAGTCAATACCCATTTAGTCACCTAATGATTACTTAAGTGGTACTTAGAGTGCCACATGGCACTAAAAGAAGCCCAGTCATCCCCTTTGGTAACCCATGAAGGTAGTGTAAAGAAAAGATGGAGGGAGAAAAACTATATAAAAAGGAAATACAAATTAACAAAATTCAGAAAAAAATAAATAAATAAACCAAGAGAGTCCCACCCCCATTCTCTTGAAAGAGGGGGAGAACCACTTTCACGAAAAGAAGAGGGCATCTTTGTTTAAAAAATAAATAAATAAATAAGAAAAAAAAAGAAAAAGATAGAGTTAGAAAAATGAGGGAAATTATCTAAGAGTTGCAATTCAAGAAGGAGTCAAAGAGGACTCTATGGCAAATATATAAGCTTTATACCACGTTTTTGAGAAGAGGAAAAAAACCCTAAAATTGGTGGGAGAGTGCTAGAGGAGAGAGAAAAGGGAAAAGAAGAAGGAAGAGGAAGAAGAAACAATATGACCCCTCCTCCAAGGTATGAATTTCTGCATACTTTTTATGATGAATTTGCCATGTTAAAAGGGTTCTCTCATCGAAATTTGAGCCCCGTCCATGGAGATTTTCCTAGGCAAAAAAAATCTACGAATGACGTTCAAATCTAGAAAAGCTAGAACTAAAACTCGACTATAATTGAAGTGTTTGGCATATTAAAACCAATCTTCTTGCTTTAAAAAAAAAATATGATAGATGCTATATTGAGCTAAAAACATCATCCACAAAATCCAGGCTGATTTGGTTCTAGGAAGAGCAATCTAAAAATTCTCCCAATCTACTGTACTCCATCTTGGATACAGTATAGAAGGCCTCTAGTGATGGGTCTGTTTGAGCATCTTCTAATCATTATTTAACTACCAAAAAAACTGTGGGAGTAAGCTATGCAAGTTAGCTAATGTTTGACACTGATTTTGATAGTTTCTAATATATGGTTGATTCTATATAATTTTTTGAGTGCATACTGGTATGATTCTAGATAGATTTTTTGCACTCTGATTTTGTATAAATTGCAATATAATAGAGTGTTTATCTGAATAAGAAAGAAAAATAGAAAAGATAAGTCTATGAGTTATATTTCTGATCATATTTTTATGTTTTGATTTGCATACTTGTGTAATTTATGGTGGAATTTATGGTGCAACTGGTATGAATCTAGAACAGATTCGGATCAGTACAACAACCTAATTTTGGGAGGTATTTTTTACTAAGTTAGAGTCATATTTTGTTTTGGGGTATTAGAAAAGGATTTGTAACTCTTTCAGATACATTTCTGTGCATATATTTTGGTCAAATTTTTTGCCTTCGGATGAGGTTTTATAACTATTTTATTCACTTCATGTCACATGTAATTTTTCTGTTTTGATTATTTGGTACTTTGGATGCACACATAGTACACTAAATGCACACATGACATGTTAAATATACACATGGCGTATTATGAATGTTCACATATTATTTTGGTTGAGTGCTCGCCACATTTGTTATCGCAAGTTCAATTCAAATGCTCATACGAAATTACTATTTTGAGTGATTTGAAAAATACAATGCTATCTTTGGGTGCTCACATGCTGCTTGTCATGACCCACGACCCGCTCCGTCTGCATGACTCATTGATTGGCAAATGGGTTGGTGGGTTGACCCATAACCTAGAATCCTCCACACTTATACATATGGAAGGTTCTCTAAAAATCTCCACATTCTCTATATTTCTCTAAGAATGTGGGAATATTCTAGACTCCAATGCTAAAATGTTTACAACCGTTGAATATGTAACACTTGTAAAAATTCTAACCATTCGTTGTACCTCTTGATGCCTGTAAATAAGGATGGTCTCATTTGGTCAAAGCACTCTACACTTGAGTGACCAAGTAGCTTGTAAAAAGAAGTCCTTTGTGTGAGGACAATTATCCACCCACGCTGAATGGACTGAAAAATGATTTGGAGTCGCCACCTAGATTAAGGTCTAGGACTTATAAAAATGTAGTATCATCATAAGACAAGGCTTCTATTAACTCATTTCATCCAATATATTGACTTTGATCTATCAGAAAATAGGTAAGCATTCAAGGAACAATTTGAAAAGGTGTTAGGCATCCAAAGTTGTCCAATCTAAAAATCAGTTTCCTATGTGATTCTATTTTTCTTAGATTCTATTATTCTGACTGTTCATGGTCAATGGATGATAACAAGGACTCATGGGGCATCCTACACCAAGTTGCTAAGTTCTTCTAATCTAGGTTTAGCCAAACATGTTCTAAAAGTAAATAAACAAACAAAATAATGTACAGTACACCGAACCGAACCATCTTTGGTTCAGTGATGGACTAAATCTGAGACATTCAAAACATCTCAATTTGCCTACGTATTTCAATCCTAGAAATAAAACCCATAACGTAGTTTGAATGGAATATGAATAAGATTTATGGATGTGGTTTATGCTTAAGCTTCATTAGATTCAATTGTTTAAGTTGAAGTTTGTGCTTGATGATGATTGAGATTGAATCTAAAGATAGTCTAATTTGGATTGAAGTGAATATAAATATAGATATGGATATGATATGGGTATAGATGACCTAAGGATACTAAGATATGATACCGTACTTGGAGAAGTCTCCCAAATTACCTACGTATTTTAGAAGTCCTGAAAATCAGGTACAATGTAGTTCGTTGTGATGGGTTGTGGATAGATATGGATATCCTAAAGAAGATTAAATAAGATTGAAGTGAGTACAACCCAAGTGGATCAAATGTACGACTTTGGGACCTAAGGGTATATAATCCGAGTAAACCACAGATACAGATTCAAGAGAACTTAAAGAGTGTACAATTCGAGTGAACTACAGGTACAGATTCGAGAGAACCCACCAACCAAATCCTAAGACTTTCATAATATCCCTCTTTTAAACATACATGTTTTACCGATCTTGTCGTCATTTCAAATTCATAGATGTTTAGAGAAATTGCCTTTAAATTCTCATTGGTAAGCGACTTCACCTCCTTCATCCACTTAGGTCAATCCATTGTTAGCACTACAGTTAATACACCCCCACATTTAATGAGATCTAGTTTGATTAAGAATCTAGGACTCATTCTATTTTCATTATAAGAGTAATACTTTCTCATCTAACTAGAATAAACCAAATTTTATAATGCTAAATCAAGTCATCCAATGATTTCATTTTTATACTTTGAACCTAAATCAAGATAATTCCTCTTCATATAGATTAGATGTCCATCACATGACTTGTGTAAGAGGCCTTGGGATGTTCATTCATTAAGATAAATATCACCATGTGGTCAAAGATTAATTACTAGACCCGGTCAGATTTACCCCGACTCTTAAGCATGCTACCTCCTTAACCTCTCTAGATATATATACAATTGACAAAAACATAAGTGTCTTACATGTCCTTAAATATATATATATATATATATATATATATATATATATATATATATATATATATATATATATTATATATATATATATATATATATATATATATATATATGTGTGTGTGATTTCCACTATTTGAAGTAATACAACCAACTTTGGTTTGTATCGTATACTTGTTATAAAGATTCTTAGCTTTCCGGCTCTTAATCCCGATTTAACCTCTTAATTGTACAAGATTTTATCCATGGTGGAACCAGTATTACTGTTATATCTTACCAATTCTATGAATCACCCCACTAACTTATCACCTTTGGGATCAAAATGATGTTCCCAATTCTAGGTTTATCTTCTAGATACCATTTCCAAGTAGATATAAACCACTCTACGTGACTCAACGTTCCTCTCTTTAAGAAGAGATCTACGTGCAAAATTTGCTTTCGCACAAAACCTCCACAATTATTCTGGGGTTTACCATACTCAATATAAAAGTGACCTAAATATGCTTATGGTATACTACCATTTTATAGTCATGTAGTTTTACTTGCACATGTTCATAGCATGTTATTCAATGTGATATGTCCAACATCATAATGCATAGCAGCACTATACAACTTCTAAGTTCACCAAAATAAAAATATCTATGAATATTTCTAATGCATAATACAAAGCAAATCATTATTTTCTGTGCTTTTCCGAGATTAAATATGAATATAAAAATAAATATTATAATAATCATGAGAAAATAATTAACAAACATGAAAAAGAAATGGATTTCATGAGAATGATTACATAAATTTTAGAAAATGTTTGATTTTATGAACATCAACTCCACTAGATTGACATTGCAATCATAATAAAATCTAATGCTCCACATTATATATTTTAATGAAATATAATAAATCCACCGTTATACACACATACCCATCTATTATGTATTATATTATTATTTATAAATAAAATATTATTATAATGTCACTTATATATTATATAGGTGTAATAATTGATTAATAGGAACACCAAATATTAAAAATTAACATCCGAATTTTTTGTCCAAAATAATTCCAAAACAGAACCGAATTCGAATTTTATTTTAAGTCCACTTTTTTATCGCATCTTTAACAGAACTCTTAAATTATCTAAATGGCTCATTCCGAATTATTCTCCTTATGAATAATTCCCGAATCTGAATTAAATAACTATAATTCTAAGCATCAACCATTCAATACGAGCAAGAAATGGGCAGTTGAAAATATAGGAGGTAAGTACTTTTCAAATCATCGCTTGACGAACCACAAAATAACAATAGAGACAATTCTGTAAAAGTACTAGCATTGATGGATTATCGATTAATATCCATTACACCTGAGATTTTTCATTTTTTTTCTCATCATCTAAATCAGGCTAACCTTGCATATCTGCACAGCATTGGACTGGCTTACGGTTCCAGCTAAATATATATTGAAATGCCAAATATATGTTTTAAAATAACAACAACAACAACAACAAAAAATAAAAAAAACAAACAAATTATCAAATATTTAGTTTCCTCAATGCATCAATTCATTGAATCATCCAAACCTTATCGAATCATAACCACCTAGGAAGTTTAAAACATTAGCTCAGGCTTTCAGAGAATATAGTACAAGTGAATACAAATTTAAATATTTCAGCCACTTTGAATTGGCTGGTCTTTACCTTATCTAAAATGATGGCTCTAACTATACTTGTCAAGACACAACAGTTATACCACTTCAATTTACCAAGACTGATCCATAGTCTCATATAACTGATATTGGCTTCAAATCACATGCACAGCTATGTGGATATCAAACCAACCATGGATGAATGCTGCTCTGATTAATATCTCAGACATATGAGTAGACCAGCTCTTGATATACAATATAGCATTAATCAATAACATAATTTGGAGCAACAGCTAAAATCCTTTCATTTCTAGATGATGATTCCCTTGGTTCTTCACCCTCTGCAGTTCCTTGCCTACCATCATCTACAACTATCAGATGGCCTTCCCTCCGTATCAAGCTCTGGCATTACACAAAAAAAGGTTAGAAGATCAATCCGAGCAGACAGATTTCTTTTCTGGATGAACACATAAATTTCTTTCCTGCAAGTTTTAGTATAGCCTACCTCTATAATAGCTTTAATTTTAGCTATCTCACTCTTCACCTCCTCCATAGAACTGTAGTTGTTCTTTTCATTCTGTTGACTTACATACCACTGAATCAAATCTTTCTGCCTCATACCCACCAATCCAGTCCCTGCAAATTTTAAAGGAACCTATCAGAAGTTCACAGTAATTCATCATGATCAAATTCAGGGATAAGAACAAGGTTTACATCATTTAGTTAAATAATGTATAGCTTTGACTTTGAAGGGTCTAGGTTTCAATTTAGGTACTCCAGTCCAAGATGAAAGGTGAACTGAACCAATAGATGAGTATATTTTCCTTAACCGATCTAATAAAGACCACTGAACAAATAATTAGAACTTTAGCCATCTGCTTACCATCTTGCATTACAGACTCTTCATGTTGTCTAAGCCGCATAACAAGAGCTTGGGTAACCCGTTGAAAGTATTCATCACTAATAACTAGTTTCTTTCCTTGATGGCTTCCAGTGCCCATGCCACTTTCTGTATGATCAGCATCTGGTTATTATAAGTGCATTTGCTCTTACCAAAAAATATATCTATGACAAGAACACAATATGGCATCTATATGAGCCAAGAGTTAACCTGCATTTCCAGAAACTGGCTCTGCTGCGGTTGTATTTGGCTCAGCACCATTATGTCCAGGACCTCCATTACCATCATCATGGCCATCACCACCATCATGAGTTTCTTCTTGAAAATCAGATAGATCAATCTCACTCGATTCAACACTGCATGGTGATCCAATAATTCCATTAAAACAATTAAAGAAAGGACCAAATAATGCATCTTAAGTAGTCACTTGCCTTATTATGGATGTTTTTAGCAGCCTCACCGCTACACTAACATGGCGTTTTTCCACCTGAAAATAAGAACACAAAACTCAAATTAGGAGGGCAGTGAAATACAGGGAAAGTTTTAGTTTATGGGATTTAACATGCCTGAAGTTCCAAATAACTTCGAGCAATAGCTTCTGAGAGCCTGATCAATGCCTCCAGTTGCCTAACTGTCATGCGATAAGCAACTCTACTCCCTGGAGCTATATCACCTCTACGAAGATCAATGTAGGAATCCACTAGCAGTTTCCTGGCTTCTGAGCTTAACTGAGGATTTTTAGTATTGTTAAAATTTTGGTGTGAACACAAAGAAACAATGTGGAAGGAGAAACTAAGGCTGTGTTTGGTATCATTTTTTATTTTTGCTATTTTTTCAAAAAGTATTTTTGAAAACCATTTTTGATCAAAAATAAAAAATCGTTTGGTAACTACAATAAAAAATAGATTACAGAACGAGAAATAGATTTGGTAAACCTATTCTAAAAATAATTTTTATAACTTTTATAGATCCATATATTGAATACCAAGAAATTGGCCCAAACAACGAAGGGACCCAGATGGTAAGATTCATGCCGGAGAGTGCTTCCAAAGTAGGATTTGGCCATGATGATAACATAACTGGACAAAATGATTCTGCTGGAATTAAACACAAAATCAAGAATAACACAATCTAATTGAAATTTCAGAAGAAGAATTCAGAAAACACATACTGGAATCGGTGATTAAGAAATCCATGAAGCTAATCTTGTGGATTTAAATAAAACCATTTGAATTTCAATTTGACGATAACACATCAAATACAGTATGAACTAGATTTAATTGAGTAACTAGTTTTGAATTAACAAATGAAAGAAAACCAGATTTGATTGAGAATAGTTAATTGAGTTTGAAAAGGGAAATAGAAAGAACCCAAAATTTAGGGGTTAAGGACTCTTCATCACCACCACTGAAAAAAACGGCACTCAAGGAACCGTCTCACCTCACATATAACTGGAATCTGTTACAACAGCTCCCTATCTCCCACATGTGATAATCAATAAGTTATATCCTAGTGAAATTCAACCATCTACATTGCAT
This sequence comes from Protea cynaroides, assembly GCA_028583415.1. NCBI lineage: Eukaryota > Viridiplantae > Streptophyta > Magnoliopsida > Proteales > Proteaceae > Protea > Protea cynaroides. Next base: position 45,341,560 of record CM053267.1, read on the forward strand.
TAGAAGAGAAATGAAAAGTTGCAGAAAAGCAAATCCCTTCTGCAAATTCATGTGTAACTTAATCTGATTACAGAAAAGCAAATCTCTAAAGTGAGAAATGAAGAGTGGCAGAAAAGCAAATATCTTCGGGGCAAATCTGCTGGTGTAATCCATTTAGTGGTGGGGAAAGTGATAAGAAAAGGTGGTGTTGGGTTGGGAAGATGAGGTCTATATTACTCCTTTGAAACTCTCAGGATAAGAGAACAATCTAGAAGAAATAATTTCATTGGATGGCTCCACTTCCTTGAATAGAGATCTATATTCCCAAATAACACCTGAAATTCATTCATCTATCTTTTGAGTTAGTTTCTTCCCTCTGTTAATCCTCTGCAATTCATCCAACAAGAAGCTCAAAGGCATCAACAATGGCAGCAACAACAGCCTCAGTGGCCATGTTCAACGCCAAGTGTTTGAGCATCAACTCACCCAACAATCTCAACCCATCCAAGCAATCTTTTAAACCCATCTCCCTCCTTTCTCTCCAGAAACTCCCTAAAGGACTCACCATCTCCAAAGCTTCCACTAAAAATTCTAATTTCTCACCCTCACTAGCTGGAACTGCAATTGCTGGTGCAATACTTTCCACCTTGAGTCCCTGTGATGTGATCCAGCCTTGGTAGCAGAACAAATTGCAGAGATTGCTGAGGGCCCCAACCATGGTCTTGCTCTGTTACTACCCATAATTCCTGCAATTGCTTGGGTGCTGTTCAACATTCTACAACCAGCTCTTAATCGGATTAACCGGATGCAAAGCTCCAAAGGAATCATTGTAGGACTTTCGGTTGGTGACTGTGGGACGGGTTTATGTAGAAGTCTAGATTTTGAATCATTAGCAAATTCGTCTTTTGTGGCTGACACGGTGATGGGAGAAGATGTTTCCGGCGATGATTTCCAGTTGTTAGATGAGAGTTTTGCGGAGAGATTTTATGTTATATTCAAGTTTCCGTTTTTACCCTCAATTTCAGGGCCGGGGCCGTTGGAGATCTAAAAACCATGTGCAAACCACAACCAAAAAATGATTTTTGGCCAAAAATCAAAAAGAAGTCTCAACATATTTTTTTGAATTTGAGCCTCTTTTTGTTTTTTCTTTTCATAAATAACATCAAAAAATCATACCAAACACCTTCAAAAACAAAAACTTGTTAGAAAAATAAAAACAAAAATGATACCAAACACAACCTAAGTTCACTAATCACTTGAAGGGAGGCTAAACAACAGACCTTTGGCTTAAGAGTCTTCGCATAAGCAATATAACGCTTTAGTTGAGCAGTAGTGAATGCAGGAGTAAGTGCATCTTCATGCTTCTGATGAACACTCACAATGTGATGGGCAATGTGGTAATCTGTTTGATCATCTGGCTCATCAATCATAACATACACTAAATCAAACCTTGAAAGGATAGCAGGAGGGAGGGCCACATTGTACTGGAAAGAGAAAGAGAATCACAATCACTAAATGTTTTAGAAACCCAAATTCATAGTTAAGCAATTGTTTTCTGCTCCATCAACAAACTTCAAACAAACTAAATTTTAAAAATAACAAAAAAAAATACAGACAATTAGTATGAGTTAAAGGACTTCCCCTCCTCCACCACCCCCCCCCCCCCTTTTTTTTTTTTTTTCTTTCTAAGGATTTCTTGATGGAGAGTGATTATGTGCAGAAGAGCCCCCCTCCCCCTACCTTGAGAGGTTTCGATTTATCATAGCGTCCTCCAGTAGGGTTAGCAGCGGCTAGAATTGATGTTCGAGCATTCAGTGTTGCTTGTATTCCGGCTTTCGTGATGCTTATAGTCTGCTGTTCCATGGCTTCATGAATAGCAACCTTCAAGTTAAATCATAGATTAGTTTTTCATAACTTTTAATAGTATGATGAAATGTGAGAATCGAATTCTGAGAGTTGGTGAGGAGGTTACCTGGTCCCTGATTTCCATTTTATCAAATTCATCTATGCAACATACACCATTATCAGCAAGCATTAGAGCACCTGCCTGAGAAAGTTAAGAACATATCACAATTCCATGGAAAAAAAAAACTACTTTGAACCCCAAGAAAGGGATAAAATGTGGTAAAGTTGGAGGAGAAAAATGAATAACATTCTTGTTTCCATTCCATCTCATTGTATAGACCTTTTCTTTTTTCCATTAGGTAACCATGGTTTTGGTCGGTAACCGGATTGAACCCAATTTCTGGAAAGCCACACTAAATGGATTTCAAAAATATGTTATAAAGAATATAATGGCAGTACAAACAGCATAGTACCTCAATACAGAATTCTCCAGTTTCAGGTTCTTTAGCCACAGTTGCTGTCAAACCTGCAGCAGAGGAGGATTTTCCAGATGTGTAGACAGATCGTGGAACAATACTTGAAGTATACCTGCAAGTCAGATATTTGCACCACAGAATAAATATGTTAATCATGAAAACTACCAAAAGAATAAAATAATAATAATAATAATAGGTGAATATAGCATACTTGAGGAACTGAGATTTTGCACAGCTGGGGTCTCCAACAATACACACATTGATGTCTCCCCTCAGGTTGATACCCTCATGGGTGACCTTATGTACACCACCCAAGAGCATAAAGAGGATAGCCCGTTTGATTTCTTGGTGACCAAAAACAGTGGGTGCAATGCTGTCAACAAGCTTATTGAAGAAATCAGGAGTGTTTCTCATCCGTTGGATTTCATCCAGCTCATCTGCCTGGAAGATGGAAATGCAGAAAGCCTGAATAAGGTGAAGAATAAAAAATCTGTCTGCAAAAAAACCACCTAGCTCTTGAACAACGCATATTTCAATATGTTTTCTTGACCTATATGAATAGAAATACTACAAAAAAAATGTCTGGGACCAATCTTTCTCAGTCATTGCTAATACATCAGAAAGTGTCAAACTTCCATCCAGAATTTTCAGATACAATATTGAGGTGGGAGAAGCTATATCCCTTGCATCAGTAGGTCAGTAAACCATCCTAAATTTGTTGAATCCCTCATGCAATTGCTGGCTTACTAGTGCAATTGTTCTCATCAAAGACAATATGCTGTTGTCTGGTGGACAATGAAAGCCAAAAGGGAAAATGGTCATTGGTGGTAATTTATTAAGAAATACATGCCATGAATAATTGGTCCTGCTCCAATTTGCATGTATGAACTCACCATGAACTGCGGGCTATCATCATCAACAATATCCTTCTTTCTGTTCCTAACGTCACTGTCCCTCCTACCATCAGAAATCTGATCACAGTTCATAGTATTAGTTTTAGATCATTGAAAAAACTCCAACAAACAGCACAAACCGAACCAGCGTGAGAACCATTTGGGCACAAACCTGAACTGAATTGGCAATGAAGGCCAAGCGATACGAGAGATCCCTTACCCCCAAAGCCCTAAGACCCCTAACACCTTCATGGCCCGCAGCAGGATTCTGACGCCCAGTGGCTTCTCTTCGAGATTCTGATCTCTCCCCTGGTGATGCTAATGCCAATATGTCTGGTATTACAACAACGGTACCTGTGAAGATTGCCCTATAGGAGCCCAAAGACAAAATTCAATTATCTTTTTAAGGAAAGGGGTGGGGTAATGAAAAAGGATGAAAATTAATAGTATCAAAGCAAACTCAAGTAGTACAAGAACTTGAAAACCAAATCAATGATCTTACGTATCACCAGCTCTAGCCTGCTCCACGATTTCATGACGAAGGATGACATCCATTGATCGAGGAAGGGAGCCCGGTGGTATCTCTTTCGTTGTTTCTTGCATTCGGACCCTCTGCCAATCTGCAAATTTGCTCTCTTGACGAAGCAAAGCCCATCTTGTTCGATTCAAACAGAGTGCATTGGTACACACAATCGGCTGCAACCCAAAAGAAAACGTTAATGTGACATAAAAGTATGTTTTAGAAACACTGGGAAGTTAAAAGCCAATGCTTGTCGATCAGGGAAAACCAAAAAGAATGTCACACCTCCGTATATTTAAATTGTTGCTCAACATTCTTTATTACGTTTCCACATTCTAGACACTTGAAAGTCCCTTGCAGAAGCTCAGGTCTCACCTCACTCGTACGAGTGACTACCCCTGACACTGAAACTAATTTTCCGATCTCAGCTGTCGTCAAATCTCTTAACCTGCATTAAAAGTAGATTTGAACTCGAATCCAAAAGGAAATCCCCCCCCCCCCCCCACCCACCCCCAAAGGGAAGAAGCATTAAACGAACTTTACTTTGTGTTCTCCTTCTCTCTTTTCTTACCTCTTTAGCAGAGGGATGTTGTAGAAGGCTACATTTATGTCTTTGTTGGGGTTGTCATCAGCGATTAAGGTCGGCTTCTGCTCCATCACGAACCTTTTGCAAGCATTCTTCAGGTACGGTTCGAATCTACATCATTGTTTAGTTCTTGTTAAGGAACTGGAAGGCCAAAATAAGGGAAAATTGGGACTAGGGCTTTTAGAATTAACGGTCTTACCTCAGATATTCCTCGGATATGGCCTTCTGAAGGACATTGTTGAAGTGCATTACGTGAGAAAAATCAATGAACATGGTAGTCGATTCCTTCGATTTCATTGCTTCGATCTCCGATTCATAGAATAGCTCAGTCGAGCTGGGATCTAGCTTAAAGCTGAAGAATGACAGATCGGTGAATCACGGAAGAACAAATCACTCGTATCCTTGAGAAAATCAGATTAACAGAAAGATAGCAGCTAAATATCCAAACATAAATTATTAAAGAAAAGGGAATGGGAGAGACCATCACCTCTTGAGAAACTCTAAGAAAATGTTTTCCACTCGAACTGCTTTTTCGTCAATGAAAAACCCACTATAAGAATCCATCTTTGCTCTCTTCTGTCCTGTCTTCACGGTCGAAAATGAAACCTGAAGAAGGATGGATACTTACTGTGACATCGCCGATTGCGCTTCTGATTTTTTTTTTAAGGGGGATGAAGGACAGAAGAAGCGCGGGAACGAACAGCTTCCCGCCAAAAGAAGGCGAACGTGGAACGAACGCTGTGAGTTTAGAAATTCTGATCCGACGGAGTTTGATGCTCAACTGCACGGCAGTCGTAAGTCTCTGCCTTGAGTCTCGTGACTCATGAATGAACTACGATTTATGGTTGTAAAATTTGTTTCGTGTCAATTGGTCGGTTCGGTTTCGATCCGGGCAACTCGGTTTTGATCCAATACACAAAAGATTCCCAATTTCTTGCCAACTTCGGCCTGGTTCAGTTTTGGACTTTTAGCGGACTGGCATAATGGCTCTTATCGGTCCAACTACTGGGGTTTGGATATAGTTTCAGTTTCTATTTATATATTTAGTGACAATTTTTTTTTTGTGATAAATAATGATATTTATTAATTAACTCGTGTAATACACAAAGATGACAGAATTCATATAGTCTATGGATCCAAATCGTCTCATCCCTGAGATTCGGGAGGCGTGGCGGCGACCCCACTGGATGGTCGCCATGTGGAGGTCGGATGAATCCGACCCCTCCGTTCGAGTCGACAAGCCGAGCCGACAAGAGAGTGTCGGCTCGAACGGAGGGGTCGGATTCATCCGACCCCCACATGGCGACCATCCAGTGGGGTCGCCACCACGCCTCCCGAATCTTAGGGATGAGACGATTTGAATCCATAGTCTATAGCCAAGAATTGGAATCAAGCCAAACCGTTCTACATGATAATAACAAAGCCCTCTTAGCTAAAGAATCAACAATGCTATTTTTATCTCTAGAAATATAACTAAAAGTACAATATTCAAAATAAGACTACAAATGAAGAATATCTTCTAGTATTTGAAGACATTGAAACACTGGAAACACCCTCCACCGCTGCAAATAGTTTACCATTACTTGATTATCTGACTCTACCATTACATGCTCAACCCCTCATTAATGGCTTCCAATAAAGGTGTACGAATCACTATTGCCTCACCTACAATTGCTTGAGAAAAAGTGCAAGATTTGAAAATAGCAAATAACACATTGTTGTTAGCCCCATGACTGATGTAGCCCAAGCCACCCAAATACTCTGAAGAGAAACTGGCATCCGTGTTCAGCTTACAATAAGATACTAGTGGTGGTGTCCACTGACCATCATTGGTCACAAGTGAAATATGCTGTGTGAGTTCTTTTTTTAGCATGTTGTGGTAAAATATTAGGTAGATATTGATGAAAATGACGTTCAGTTGGCACAATCACATCCTAAGGAGATAGCTTTAGTCGATTAAAAACCAACTCATTACGGGTTAGCCACAAAATGCCAACAAATAAAAGCACAAAGTGTATTGTATGCTTTCTATTGGTTTTCCCCATAAACTAGAAAGAAAACCACTCTTGTATCCACTCATGGAAATGATGGTTGACAAAGTCCGGAATCTTATAACTGAGGCTTCCCCCAAAATAGACTGCCTTATTAAAGGGACAAGCTAAAAGAACATAAGACACCGTTTCCTCAACGAGTCCACAACGTAAGCAAATAGGATCAACACAAATATTTCGCTTTCTCTGTGCCATTGTTGTAGCTAATCCTGAAATGCAAGCTCGCCACATGAAGCTTTTAATTTTTGGTAGCATAGGATAAGTCCATATCAGTTGGCAAACCATATCTGAGAATTTCGATGGAGTGTGAGTAGAAGTTGAAGGCTATTGAGCATACATCTCATCCGCTAAATTTGTGAGTATGTAATAAGCTGTTTTCACTGAGAATACTCCATTCTTAGCAGCTCCTCAAATGACATGATCTGTCATAGGTAATTTAATTTTCATGATTGTAATAACCTCAGATGGTGAAAATAGAGTAGTCAGGACATCTTGGTTTCACATCCGATTATCCGCATCTACTAATTGGCATATCTTTTAAATTGAACAAAGTTGTGGAGAAGAAGACTTAATTCAAAAGCCTGCTAGTGTTGGAACCAAATTATCAGTTTAAATATTTATATGGTCACCAAAGCCCACCTGTTAAAGCAAACATTTGGAAAGAACATCCATCCCTTCAAGAACACTACGCCAAGCCCAACTTGATTGATGACCCAGTGAAGTAGACATGAAATCACTATCAGAAAAATAGATAGCTTTCATAAACTTTGCCCAAAAAGTGGAAGGATCTGATAATAATCGTCATGCCACCTTTGCTAATAATGTTTGATTATGCAGTGAAGGATCTCTAAAACCCAAACCCCCTTTTTCTATCGATCTGCATAGTCGCCACCAAGATATCAAACATGAACTATCCTTTTTGTTCCCCCAATAAAAGTTAATAGCCATACGTAGTAACTCCTTGTGTTGAGACTCTGGTAATTTGAAATGGGACGCAACATAATTCGGCATAGAGAAAGCCACAGATTTTAATAGTGTTTCTTTACCAACATGTGATAAAAACTTAGATTTTCACCCAACCACCTTGAGATTAATCTCCTTAAATAAATCCTTTTTCAAAAGGCCAAAATCCACTAATAACCTTAGATATTTTTTTTGTCCCAACCCCATATGACATTTTCAAGATTTAATAAAACCATCTTTTAATTTTGGATGACGTATTAAAACTGAAGGGGAGAGAAGACTTCTTGAAATTGATTGATTGACCAGATGCACCACAATAAGTTGCCAAACAATCTTTCAAAGCATATATTTCTATAAGTAGAACTTTATAAAATAGTAAACTACCATCAACAAATAATAAATGAGTTAGAGGTGGAGTGCCACGGATACAAATACCAGACATAAATCCACTGCTCTCAGCTTTATGCAATAAACTGGATAAACTTTGAGAACAGATAAGAAATAATGCTGGCGATAAAGGGTCCCCTTGTCGAATCCCCCTAGTCGATGTTAAGGAATCCTGAGGAATGCAATGTCATAAAACCTTATAGGATATTGTTTGCATACATTGCATCACCAGATTTATCCTTTGAAAAGCAAATCCTAATCAAGTCATTATAGTTTGTAGATACACCCATTCAACTTGGTCATACACCTTTTGCATATCCAGTCTCAGGGTGATAAAATGTTTTTTCTCTTTTTTCCTCTTGTTTATATAATGGAAAGCCTCATGAGTGATAAAGACGTTACCTGTTATAGATAGATTCGGAATAAAAGCAAATTAATTTGGTGAAATAATATTATCCATGATAGGTTGGAAGCGGGTTGCCATAACCTTAGTGATGACTTTGAAGACCACATTACATAAAGAATTGGCCAATAGTGACCAGGCTCCTCTAGATTGCATACCTTCGGTATAAGGCAAATAAAGCTTAGGTGAGACAACTCCCGAAGTGAAGAAATCGCAAACTAGAGCATATAAGTCAGGATGAATGAAATCCCAATATTTTTGGAAAAAACTTGACGGAAAACCACCGGGACCAGGAGACTTAGATGGATGCATGGCAAGTAAAGCAGCCTTCACCTCATCCAAAGTCGACTGAGAACAAAGGCTATCGTTCATAGACTAAGTAATGACTAGGTTAATGGCTCCAAAACATTTGACAAAGCTTTCGAATCAATAGTCTCAATAGAGAAAGTAGTAGCAAAATGTCGATGAAGATTAGTAAAAATTGCAGCCATGGATGTAGATGCGTCTCCATTAGCACACTTTAATTGTAAGATGTGATTTTGCTAATGATGTTGCATAGTAATGGCATGATGAAATTTTGAATTTCTATCACCATCAATCATCCATAAAGTTTGTGCTTTCTGACACCAGAAATCATTTTTTTTGTTTAATTCAAGATCCAATTTGTGGGATAAAGTAAGAAGACGGTTCCAAATATCCTCAATATAAGACTGACTTTGAACTAAATCAATTTCCACCGATAAATTTTTAATTGTAGTTTGAACATGGCCAAAGACCTCCTTATTCCATTTCTTATAAAATGGTTAACAGTAATCCAATTTAGATTGAATAATCTCCGCTACAGAGCCCTATGTTGTTATAGACCACGCTTCTTCAACCACAACTCGATATTAATAGTGACGGAATCACATATTCTCAAATCTAAATGGTCTATGACCTGTTACAAGACCACCCTCTATATCAAGTAGAAGAGGGAGATGGTCAGATCCCACTGAATTTTGAACCAATACTGAAGCATTCATGTTACTCCTTTACCAACTTTCATTACAGAAAACCCTGTCCAAACGAATCCTAATATTAGCAGCACCAATTCTCTTATCACACCAAGTATATATAGGACCTTTACAGTCCAAAGCAAATAACTGGCAAGAGTCTACCATATTCCAAAATAAGTACATATCATGGTGATTAACAGGCTGTCTACCTTGTTTTTCATGCCATGCTAGGTAGAAATTAAAATCCCCAACACTAACCAATCATATGTTCAACTAGAACTGAGAATAAATAAACTGTCCCACACACTCTGTCAATGTTTCGAAACATAATCACCATAAACAAAGGTAACTTGATTGATACAACTAGTGGCAAGTACAACAGTAGCATCAATAACATGCTAATTGAAAATATAAATAGTTAAAGTAATAGAATCATGCCATAATAAAGCTAATTCACCAGATAAACCAATTGGATCTACTGTAAAGAGATGTGGATAAGATAACCGCTGTTGAAGCTTTTCCAAACGAGATCTTTTCCCTTTAGTCTCCAGAAGGAAAATAATATCTGGTCAAGATGTACGTGAGAGGTAAGATAATGAACAAACTGTCAAGTGCCTCCCAATCCCTTAACAATTCCAACTGAGGATCTTTATTGGGACCAGTGGTGTTGGTCTGTCCCAGACACCATAAGGTTTCTAGAAATGACCAAATTTGGAAGAGATAAGTGAGAAACTGCTGACATTACCTGAGTGGAATCTATTTTATTGTCATTGGCTATGTGAAGATATTTCCTTTTTGGTTGTGGATGGAGAAAGTAAGGTCACTGACGCACTTTAATAAAATTCTTAGCCTTAGTCTTACCATAAACCTAAACAACCTTTCCTTTCTTTGTTAGTGGGTTGTATTGTAGAAAGACAGGGGTAGGAGCAATGGGCAAAGTAGGAGAAGGAATGGGCAAAGGAGGTATTATGATGTGGTAGGGTGATGGTGGTGATGGTGGTGAGGGTTGTGAAATTAGTGGGTTAACATGAGATGGTAGTGATGATGGTGTAATATTATGGAATGGTGGTGAGGGTTGTGGAGGAAGTGAAGGGATCAAGTCAGATGGTGAAGTCGACAATTGTTGGAGGAGAACATGCAACGTAATAATAAGTAGGGGCATATCATTGTAAGTGGGAGAACTAGTAGGGGATGCGGATTAGGTTGATAAGTTGTGGCAGCAATAGAGAATTAATTTTTCTCAGAGTGTCAACAATAGTTGGCGACTAGGAGGAGGAGGTGACCTATTGGTCATGGTTTGTGGTATTAGAAAGAGCGGTAGGAGTGGGGGGGGGGGATGGTGAGAGTCAGGGTTGTGAATAGGTCGTGAGTTTAGTGAATTACCCCCTACACCAACACTGGATGGCATGGCTACATTATCACTTGAGGAGGATGATGACAGTTGAAAATAGCGTTTACGATACTCAATGATAAGTGTGTGATTTCTATATTTCTATTCCCTTTGCACTATGCTTTTTAATGTGTTTTATGTCGTATTGAACTGAATAGAATGAATTTTATAAGTTTAGCGTATTTTAGAGACTTTGAGAATTAGTTGCTAAAAGATAGAAAATTTTAGCATTCTTAATATTGACATTCTAAGCTTCATGTAGATTTTTGACATGAAAAGAGTTTCAAAATTGAAAATTTGTCTTCAGTAAAGTTGTAGAGGACGTCTTAACCTTTTTGGGCCTCCAAACGTTCCCTCAAAATCTGACACAAAAATCTGATTCGAATCCAAATTGGAGCAGCCGTACGATATAATTAAAGCATTCAACGGTGAATGAAATTTTCATAAAGAGTCTTCTACTCAAGTTAGGAAACTTACAATAAAAGACTCCAACGAAGAAAAGAAACTCTACAATTTCAAAATTCTAAATAAAGAATGAATTCTACACAAAGAATGAATCCTACACAAAGAAAGAGTTATAAGTTACAAAGGATTGTCATGTTTTACATATAAAGCACTAGTGTTAAAATAATCAAGCTCTCTCTCTCTTTTGCTATAAAATTTTCTCTCTGAAAGGATTGTAATGTCTGATTAATTTTCTCATTCAGTTCAAGGGAATTTTGAAGCCTAAACTCATGTCAATGGTGTCTCTATTCAGTAACGTTGTTCTTTTTCTCTCTTTTATTGGAATTGCTTATGTTATTCTTTTATCTTTATTTATGATATTTGTCTGAATAATTTAGTAATGGTCTACTGAATGAATTATATTAATATTAATTACTAGATCTAGAATCTGCGATACGTAATCGTTCTGGTTCTAATCACAAGTAGCAAAAAATGGTAGATAATCATGTTCAAGTTTTCATCTCATCATTGTGAATAATATAACCTAAGTTAAATAATCCATGATTGTGTGTGATTGTTACTTAGATTGATCTGTTTTCCACTCTCTTAATGTTGCCATTGAATTAAACATTGAGAGTTTATTCAATATTGTTCAATGGTTAGATCTCTCTAAAAAACTTGTTTTAGTAGAGATACTTAAGGAAAAACTCAGGTAATAGAACGTATTGTTATCCAGGGTCTTTAATTCTAATTGGGAGGAAGAGATTAATGCTACAATTAATTTTACTCATTGCATGTGTGTGTGGATATTGAACCAAGAACTGAATCTTCTCATATAATTATTTTTCTATTTAAATTCTGTCTGTTTACTTTTTATATGATTCAACCAACTAAAACCATCTTCGTTATTGTGTTTGTTTAGCATTAATTAGTATATTTAGTTTAAGTAGAATATAAATTTTGATCAAATCACTCTCAGTGGGATCGACCTTTGCTTACCTTATTTACAGTTTATTAACTAGGTCAGTAAAGAAATATTTAATTAAAATTGGTGCATTCGACAAGCTACGACTCATCACTTTCTAAAAATAGAGTGATAAAGCTATATCCACCAATCGTTGGTCAGTGACTACACCTTGAACATTAGGGCTATAAATGCCAACATCATGAATTCCATAATTTGTAGCTAAAAATAAGCAGTCACATTGTGTATAGTCATGACCAAGCCATCCACACTCATAACAAAATAGTGTTAACCGTTCAATTGTAACCATGATTGTGGACTGGTCACCATTCTGGCGTTGAAACTTTCAAACGAATAGGTAATGGTTTGGTGATATCCAAAGTAACACGTACTCGTAAACAGCGGATTCGTTTCCCTCCTTAAGCTCCCTATAATTTTAGGGCCAGAGATGGCTCGCCAATAGTGGCTGCTAGTTGATGGGCAAATTATAAATTAAAAAAGAAGAGCGGGCACCTCATGGAAATGAAGCCAAAACTCTTGAGTGTTGAAAGCATATACGTCGCTTTCCGACCATCTTTCTAGCGGTATAAGAGTACCAGAAACAGTCCAAGGTCCTTCAGTGCACACATTTTGCAAATCCAATTCATGCTTGAATTTGAATAGGAACTTATTGTCATGATACTCTGACACTTCGATCAAAAATTTGCAATGCCACGCAATAGGAAACCACTCCAATACTGCTTGATTCCGGTATAGCTTTCCTGGTAAAACAAACCTTACCAAAGTCGTTGTCGAAGAAAGGGAATAAGCCTCTTCAGAATAGTCAACAACAACAATGGATTGGGAATTGGCCTCCTCCAAATGTTCTCGTGCATCAACATTATCATGCGATGTCGGCATTCGGCCAGCAGTGGAAGTGGCCATCTTTTTCTTACATTTATATATTGCGAAAGATTGGTTTAATAGATTCTTATCCACCCATTATCGGCTTGGTTTGATTTCAGTTTCAACCTGTAAAGTCAGTTTGGTTAGGTTTTATTAATTGGTCCGATCTGATTTAAATTTTCTTTGGATTCTAAAAGTACCGATGAAATACAGCCCAATAAGATTTTGTTTCGGTTCAATCCGGAAGGAATCGGGCAGATTTGGTTTTGATTTTTTTGTTTATACCTAATTTTGAACACCTTTATTTGGAAGTTCTCTTCCACATTTTTTTCATATTAAATCATCTAAAGTTGTATTTGGTATGCATTATTTGAATGCATCCTAGGGTGTAGAAACACAATTTAAGATAACAAAAACAATTCTTGGTATATATATTGTCGTTCTATTATAATGGAATGCGTTGGTGAATATATAAGTGTATGATTCAGGGCCAAGTCGTTCACCAAATTTCGGTCTCAATTGATCTACCATGTGATAATTTTTGGCTTCTAAAAACTCAAGCACATAGGAATGGATTCTTATTTAAAATGTTACAAAGAAAAAGGGGGAAATTTCACACATTTTCCCTATACTTCGCCATAAGGGCAACCATCCCCAAATTTCGACGATAATTACAACCGTATCCAACTCTATTAAGATAGTTTATGAAAATTGAGAAATAACCTATTTATCCTCTCTCAAATCCTCCACCCTCTTATTCTTCCTCTATAATTGGCTATCTCAGATAACCCTATTCTAAAAACTCATCATTATTCGATATGCATGTTCATCTTATTGATTTCTTATGCGAAAAAGAAGGCGGTATTTTTTTTTCCTTAACCATTTCTCTCGTCGGAGCACCGTAAGTCACTAAAAACAAAGGAGAATTCACCTTAAAACCATCAACATGGACAATGAAAACTTAAGCATAAACTTTAATTGGTGAAAACTTTGCACCTTGATAATGAAAGTTTAGGCATGAAACTTGAAATGGTATAACCCTAGCCATGAAATCTGAAGAGTGAACTTGAAATCCAAGCCCTACCATGAACTTGAATTCCAAACCCTACCATGAATTTGAATTCCAAACCCTATCTGATTATTAATCGGTCGTTCATTGTGTAAGGGTGCAGTTCATTCATCGTTTGACTGCACCGATCGATTATGGACCGAAACCAAGACTAACTGATTAAATGACAATTAAACTAAATCCCTAAAGGCTTAAACCTTAAATGGCTAAATGTCTCTCATTCTCTCTCTTCATTTAGTTTATGTTCTTTTAATTAAGAATTTAAAATAGGATGTTGTGAATGTAGAATAAATAATGACCAATTACAACAAAAGATGGGGCAATTTTTTTTTTTTTTTTTTAAATTATTGTGACCCGGTTGGCAGGATTATGAAGATTAATATAAGACCGAATAGCATAATCGATTATGGATCAGTTGGTTCACATCATTGAATCATGTTAATAGATCGATTATACCGATTAACATAAGATCGATTCGAGATCGAGACTGACCAGACCGAATATAATCCTATTCATGTCTCGCAAATGAGGAACAATTAGTTAAAATGCCGATCACGACACAAGGTATAAAATTGGGAGTGATTGATTAGGTCCAACCATAGTTAGTTAAAACGGGAACGACAAAAAAAAGAAGAAGGGACGATATAGGTTTTAAACAGAGGAAACAAGAACGGTACGGTAAATAAAGGGTCAAACATCCCAAGAATGGCGAAAAAATAAAATGGGCAGTAACAAGTTTTAAATGGATCATATATAATACAGTACGTTGAAAAAAGAGAGCAATATACTGCCATAAATTGAAAAAATATACCTAAATCAATGGGAATAGATGACATTTATGATATGTCTAACCATAAAATGGTGAGAATTATCACATTCAATCAAGTAGTTAATTGATGTTTTATGTTTGTCAAAGATTCCAAAGATGAATCCATATGGAGAGAGAGAGAGAGAGAGAGAGAGAGAGAGAGAGAGAGAGAGAGAGAGAGAGAGAACGCTATATGGTGGCCTACAATATACATTTGTTATGACCCATAGCCCACAACCCACCCCAACGAGTAATAAAGTAATGAGTTTAGAAGCAATTTTGAGGAAGTGGCAGCCTTTAGTCCCACATCGATTACACGCAAAAGTCAATAAAAATATTAAATGATATGGGGTTAATTGACTCATTACTCATTGAAGATGTAGGTTAAAATATGAATACGGTATGATTTGCATATTAAACAAACCCATTGTAAAAGAGAAGGCTTGGAGTATGGAGTATTTTAAAGTATTTTTGAGGTTAATACGACAATACACATACTAAACGGTTGAGTATGATATGATTGTATGGTATGCATTTAAAATGAGGTTTAACTAACAGAGGATCTGACAAAGACCAACCAATCGATTGACACCCTTGTGGAGGCCAAAGCTTCCAACTGGCCTTCGAAAGCAAGGCTTTATTACACAGTTGCGGATTCCAAAATCCTAATCCCCTATGCTCTCTTGGTTTACACAATTTGTTTCAGGAGATATTGCAATCATTCGCGCCATTGCTCCAAAAAGTTGGGATCAAATCCTTTCGAGGCCGGTAAATTGAAATGCAAACAGGCATAATGGGATACACTCGAGTTGACTGACTTGATCATCACTTCCTTACTGTTATAGGCATGGGACAAAAGTTTTTCCTTCTAATCACAGATACAACCATTTACTTCATCCCTAATGTCTTCGAATAAAGCAGACTTAAAAGTCCAAAACTCGATCGGTGCATATCGGATTTGCATGTGTTGGAATGTATGTCTTCCATTCTAACAAATTTACAGTTATGAAGTTTGTTTGCCCGGGCCCCAGCGTATCACCGGCCCTCGGCCCAAATTTTTTTTAACCTTTTTTTTTACATTGGGATATTTTGGGAATTAAATCTAGGGGCAGATTTGTAATTCCATATGTTTTCAGAGTATTATATAAATTATACTTATCCTAGAGTTTTTGGAACATCACGAATTCGTGGGAATTTTCTCTATAATCAATTTTCATCTCTAAGATAGTGAAAGATTTGATTTACTGCAGCTGTAGAAGTAACCCTCACACATTGTGTTGGTGAACCACGTAAATTTTTGTGTTTTGTGTGTATGTGTTTCTTTTTTTCTACTTCTTGATTCTGTAACAGCATGACTCTTGAATAACGTCGTCTGAGAGAGGTAGCCGTATTTGGGCTAAACGTAAGCAAACACTTCTCAGTTAACTGTCAAACAGTGCCCTTGCTTTACCAAAAAAATAAAAAAAAAGCCAGCAAGAAACCTTATAGGTTTTGGATCAACCTGGTTGAAGTTCGAAGAAGACGACACTATCATCTTCGAATAATAAGTGGGACACTGGAGGAGCCCTGTTGCCAATAGAAATACCCTTAATCAGACCTGTACTTTCGTCTTTCTACACATTGAAGGACCCAACATAATGCCTCAGTGCAGAGAATGAAGATGGCAGTAGGGGATAAAAATACCCTTCATGTATATCAATTAGTAGTTATTCGAGGGAAGACCCTTAACCACTTTCATGAGGTGCTTATTTGATGCATGATATAGTGGCGGAAGGTGTGATGCCTTATGAGAATCATGATTTATGTATGATTCATAAACAATGGATGTGTCATGTATGCATGTATATATATGTAGAAAACGGGACTCATCTGCTGCATTAATAAGTGCAGCATTGCATGCTGCAACCATTGGATGGATGCCACATGGACAGAGTTACATCCAACGTACAAAAGCAAAAAAAAAAAAAAAAAAAAAAAAAAAAAAAAAAAAAAATATATATATATATATATATATATATATATATATATATATATTGAAGGACCGTGTGATCACACACCCCTCCCCACTGGTAAGTAACTGTACGGTCGATGTTTTCAAGCGTATGATCGACGGATTTTGCTACCGTATGTCCAATCGTACGACCCCAAATCAGACTCCGAGTTGGGAAACTTTCCAAATAAAAGGGGGATCTCTTTTCTATCGTTGGAAAACTTTATATGGAGAGTTTCTCTCTATATAAAGGATGTTCCTCAACCATTTTTCACTCTTTTGGAACATTATCAAACCCTAGAGGAAGAGAGGGAAGAAAAGGAGAAGGAGAAAAGACTAGAAAAACTAAGAAGAAGGCTGAGAAAAAGAGTTCTATAGACTCTCTGCAACAAAAAAGGTATGAACCTTGTCTATGTAGCCTTAGAAAACCAAGACTAGAAGTTTCTAATGTAAATTATAATACCAAACCCAATATAAGGATTTAACTATGGGATTTTCTGAGCAAATCTCAAAGGGATCATGGAGAATGGGTTAGAGTAATTTATTTAATAAAACTAAGAATTTTGACCTTAGAACGATCATTAGGGAGGACCTCGTTGATGACCAAAGAGGAGGAATCCATAATGGAAGTAAGAAAACACATTAAACCCGTATGGTTGCAGCTACGGTTGACTATAGCATGACCAGAGTATTGACCATAGCCATTCAGGAAGAATTCAGGAACCGTATGGTCGCAGGTATGGTCACATATAGTGCGATCGTAGGGTATCGACCGTATGAGGTAAGGTCGACACAGCATGAGACCATATGACCAATCAGTCATCTATCAGTGATCTATTTGATTTTCGACTACTGCAACATGTTACACATGAAGCCTAACTTAAATTTATATAACTTATAGGCTACTTAATTGATTCAAAGAGAGTTATAAGGCTTGAAAGAAGATCAAATTTTGTTGACAGGTGAGGGAACAAGACCTAAATTAATTGGATAATAATAAACTGTTATTTTATTGAGTCCAATGCCATGATTGATTATATGCTTGTACTTTTGTAATGTGCATCTCAGATGTCATCCAATACTTCTGTTATTACTACTCATGCATATTTATTTCTGTCTATTATAACATGATAATGATGATGATGCTAGGAATAGACATGTGATTGTGTGTGTGTGGTTAGTGTGTTGGATGCGAGTGGAGCATGAGGGGGAGGACGTGACACTGTGGTTCATCCTGGTCACCAGACTCTTGCTCTATCTTTACTCAAGTATTGCCATTGACATCATCGTATCGCCATTACCTTAGCAGAACTATTACGTTGTAGGGCATCAGGGGAGGTGGTCTCAGACCGTGTGCCCTTTGACTCTGTCGGGGGGCCTTAGCTCTATCTCTATGGACGTATTGAGGGATGCTGGGGTGAGGCCTTGGATACATTGGATGACATTAGGATTGGTTAGTTGCGAGCCCAGTTTGTAAGCCCTCGCCAATAGGGGTGTACGTGTTGGTAAGGGCGTCAACGGACCGGTCTGGGCCGGTTTCGGTCCGGGCTGAATCGATGTCGGCTTTTATAAGCCCAGCCCAAAACATGTCCATTAAGAGTTTGGGCTAGGTTGGGCTGCGCTGAACACAATAACTATCGGGCTGGTCCAGTGTTGGTTTGTTATTGGGCTAGGCTTATTGAGGTGATTTCGGGCTGGTTCGGTCCTGACCGGGCTTATTAAGCTTATCGGTCCTATTTTATATGTAAGATATATAGCCTATTTTATTATTTCTATCTATAAAATTAGCATCATTCCTTCTATATGCATGTAATTCAGTAAATTGTAACAATTAACATACTCTTTTCAACTATAGATTCATATAATCTTTCGGATCAAGAAGTGAACTATAACAGTGTAATATAATCCATCAAAATTTAAAACCATTAAAATTAGGAAACTGGGCCCGGATGGACCTTACCGGTGTTCGGGTTAGGTATTATTGTTTCAGGCTATCGGGCTTCTTAATGGGCTGGTCCGATCTGATTTTAGTTTGGGCTGAAACGGTGTTGGGCTTTACAAGATGAGACCGAAACCTGTCCATTAAGGTTCAATCCGGGTTGGGTTCGGGTTATATTGGGTCGGCTCAGTCTGTGCTACCGGGCCGGGCCCATTTTTGACACCCTTACTTGTTGGTATGGGTAAGGCATCAGAAGAAGTGTTGGCAGTATGTGATCTTGACACTTTAGTTATCTCTATTCCATGGTGGGTGCATGTGGGACGGCAATGGTGTTTGATCCATTAGACAGATTCACACACTCGTGTATAGAGGTACTATAGCCGCCAAACCTTTCTATAGCATATTGCAAACTTAAAAATCAGACCAAAGATATTGAATTGAATGCATGCATATGTTTGCGCATTATTTTGTTTGCTCATTGAGCCATGATGTGTGCTCACCCTTTCGACGTTGAATATTTTTAATTGATGATGCAGGTACTACTGTGAAAGATTACGTGAATGAGCTGTTGTATGGACACATGACAGCTTTGGATGTAGAAGACCAATTGTACGGGAAATACTTCAAGAAGTTATGCAAGGGCATCTTGTATTGCTGAATAGAGCACCCACTTTGCATAGATTAGGCATCCAGACAAACTTCCATTTGTCCATATTTCAAGAAAAAGTATCTCTTGTTTCTGGTTTCCATTCCCATAAGAATTGTAGAAGATGCACATGATCCTTCATGCGAGTGCAATCAATGTGTCTTTAATTAGTTTAGTTATTTTGACTATCGAACATGTAATTGATTATTTCATTTTATGTCTTAAGTTGTTTGAAGATAACTGGATTAAACATTTTTTTATCACTGTTAGATATTCAGTTCATTATTTATAAAGACTTTCACTTATTTGTTTATTCTCTTTGATTATTATCGTAGAATGTGTGTGTGTGATTTGATATGGTGGGTACGACTTATACGAGATTCTGATTGAATCGTTGGTCTATTGACGGTTCATTACACTACTCTGGTTAGTTCAAAATTGAGTTGTGACAGAAAACATCCAAAAACCCTAACCCTAGAGAAATCAATCCAAAAACCATAACCAATCATACTGCATATTTCAAAATAAAATGAGGTAGGAGAAAAGATTCAAAGGGGTTGAAGGTTTACCTTGTAAGAATGAGAGAAGGCTACTATGGGTGAAAAATCGAAGGGCCTGCTCCCGATTCCGACTGTAATGCCTGAAATAGGTGTAAACCCCATTAATACCATTCGACATTCTCATGAAAAAAGAGATAGAGAGAGAGAGAGAGAGAGAGAGAGAGAGAGAGAGAGAGAGAGAGAGAGAGAGAGAGAGAGACAGAAGGAGAGAGGGAGAGAGAGAGATGGAGGGACGAAGAGAGACAGAGAAAGAGAAAGGAAGTAGAGATGGAGGGAGGAAGAGAGAGAGAGAGAGAGAGAGAGAGAGAGAGAGAGAGAGAGAGAGAGAGAGAGAGAGCTAACCTGTTAAAGAACTGTAGTTTCACAGAGGAGAAGATGAAGAAGCTTTGTTCAACCCCAAGGAGAACACGAACAAAGAAGAGTGTCTTTGTTCGACCAGCAAGTAGAGAAAACATGGTAAGCCAAAGAATAAAATGAGAGTTAGATTCGGGAGACTCCTGTGTTTTGAATCTCGTTTTTGGCTTTGGATCCGTAAAAGCAAGTATTTGTGACTCTGAAATTTTGGCTCTGAGAGTCATTTTTTGAACCAGTTGACTCCATGGGAGTTGGAATCAACATAGTTTTACCAAATACTTTCTGGCTCCCAAATGGCTCCCATGGAGTCAGAATCAAGACAGAGTCAGAGCAGAGTGGCACCAAACAGGCACTAAGAGATTGCTCAAAGAATTGTTCAAAAAGTCTCTTCAAAGTCGCCTTAAGCCCCCTTTATATAGGTCACAAGTGTTTCCAAAAAGTTCAGCTCGTAATAAGCCTGAAAACTTGTTCGGGATTAATAACACAACTAAAGAACAATAGTAAAAGGAAAAACGAAAGAGAAACACAACAAAACGATTTTATGTGTTTCACTTACGCAATGTTTATGAGCTACATCAACGACAGATCGATGAATCACGGATTCCGCTATTCCAAATAAGAAATTACAATGCTAGATACTCTCCTTACGAGATTACACCTTTATATAAAGGAAAACCCTAAACCCGAAAGTCCAATATTGTCTCGAGTAAAACTATTTCTATAAATTTGGGCCAGGAGCACAACCCCTCAACAACAAGTGGGACCAATTTTGCATCCAACTAGTTGATTGCATAACCATCCTAACCAAGCTTTTTCTATGTCTGTTATGGGAGTTATACACCCACCAAGAGTAGGAAGACACATGTCCTGAGAATACACTTCTAGGGGTGTGCCATGTGTCTGAAGGCTGATACCAATCAGGGCCATACATATGTACATAGACGATCAACTCGAGCTCAATCATCAATGACCTCCCGAGGTCAGAAGGAATCTAGCCCCATGGGTGGATGCTGTCATTCTAAGTCTGCCGAGGGCAGAGATATAAAAGGAAAGAGCATGTAGGTCCATGGGGTCATTCCATGATCTACGCTGAGCTGACAGCTCACATGAGTTGTCAGGATAAGGTCAAGCATGACCCTCCTCGCTGGAAGGCAATATATAGGGCAACCCTATTTACGGGAGCCTCCCCACAAGGATGGATCAGATTCTGACCCCAAGAAGGAAAGCCTGTCTTTGTCCGTGATCGAAGGGCCAAGATTGGTAGACGGATATGGAAGTTTGAGATCCGACGGGCCCTGTCAATGAACGTACAAGGAAACATAGCTGGGTTCTCGTACGAAGCGATGATCACATTTCGAGCCAACCTCCTGCCATAAATGGTGACTCTTGCCATTTATGTGCTGACTACTCATGTCTACAAGTACAGAGTCGATGAAGGTAAACAGTTGAAGACTTTTCTATCCTAACCGCACTTTGCTGCTTTACTGCTTTGCTAAGATGATTGTTTGCCCCCACCTATTCAAAGGAGCAATCAAATTGTGCCTGTTCCATACTGTTTGCCTCCCACCCTGACTTAAGTAACGGAGTGGTTTAAGGATTATTCAATCCGACCATTATTTTGCCTTTCTACCTTCCTATGTGCAGATCCACGTGGGCCAGAGACTTTCCAATACGTGCAGCAACAATGTCCATTTGGCATCCCATTCACCAACTAAGTCACCTATCCTGAGGTTTATCCAGTAGGGTCCAACACGTCAACTTAGCTTAGGATAATTGGGGTCTTTTGAGAATCAATACAACTTAGATACTGTAAAATGAATACACCAAATCCAATGACCTTCGAATTTCTTGCTTGTTGGACGCCTGATTTTTATGAAGTGACCCTTGAAGCTTGGGCGTTCCATTGATGCTTTACACTTTATGAGCTTGATAACTTGAGCTCCTAATAAGGTCTTCCCACTGAACTTTGAGTTTATTGACATCGTCTAATGCTCGGGCTTGATAAATGCATGGGAAACATCACAGCTAAAATCCGTCATGATTCAATTGAAACTCTTAACGGCTATTTGCCTTTTCACCTTAACATGTATGTTAGTAATCATCAAAACTAACATTATATTACTTGAATCATTGTTGATCGTAGGCTGATTGAGACATACCAATACCAAAGTTCATATGTATTTGGGTGGTAGAAATTGGCGAGGGAAAGACTATTCATAATTGTGGATCTTTACTTTGTTAACCAACAAATGCGATCTAAAAGGCCAGGCTTCATTTAGAAAGAGCAGAAAACCAGTTTTTGTGAGTAAAGAAAAGAGAAACGAAAGAAAATTAGAGAACAATAGAAGTTATGATTGATTGAGTCAATAAAATTTTATCAATGAAATCTTAAAGTTATTAATTATTGGGTATCCATGATTTGTGAAATCTCATGGTTATTATTGTGTAGGTAATCTCTGAAATCTCTCTCTCCAGTATTAAAAACTTACCCGTTTTTGAGGATTTTTCCTTTTCTCATTACGGTTTCACATGCGACGCGTGAAGGAAGTTGTCGAGACTGGAGAGAGAATGAAACGAATGGTCATCGATCGAGTAGCCAGCCAGCCAGCGGATTCAGCCAAGTGACGGAGTAAAACAAGGGAAAAGTAATTTAAGTACACGAGACAGACGTGTTCATTCATTCACTGGAGAGAAGTTTGAAACTCCCCAACCCGCCAATACCTGGAAAAAGGCCCAGATTCTCGATTCTCTGTTACAACTGTTCCCCACTTCGCCTCTTTGTTCTCTCGGCTCTTTGTTAACGAGTCCAGATATCTCTCCACCACGTGCTCGCTCTCCCTCTCCATCTGTACTTTCTTTTCCAACTCCTCTTTTCCCTTTTTGTAACGTGTTCACCCCCAATATTTTTTAAATACATCCTGTTTTTCTCTTAACCCATGAATCTTCCACGTGTCCAATCATTCCAATCTATCAATCTAGATTCTATTTCTACGATGTTGATCATCGTAGTCATACAAACACTTCACATCCTTACTGGCCTTCAACCCTAAACAATTATTATAAACCAAAACAAGGTAACACAGTGGTGACAACTCATCAAACGAGACAACTAACAACCCAAACTCGTATCCTGACAACTCATCGAACGAAACAACTCACAAAATCCAAAGTCCAAACTCCATATCACTTCTCACAGGCCTAGATAGCAGCGGCAGCCGGCGGCGGCAAGCAGGGGCGGATATTACTCACTCACACTCAGAGTTGAAAGTTGAACACCAAGAACATCGTCATCATGGAAGAAGAAAGGCAACTCGATCCATCCGGGTCCCGCAATGTTGACGAAACCGGCGGCGGTTCGAATCCAATCCAGGACGGTGGTGGAGGAGGACGCAGCGATAAAGACAAATCCAGCAAACGTTATCGGGTCCTCCTAGCCATAACCTACATATCTCTGTTCGTGGGCTCCATCTCTTCGAGCATGCTCTCCAGGTTCTACTTCGTTCATGGCGGTTCAAGCAGGTGGGTCTCCACTTGGGTCCAATCCGCTGGTTTCCCCCTCCTCCTCCTCCCCATCTACCTCCCTCGCCTCTTCAAATCCAACATAACTGATGATGATGCATATCGACGTCCCCCCTTCTCTCTCTTCACACGTAAGCTCCTCCTCATAAGCGTGCTTATGGGTCTGATAATCGCCATAAGCAACTTCCTCTACTCATGGGGCATCTCCTATCTCTCTCTCTCCACCTCATCTCTCCTCCTCTCCACCCAACTCGCCTTCAACCTCATCCTCTCTGTTCTTCTCGTGAAGCAGCGAATCACCTTCTCCAACGTCAACGCTGTTATCCTCCTCACCCTGAGTTCAATACTTTTGGCACTCGGATCCAGTAACGATCGACCCAAAGGCGTAACAAAGAGCCACTATTACCTGGGCTTCTTGGCCATTCTCTCAACCAGCATGCTCTTCGCTCTCTATCTGCCACTCATGGAGATGGTTTACAGAAGGGTTCGGTGCTACGACATGGTGATTGAAATGCAGCTCATCATGGGAGCAGTTGCCACGGCGTTAGCTTCGCTTGGGATGGCGTTGGACGGTGGGTACCGTGACATTTGGAAGGAGAGCAAAACCAGTTTTGATTTGGGACAAGTGGCGTATTGTTTGACGGTCGGTTTTAACGTCGTTACATGGCAACTGTCTTTTATGGGGTCGGCAGGGCTGGTTTACCTGACGACGTCGTTGACGAGCGGAATATGCATGACGGCGTTATTGTCTATGAACGTATTGGGAGGTGTATTGGCGTTTGGGGACGAGTTTGGCGGGGGGAAGGTGGTGTCGACTCTATTGTGTGTTTGGGGGTTTTGTTCCTATGTCTTTGGGGAATATAGGAAAATAGTGAAGGAGAGAGAAAAGCGAAATCAGGAGATGGAGTTGGTTGGTGTTGCAACTACTGCGGCAGGATGATGTTGTTTCGATCATTCCCTATCATTTTTATTATTTTATAAGTTGTTTAGAGTTTATCTAACTCTGCTATACCGTCCATGGACATGTTAAATGCAATTTTCTTCTCTTTGTCGCAAAATATATTAGCTCCTGATGTGGAATCATGAAGTGAGGTAAACTCCCTCTTTTTTTTTCTTCTTCCTCATCCTTTCGTACACGACATGAATGTGCACGGTCATGGCATCAACCATTCATCCCCAAAAATGTAGTTTTGAAATTACATCTTCTTTTGAAATTTTTTTTATACACATCCCAATAAGAATTGTTAATATCATCTTTCACCCACAAGTTTAAGTTTGTAAAAACATCAACTTCATTCACCCACTTAATTAAATGAAATCACTTAAATGTTGTTATATATTTTTACTTTTCATATTATAAATTATTATTTTTTTAAATTAGATAGAATTACTAGTTTAACCTTCTATTGAACCTTTTCATTTTCATTTTCTTCCACGCCGTTGCCGTCTCTGTCTCTGTCGCCTCCTCCTTTTGACCCGCTGTCACCACCTCCTTCTGGATTCTAATGAAGGCAGTCACCTTTACAAGAAACCAATTTGACCTTTCCTCTTTCCCTTATCTCTGGCAACAAAACCCTCCATCAAATCTGGCACTGGAAACAGATTGATAACACTGAATTACAAATCCCATTGACCATTCAAGTAGTCATTCCTTACAGTGCCAACCAAGTAATCCATGGTTATCCAACACAAGACATCTTCAACGCATGATTTTCATTATATATTAACCATTAACTTGTGTATGAGATGGTAAGAAAAATCTCCCAGATGTCTGCTCTTAAAGAAAGTAATCTGGTGCAGGTTTTTTTTTTGGAAGGAGCACCTCTAGATTCTTGCATTTCAATTGAACTTTTCAATAACCTACAATATACCCAAATACAAAGCGATTTCACCATTGTTGCCTGCCAAGAGAGAACGAATCTGGTAGGCTGGTGACTCTTTAATGCTTCGTCAACAATGGTGAACAGAGAGAGAGGGGGAAATCATAGGAAAGAGAATCTTAAAAAAAAAGACACATAGTGAAATGGTAGAGAAGTGACAATCTCAAGTTTCAAATGCAGCATAAATCCGATTATACTCCTGCAAATCGAATGTATTGAAATTTTCAAAGAGAATCGAAAAAACAAACCTAACGAACTCTCTAGACCTAGAAGAAATCGCAGGAGAGAGAATCGGAAAAAAAAAAGACTCATAGTGAAATCGCAAAGAGAGAGAGAAAGGAAGAGAGAAGAAGATCAACATACTTGTGCCGGCCATTCGCCAAGAGAGGAAGAAGGAAGAATATTTTAGATCTGGTTCTTGATCCGTTGATCTTGGCTAGATCTGAGACGGTAAAGGTTAGTTCGATCTTTATTTTTCTATTTTACGTTTAGGAGTACCGATTTCTTTACAACTTCAAACTGAGATTTGTGAGGACAATGGAAAATCGACGATGATCCTCCTCTGGATAAATGTGTATCCTGTATCGATGAAGATCGATGAATCTGTTGGAGTCGCCACCTAGATTAAGGTCTAGGACCTCTAAAAATGTAGCCTCACCCTAAGGTAAGACTTCTATTGACTCGTGACCCAATGTATCAGTTCTTTGGTCTGCCAGAGATCGGGTAAGTATTCAGGGTACGGTTATGGGAAGGTGTTATGTAAGACCCGCACTCTGAAAACCCGGTCTAAACCTTGGTTTTGTGTCGTGACAGGTCTTCCGATCATCACCGAGCCAGACGGGGCAAGCGGATAACAAACAGGTACGAAATCGGACCGAAGTCGACCAATTATACCTGATTTTAGGTATACCGGTCGATGGTACGGATGATGGTACCGGTCGACCGGTATGGCCTGCACGACTATGGGAATTTGGAAATTAGTCTCTGCGGGTCCCACTTTCCTGATTTCGAATCCTAGAAGTTTCCTAATCCTAGTAGGGTTACTAAACCCTATTTCTAGCCTATAAATACACCCTTAAACCCCTCAAATCCTTTCCATTGCCTTTCTCAAACCCTAGAGAAGAGAAAGAGCTTGGAGAGGAGAAGGAGCTAGGAAGAAGAAGGAGGTGCCGCCATTACCGTTTGACGAAGCTCTCGCTACACCTGTCAACGGTAAGTGTTTGGATCCATCTTCTTACCCTATGATAATTGTGTGGGTGGATCAATACCATGCAAAGTAGGTATTGATCTAAAACCCTAAATTGACCAATAAACCCTAAGTTGCCGTCAAACCCTAGATTCGAGTTTCGAGATGATATTCATCGAAACGAGACTTGAACGAGTTGGGGATAGCTCTAACTCAAAGCCTAGACTTAGGATGGATAGGAGAAACCCCGAAAAATCGTGGAGGATGATCGACGGCGGTCGAAGAACCCATGTATGGTCTTCCGGAGACATACCGGTCGACTATACCGGTTGCACATAGTGCGACCGGTATGTTGAGACCGCTACCTCTCGGGAGGTTGTTTGTGGGGGACCGGTGACCATACCGGTCGCCGGTCTTTGCCACAGCCGCGACCCGTACATGCCACCGGTCCGCCCCGTAGGGTATTTTGTGATCTCTGTTGGTTCCGACCAACATGAAACCCTAAATAATACATTCTAATGGAACCCTAATATTATGTAGGACTTTGTGACATATCGTTTGGATCTTGTGACGTGGAGCAAGTGATCGAACGAGCGTCAGGTAAGGGAATCTGACCTAAGCCTAATAATTAATGGACAAGAAATCGTTGTTAATCATTGAATATCTCGTGATGTGATGTTTGTGCATATTCACATGCCATCCTTTACTTTCGCTATTATTATTGTTCATGCATTCATAGGATGTGATTGTTAGGCATGTGATTGTTTTCGTTGGTGTGTGGAGTGGGGCATGGGCCCGGGATCGCTCTTCACACCGGCACCTTTTGTAGTATTCTATCTTGACATGCTTGGTACCGGATAGGGTATCGGGGAAGATCGTGGTACGTTGGTCTCCGATATTGATGTTGTCCCGACCATCGTTGGTGGTACCGAGGATTCCGAGTCGACGCTGCCTTGTCCACGATGCTTTAGCTCTATCTCTATGCCGTAGGGTGTCGTGTTGGGATAGGGTCTACCCGCGTATTGTTTCTATCCTAGTGGGTTAGTTGCGGATAGGGTATCGGGGGAGGTGAGGTCTAGGAGGTCTCCGACCCGGCCTGCACGCTCTAGCTCTATCTCTATGCCGTAGACGGCCGTGCCGGGATAGAGCATACATTGTTGACATATAGGATTGGTTAGTTGCGAGCCCGGTTTGCGAGCCCCGGCCGCAGGGGCTTAGGTACTCGGTATGGGTAGAGTATCGGGGGAGGTGCGGGTATACCTTAGCTCTATCTCTATTCCATGATGGGTGTATGTGGGTTGGTGGTTGTGTGATTCATCGTGCGACGCCACACACCGTGTATAGAGGTGCGGGGGCCACCAAACCTTTCTATAGCACATTGCAAACTTAAAACCGGACCACAAAGATAAAATGATTGTTACTCATGCATAATCTTGTGAAACGTCGATTGTCTTCTTGGAGTTGTGTTGTGTGCTCACCCTTTGTATATACATTGTTTTTAGATGTTGATGCGGATACGCCGTGGATGACTATGTAAACGCTCCGGCGTATGGAGGTGTGGCTGCTCTAGATGTGCAAGCGGGAGGGACGAGCATGACGCTTCATGCGAGTGCCCTATCTGCGTGTACCGTGATTTGTTTTACTTATTTATTTCGGTTATTTTGATTGGATTAAAGGGATGTAATAATATCATTATTATGTGTTTGATTTGAATAATGGGATAATTATTTACATTATCAATAGATACTCGGTTCATTCTATTTTAAGTCTTCCATTGTATATTTATATTCCGATTATGGTTATGTGTAATTGGTTTGTATGGGTGAACCACGGCCTATTCGAGATCCCGGTGTGAACCGTTGGTTCAATGACGGTTCACTCACACCGTTCGGTTGGATCGGTAATTTGGGGTGTGACAACTTGGTATCGAGCTCTCGGGCTCTGTTCCAACAAACCATGCCGCACTTAACCTGGGTCGATGAACCGAGTTAGGAAGTTTAAAAATTTTAATACAAACACACCCTAAGCATTGTCCGATACCCGAGACGGACTAAGAAAGAGAATAATGTACTATTCTAAATGTGAAACTTAATGTGCACATACACTAGATAGGTGAACCATGAAACTTCATTAAATGGGAAAAAATAGTATTAAAAGTAATAGTGCGACGAGGTACGGTCCACAAACCGGAAAGTTACCCCGTTATATAAACAGTCAAAAGAAAAGTAAATGGAAAATCATGGGGTAGGAGGCCCGGGAGGAATGGGGTCCGCTTATGTCGTAGTCCCGCTCGGATGCGACCCTAAGCCGGTGCACCCGGTCCCGAGTCACTCGTAGACCACGAGCCAAAGGCGTCCCAACTCCCGACCCATCGCTCGCTCGAGATTCCAGGATGACCCTCTGGGTGTCCCCCGATCTCGAGAAACATACCCAACACCGAGTCGGGAGGGGGTTGAGATGGTCCAGCCATGGGGAACGGATGGTGGTGGTACGGTGGAGCGTGGGGCGGCGACCGGTGCTTCCCCAACCACATCGTCATCATCATCATCCCCCATCTCTGCCGCATAGGCCGCGATTGGCCGGCCGCCGGCTCGCCGCGCCGCTACTCTCCCAAGTGGACGAGGGCGAGCCTCCAACTCGTCATCACTAACGGGCGGATCAACCATCGCATCCCGTTTATCGCGTCCCGGCCGATGTCGAAGTCATGGAGTCCTCAACGGTTGTCTCTCCTCCCGAAACTCACGCCCCGACGGCGAAGAAGGAAAGTGACGAGACGGCCATAGGGAAGGTTGCTGGCCCGATCGGCCACGGCCGCTCGATGCATAGTCCGGATGATGAGGTATGGAAGTGAGATCCGCTCTCCGTGCGCACGCAATAGGTGACGTCTTGGGTGAGCCCGGGACAACTCGTTGTAGTGACCGCTCTGTGGCACTATATCGTCTTCGGATGATGCGGCTGTAGACCCGAGGTATAGGTCTCAAGCTAGTTGCCTTCATAGGAGCCCCGGGTTGAGTATGCTTTGCGCTATCTCCGGCGCAAATCTTGGTCAAATAACCTTTCGCCTTGGGGGCGCAGATACCAAATCCCCATCATTGGGAACCCCAAGCGATCGCCAACCGGTGGGTGTTGAAGGAGATATGTACACCCCGGACGTAATCGGGTGATGCATAGATCCCTACACGGTTCGGGTCCTCGACATCCCCTTCGAGCTCCGATTTGCATAAAAATGCTTGAC
Source organism: Protea cynaroides (assembly GCA_028583415.1). Lineage (NCBI taxonomy): Eukaryota > Viridiplantae > Streptophyta > Magnoliopsida > Proteales > Proteaceae > Protea > Protea cynaroides. Next base: position 45,371,527 of record CM053267.1, read on the forward strand.
CGGATTAGGGGCGTGTAGTCTCGTGTAGGAGATAACCGACGACCAACCTAGAGCACCAAAAGCCGTCTCTACATTGAACCGGTGCAACTGTCCCACATTGACCCGTCGCCCGGATATAATACCCTTGTCATCAAACCGGGGAAACCGAGTCCGAGCTTCCAAAGAGCGAAACCAGAGCTCATCTAGCCGAGGGATAGGTGGAGAGGGAACCCGAGAACTGGAACCGTGTGATCGCTTCCCGAGGTTGGCGTCTAGGAGCCATTTAGAATCTGCAAAACAAAAGAAAACAAGATAAAAAGGTTAGAAATTTTCGAAATTTCGGCAAGATAACGGCTATAAATTGGGAAAAAGCCTCGAACTCACCCAAAAACATGGGGAGGAGGACTTACGTAACCCCCACACTCTTCCATAAACCAATCACAAGCAATTATAACAAGCAATTTCAAGAAATTTCAAGAATTAAGAAAAATTAGAAAATTTTCGAAATTTTTGAAAACCTAGGTCAAAAAGATGAAAAATTCGATTTTTATGAAAACCGTTCGGTGAAACCCCAAATTGGTTGAGGGCTTTTGCTCTTGGGGGTCCCTAAACCCTTTCTAAGCCGAAGGAAAAGAATTCCTACGGTTAAAACATCTCGAACAAAGAAAAACCTAAAATTTTACATATAGACGATATGAAAATTTCCTAAAAATATGAGAGAGAGGGTAGAGACCTACCCGAGACGATATGCTAGGTCTTGAATGGAAGGAATCGGCCTCAAATAGCACCGGTCGAGCTGTAACAACTCGGAACCCAGAGAAAAATCGCCACCGGAGAGAAAGAGAAAGGAAAAGTGAGAAAAATCTCACTTTTTCGCGATTTTAAAGCCATTTTGGGCATACCGGTCGACGGTTATGCCTATACCGGTCGACCGGTATCGACCAGTGTGCGACCGCTATGTCTCGGCCAGAAAATTTTTCTCGACCGGTCGACTATACCGGTCGCAACACCGTTTTCTGAGTGGCGACCGGTATCAACCCGGGCATGCGACCGGTATGTCTCGGCCAGAATTTTAATTTTGACCGGTCGACTATACCGGTCGCAAGCATATTTCTCAGGTGAGCGACCGGTATACTGCGACCGGTACGCCCCAAAAGAGTCAGAAAAATGTAAAATTTACAAAATTGTGTAAATTGAAATGTTTCTCAACCTTCAGAGATCAAATGGAGAGAGAGTTTCTCAACCTGCGCGGTCGATCGACCCTAGATGCATATCGCCAGAGGTACGAAGAGCTGTTCTTCTTCGCACCGGTCAGTATGCGGGAAGAGGGAGACAAAGATACGTAGGTTCACCATGGGACTACGTGGAAGCATTAGAGAGCATCTTTTGGGTCCGGATAAGAAAACCTACAACGAGGCGGTGCGGGGTTGCGAGGGTGATAGAGTCCGGTCGGAGGGACAGCTTCTTCGCTCAAAACAAGGGGAGTGAAGAGACCTGCTGGAGAGAACTCGAGTGGCGTAATACTAGACCATTCCGCCCATACGGGGCGACTGCTACAGCACTGCGAGAAACAACCCGACACCACCTTGCCACAATTAACCGGGCCCAACCCGAATATTAAGTGTTATAACCGTCAAGAACTTGGACATGTTGCAAGGAACCGCACGCTACCTAGGAAGCAAGCTCCCCGAAGAAGCGGAGTTTATGTAGTCACCACGAAGAGGCAGCCGCATCACCCGATGTGGTAACTGGAATTGTAAATGTAGTTGGGTTACCCGCCGAGTATTATTTGACTGTGGGGCCACGCACTCCTTTGTTTTCGTTTCTTTTGGGAAGCGAATGGAGTTACCAATCAAGCAATTGAACCCAAGCTTGATAGTTCGCTCTCCACTAGGAGTCGAAGTGGCTTTGACCAAGTATTATGGACCATGTCTGTAAGTATCGGGGGCCGAGACCTAGAAGCAAGCCTAGTAATACTTGAGATGGCAGATTTTGATGTCATTTTAGGAATGGATTGGCTAGGCCATCATTCGGCCGTCCTTTTATGTGGTGAAAGGAAGCTTATGCTTCTCGACAGAGAGGGAAAGGAATATAGTTTCGCTGGAATTAAGCTATCTAGGAAGCGAAAGTTGATCCTCTCCGCCCTAAAGACTAAGAGATGCTTGGAGAAAGGGAGAGTGGGTTATCTCGTATCGTAGTCGACCTCACGCCAGAGTCACTCAAGATAGAGGATATAGAGGTGGTTCGGGAGTTTCCGGATGTATTTCCAGGAGGATCTTCCGGGCTTACCACCCAGACGGGGCTACAGAATTTGTGATAGACCTTATACCGGGTTCGGCTCCGGTGTCTAAAGCACCATACAGGATGGCCCCAACCGAGTTAAAGGAGTTGAAGACCCAATTACAAGAATTGCTGGATAAGGGCTTCATACGACCTAGTATTTCGCCTTGGGGAGCACCTGTGTTGTTCGTCAAAAAGAAAGATGGAAGTGTACGGCTATGTATAGACTATCGTGAGCTGAACAAGTTGACGATCAAGAATCGGTATCCTTTACCTAGGATCGATGATCTGTTCGATCAGCTGCAGGGTGCAAAGGTTTTCTCGAAGATCGATCTCCGATCGGGGTATCACCAATTGAAGATCAAGGCCGGAGATATTCCGAAGACCGCTTTCAGAACGAGGTATGGGCATTATGAATTTCTGGTTATGTCTTTCGGGCTGACCAATGCTCCAGCGTCGTTTATGGAACTGATGAACCGAGTGTTCCATGACATGTTGGACACTTCGGTCATCGTATTCATCGACGACATATTGATTTACTCTAAGGACATGGAGACTCATACAGCGCATTTGAGAGCAGCCCTACAACGGCTGAGGGATGTGAGGCTTTATGCAAAATTCAAGAAGTGCGAGTTTTGGCTAAAGGAAGTGGCTTTCTTGGGCCATGTTGTATCTGGAGACGGTATCAAGGTTGATCCAAGCAAGATAGCTGCTATGTAGATAAACGTCTGATCTAAAATTTCATTAAGAAAAACAAGTTAAAATAGTATATTTTCTTTGTGAAAAATGACTCTTTTCAATCATGCAAATCAGCACATCATGACAGATCTGAAATCAAAGCACTATGCACTTAAAAATTGATATCAATTCAAAGAAAAATGGAAAAAATATGAAACCAGTTCCGTTTTTTAGAAGACTTTCATGTCTAAAAAGTTCATGTTAAGTGGATTTTCTGATTATGGCCATAAGGCCTTTGTTTAGAGACTTTTCGATGGAGGATTGCATTACATCCGAGAAAAATAGCAATGTCAAAGACAAATTTTTTGATATATTTCCCCAATTCCAAATGGAACGAAATTTTTAGGGTAGTCTTCTATCATACTAGAGAGACTCCCATAAAATTTTGGGCTTCAAAATCTTATAAAAAATACATATGATGTACGTTCTAAGTTTGAACCCTAAATCTGGAATTTTCAGATCAGAAAATCACTTTATGAAATTTACAAAAAACATCAAACATCATTGTATATCAATCAAAAATTCATCATTGAATAGCTTAGACAAATTATCATTCATGAAAAATGTTAGACATAGGCATCCTAACATTAACAAGCATGTAATAGAGCATTCATGTTGAGATTTCATGAAAATTAGTCTTTTTCAAGCAAAATTGGCATTCGGGCATTATAACGACCTCTAAATTTGTTTAGAGTACTAAACTTGGGCTCAAATCGAGCGAAATCGTTGATGAAGGGTGATTGGGGGTTGTATCAATCCCCTTTGAATGTGAATCCTCCTTCTCCTCTCTTCTGCTTCTTTCTCTCTTCTCTTTCTCTCTTTTCTTCTTCTCTTTTCTTTCTTTTCTCTTTTCTCTCTCTTTCTTTCTTCATCTCTCACGTTTTCTCTCTCTCACTCACGTTTCTCTCTCTCACCCACGTTCCCCTCTCTCTCTGGTCTAGAAAAAAGGATCCTCCTCTTGCCTATTTATAATTTTTAACTCATTTTCTAGAAGATCCTTTTTTCTAAAAAATATTTTTTTTCCTTTTTCTTTCCTTCCTTTTTTTCTTTCTTTCTTTCTCCTCTCTCTCTTTCACGTTTTCTTTCTAGAAAACGTGAAGGGGAATCTTTTTCCCCCTTTTTTCTTTTCTTTTTTTTCTTTTATTCCTCTCTCTTTCTTTTTTTCTTCTCAAGATCTTTTGGATTATCTCAAAACCCTAAATCCCCTTCTCTTTCACGTTTTCTCTCTCCCCTCTTTCCTTTTTCTTCTCAAAATATTTTTGGATTATCTCAAAACCCTAAATCCCCTTCTCTTCCACGTTTTTTCTCTCCCCTCTTTCCTTTTTTTCTCAAAAATCTTTTGGATTATCTCAAAACCCTAAATCCCCTTCTCTTTCACATTTTCTCTCTCCCCTCTTTCCTTTTTCTTCTCAAAATCTTTTTGGATTATCTCAAAACCCTAAATCCCCTTCTCTTCCACGTTTTTTCTCTCCCCTCTTTCCTTTTTTTTCTCAAAAATCTTTTAGATTATCTCCAAAACCAAAATCCCCCTTCACTTTCACGTTTCTCTCTCCCCTCTCCTTTTTCTTCTCAAAATCTTTTGGATTATCATTTACATATAATAATATATATTATATACATATATCACATAAACATATATTTATATATATATACATATATATATATATAGTATATAATATATATAATATATATAAATACTATGCACATGAATGAACCGGTTCGAAACGGGTTGAGACCGACTTAGGTTGACCGAGTTAAACCGATATGGGTTGAGCTAGGTTGGACCAAAACCGGCTTGAACCGAGTTGGACCGGATTAATTGGAATTAATCGGGTTTTCTCTCTTTGTCATTTCATGGGTCATTTCCATTGTCATCCCGCATGGAATTTTCCGATGGTCTCTATTCCAAATTTTTTGCATTCATTTTGTAGAACATTAAAAATGAGGAATATAGGAACTGGAATCACCTGAATCCGATGTAGAACGGAAAAGATATGCAGCTTTGAAGTTCTGAAGATAATTTTGCATGCAAGCTTGCATGGGACCCACTGGTGACTTCTACCCGGGATTTTTTACGTCCACTTTGTAGAACATCATGAATGAAGAATAATGGTCTTGGAATCATCTGAATCCGATGTCGGATGATCAAGACATGATGATTTGAAATTCAAACAATCCAACTTAGGATAATTTGCATGAAGGCCCCTAGGATTATTTATAATAATTTCATAAACCTCCCTCATATGTATCATCTGACTAAAATGGTCATATCTTCCTCATTTGATATCGAAATTGAGCAATTCTGGTCTCGTTTTGAAGATAATTCTATGACCTACGCATCCATGCAAAATTATAACCCATGACCTTGCTGTGGACCCATTGAAAACTTCCTCAAATTCACAGATCCATTGAAAACTTCCTCAAGTTCACAGTCAAGAATCCAAACTTTCGATCACCTTTCTTCCTTTTGTTGTCCACACACCAGCAGGACTTCGTTTAGCTGGGATGGCAAAAATGGGGTGCTTACAAGATTAAAAAAAAAAAAAACGAATTAGAGGATGGAGTGTTTTTAAGCAAGGGAAGAAGAGTGTGCTTGGAGATCTTCGAATGCTTTGCGAAGGTACTCCTTTTTCGAATCGACAGATTCTAGAGCAATAGAAGAAGAAGGGAAGAAGAAGAGGAAAGAAGAAGAAAGAGACAAAGAAGAAGAAGGGTAAAATTGTCTTTTACCTTTACTTTAAGGGCAATATTGTCCATTGATAAGTGTGATTTTTATATTTTTATTCCATTTGCACTATGCTTTTTAATGAGTTTTATGTCTTATTGAACTATATAGAATTTATTTTATATGTATTGATATATGTTAGAGACTTTGTGAATTAAATGTTAAAAGATAAGAAATTTCAGCATTCTTAATTTTGACGTTCTGAGCTTCATGCAAGTTTTTGAAGTAGAAAGAGTTCTCGAATTGAAAAGTTGTCTTCAGTACAGTTGTAGAGGAAGTTTCAAGCTTTTTGGAATGGTATTACAGAGAAATATCCGAGTTCATTTGATCCTCCAAACGTTTCCTCAAAGTTTGACACGAAAATCTGATCCAAATCCGAATCCAAATCGGAATAACTGTACGATCTTGTTAGAGCTTTCAACTGTAGATGAAATTTTCATAAAGAGTCTCCTAATCAAATTAGGAAACTTATAATAGAAGATGTTGAATTGATTTGGTATTTGAGTTGGATATGAAAACTACTATTCTAGAAGACTCCAAGGAAGGAAATAAACTCTAAAGAAGGAATCCTAAGCTACAAAAGATTGCCAATGTTCTATATTTAAAGCATTGGTGTTGAAGATAATCAATCTCTCTTTCTCTCTTTTGCTAGAAATTTTAGTCTTTCTCTTTCTTTATGATTTTTCTTTTCTCTTTCTCTAGAAGATTGTAACGTCTAGCGAGTTTATTCGTTCGGTTCAACGAATTCAAATATAAATTTTTTTAGTTTCAAAATTTATTTAAGGGAGAGTTCAGAGTTTTAGTTTCTTCTTTTCAAGTTGTGTTCTTCTTGCTTAATTTTTTTCTCAAGTTTTAATTTTAAATTTATAATTCTATAGTAGTGTAGATCAATATAGATAATATCCCATTACTATTATAATTTGGGGGAGAAAGTTTCCTTTGTAATCGAATGTACATCGCCTTTGAGTGACAACGAAAGGACGAGCGACGACTGAGAAATCTTCTCGAGATAAGTTTTTTTTACACTCTTTTATTTTTAATTTCATTTCCTTTCATGCAATGGCTAATTATTACTCTAAAGTTAATTTAGGTCACCTTAAATTTTTGTGCAGTTAGGAATCCGTTTTATCATTATTTTCGTCGCTCGATTAGGTTGTTATTAGAGTATTTTAGGTTGTCTAATTTATTCAAATCACTTGGATATACTATCACACCCCAATTCTGATCCAACCAGAATGGTGTGAGTGAACCGTCATTGAACCAACGGTTCACACCAGGATCTCGAATAGGCCGTGTCCACCCATACAAACCATTACACATAACCACAATCAGAATATAAATATACAGCGGAAGACTTTAAATAGAATGAACTGAGTATCTATTGATAATTTAAATAAATATCCCATTATTCAAAATCAAACACATAAAATAATATCATTACATCCCTTTAATCCACTCGAAAATAACTGAAATAAATAAATAAAACAAATCAAAGGTACACGCAGAAAGGGCACTCGCATGAAGCATCATGCTCGTCCTCCCCTACTTGTACATCCAAAGCAGCTACACCACCGTACGCCGGAGCGTTCACATAGTCGTCCACAGTGTATCCTGCATCAACATCTAAAAACAATGTATATACAAAGGGTGAGCTCACAACACAGCTCAGTAAGACAATCAGACAGTTTCACAAGATTATGCATGAGTAACAATCAATTTTATGCTGTGGTCTGGTTTTAAGTTTGAAATGTGCTATAGAAAGGTTTGGTAGCCCCCGCACCTCTATACACGAGTGTGTGGCATCGCACAGTAATCACACTACCACCAACCCACATGCACCCATCATGGAATAGAGATTGAGCTAAGGTATACCCGCACCTCCCCTGATACTCTACCCATACCAGTACCTAAGCCCCTACTAGCCAGGGCTCACAAACTGGGCTCGCAACTAACCAATCCTATATGTCAACAATGTATGCTCTATCCCAGCACAGCCGTTTACGACATAGAGATAGAGCTAGAGCGTGCAGGCCGGGCCGGAGACCATAATACCTCACCTCCCCCGGTGAGGGCCCTATCCGCAACTAACCCACTAGGATAGAAACAATACACAGGTAGACCCTATCCCAACATAACTCCCTACGGCATAGAGATAGAGCTAAAGCATCGTGGACAAGCCAGCGTCGACTCGAAATCCTCAGTACCACATAACAATGGCCGGGACAACATCAATATCGGAGACCACCGTACCTCGACCTTCCCCTGATACCCCACCCGTACCAAGCATGTTAAGACAGAATACTACAAAATGTGCCAGTGTGAAGAGCGATCCCAGGCCCATGCCCCACTCCACACACCAACGAAAACAATCACATGCCTAACAATCACATCCTATTAATGCATGAACAATAATAATAACTGAAAGTAAAGGATGGCATGTGAATATGCACAAACATCACATCATAGATATTCAATGATTAACAACGATTTACTGTCCATTAATTATTAGGTTTAGGTCAGATTCCCTTACTTGACGCTCGTTCGATAACTTGCTCCACGTCGCAAGATCCAAATGATAAGTCACAAAGTCCTACATAATATTAGGGTTTCGTTAGAATATATTATTTAGGGTTTCATGTTGGTCGGAAACCAACAGAGATCACAAAACACCCTCACAGAGCTGACCGGTGGCATATACCGGTCGCAGCTCTGTGGGAAAAACTGGCGATCGGTATGGTCAGCCGGTCCCCCACAGACAACCCCCCGAGAGATAGCGGTCGCACATACCGGTCGCACCATGTGCACCAGGTATAGTCGACCGGTATGTCTCCGGAAGACCATACATGGGTTTTTCGACTGTCGACGATCATCCTCCATGGATTTTCAGGGTTTCTCCTATCCATTCTAAGTCTAGGCTTTGAGTTAGAGTTATCCCCAACTCATTCAAGTCTCGTTTCGACGAATATCATCTCGAAACTCAAATCTAGGGTTTGACGGCAACTTAGGGTTTATTGGCCAATTTAGGGTTTTAGATCAATACCTACTTTGCATGGTATTGATCCACCCACACAACTAACATAGGGTAAGAGGATGGATTCAAACACTTACCGTTGATAGGCGTAGCGTGAGCTTCGTCAAACGGTAATGGCGGCTCCTTCTTCTTCCTCCTAGCTCCTTCTCCTTTTCCACCTCTTTCTCTTCTCTAGGGTTTGCGAGAGACAATGGAAAGGATTTGAGGAGGCTTAAGGGTGTATTTATAGGCTAGAAATAGGGTTTAGTAACCCTAGTAGGATTAGGAAACTTCTAGGATTCGAAATCAGGAAAGCGGGACCCGCAGAGACCAATTTCCAAATTCCCGCACACAGCTGTGCAGGCCATACCGGTCGACCGGTACCAAGACCGGTACCATCGACCGGTATACCTAAAATCAGGTATAATTGGTCGACTTCGGTCCGATTTCGTACCTGTTTGTTATCCGCTTGCCCCGTCTGGCCCGGTGATGATCGGAAGACCTGTCACGACACAAAACCAAGGTTAGACTGGGTTTTCAGAGTGCGGGTCTTACAACTCCACCACCCTTAAAAGAAATTTCGTCCCAAAATTTGCATGTAGGTACTACAACTCCCCCACCCTTAAAAGAAATTTCGGCCTCGAAATTTGAACGTACCTTGATCGTCAAAAAGGTTTGGGTACTCCTTCCTCATCGCGTTCTCTTCTTCCCAAGTAATTTCCTCCACATTTTGGCTTCTCCAATGCACCTTCACATAATGGATATCCTTGGTTCGAAGTTGCTGAACTTTTCGGCTTGAGAGCATTACAGGCACCACTTCGAAAGTTAAGTCTTCAGTCAAGTCTGGAGGATCAGCGATCAAGTTATGCGATGGATCTCTGACATACTTATTCAATAATGATACATGGAACACATTATGAACGCTAGACATAGATGGTGGTAGAGCCAATTGATATGCTACATTACCACGTCGATTCAATATCTCATATGGTCCCACATACCTGGGGCATAGCTTCCCTTTCTTACCAAACCGTTTCAGACCTCGCACCGGTGACACCTTCAAGAATACTTTGTCACCCACTGCAAACTCCAGATCTCGACGTCAATTATCTGCATAGTGCTTCTGTCGAACTTGAGCTGTCTTTACACTCTCCTTGATCTGATCAATCACTCGGCAAGTTTCTTCAACAAACTCTGGTCCTACAGTTCTTCTTTCCCCCACTTCGTTCCATAACAGAGGTGTACGACACTTCCTTCCATAGAGAGCTTCATATGGGGCCATTTGAATTGTAGCCTGATAACTGTTGTTGTAAGCAAACTCGATAAGTGATAGCTTCTCATCCCAAGCTCCTTTGAAATCTAATGCACAAGCTCGGAGCATATCTTCCAAAATTTGAATAGTTCGCTCTGACTGTCCGTCCGTCTGAGGATGGAAAGTTGTACTGAACTTCAACTTTGTCCCCATAGCTTTCTGTAATCCTTCCCAGAACTTTGATGTAAAACGGGGATCTCTGTCAAATACTATACTCTCTGGGACGCCATGAAGTCTGACTATATTGTCAACATATAACTTGGCCAGTTTCTCCATGGTATACTGAGGTCTAACCACAATAAATCGAGCTGTCTTGGTCAGTCGATCTACTATAACCCAAACTGCATCCACTGACCTTGGTGTCAATGGTAGGCCAGTGACGAAATCCATAGTAATACAATCCCACTTCCATGCCGGTTCTGGTAATGGCTGTAGTAAACCTGCGGGTCTTTGCCTTTCCGCTTTAACTTGTTGACAATTCAGACATTGGAACACGAAACGAGCTATATCTGCTTTCATACCCCTCCACCAATATAATCTTCTTAGATCATGGTACATCTTGGTACTTCCTGGATGTACCGAATATGGAGTGTAATGAGCTTCAGTCATAACTCGACCTCTGATATCGCAGTCTTCGCTCTCAGGTATACATAACCGTCCGCGATACTTGAGTACTTTGTCTGATTCCAAGGTAAAGTCAGGATTGCACGAACCCTTCTCTAAGTCTTCCTGCACTGTCTTGAGATATGGATCCTGTAGGATTGCTACCTTGACTTCATCAATTAGACCCGGTGAGATCTTTAATGCGGCGAACATCATAGTGAACTTAAGAATCAAACCTTGCTCGACTGGATCTTCTGCAGTTTCGATAATATGCTCTTCGTCACCTTCGATTGAACTAGAGGCTGCGGCACACAAAGCAGCATTTGTACTTGGTCCTGCCTCAGGTTTCGCTGCCCACTTTCTGCTTAAGGCGTCAGCCACCACATTTGCATTACCCGGATGGTACTGGATGTCGCAATCATAATCTTTTAACAATTCCAGCCATCTCCTCTGTCTCATATTCAGATCTTTCTGAGTGAAAAGGTAGGTTAAGCTCTTGTGATCTGACTTGATCTGAAACTTCTCACCGTACAAGTAGTGTCTCCAAGTCTTGATTGCATGTATAACCGCTGCTAGCTCCAAGTCATGCGTAGGATAGTTCTTCTCATGCTCTTTTAACTGTCTTGATGCGTAAGCGATCACCTGTTCTCCTTGCATCAAAACACACCCAATACCCAACCCTGAAGCATCCGTATATAGAGTAAACGGTACGCTTGGTTCTGGGATGGTCAAGATAGGTGCAGAGACAAGTCTTGACTTCAAAGTCTGGAAGCACTTCTCACACTCATCCGTCCATATAAATTTCTCTCCCTTCTTGGTCAATCTGGTGAGTGGAACCGCGATCCTGGAGTAATCTTCCACGAATCTTCTATAATAACCTGCCAACCCAAGGAAACTACGAATCTCTGCAACAGATTTTGGTGCTTCCCATCCTACTATAGCAGCTATCTTGCTTGGATCAACCTTGATACCGTCTTTAGATACCACATGGCCCAAGAAAGCCACTTCCTTCAGCCAAAACTCACACTTCTTGAATTTTGCATAACGCCTCACATCCCTCAGCCGTTGTAGGTCTGCCCTCAAATGCGCTGTATGAGTCTCCATGTCCTTAGAGTAAATCAATATGTCATCGATGAATACGATGACTGAAGTGTCCAACATATCATGGAACACTCGGTTCATCAGTTCCATAAACGACGCTGGAGCATTGGTCAACCCGAAAGACATAACTAGAAACTCATAATGCCCATACCTCGTCCTCAAAGCAGTCTTCGGAATATCTCCGGCCTTGATCTTCAATTGGTGATAACCCGATCGGAGATCGATCTTCGAGAAAACCTTTGCACCCTACAGCTGATCGAACAGATCATCGATCCTAGGTAAAGGATATCGATTCTTGATCGTCAACTTGTTCAGCTCACGGTAGTCAATACATAACCGTACACTTCCATCTTTCTTCTTGATGAATAATACAGGTGCTCCCCAAGGCGATATACTAGGTCGTATGAAGCCCTTATCCAGTAATTCTTGTAATTGGGTCTTCAACTCCTTTAACTCGGTCGGGGCCATCCTGTATGGTGCTTTAGACACTGGCGCCGAACCTAGCATAAGGTCTATCACAAATTCTGTAGCCCTGTCTGGTGGTAAACCTGGGTGATTTTCTAGAAATACATCTGGAAACTCCCGAACCACATCTTTATCTTCCATTTTGAGTGACCCTGCCGTGAGATCGACTACAGATACGAGATAACCCACTCCCCCTTTCTCCAAGCATCTCTTAGTTTTTAGGGCGGAGAGGATCAGCTTCCGCTTCCTAGATAGCTTAATCCCAGCAAAATTATATTCCCTTCCCTCTTTATCAGTAAGCACAAGCTTCCTTTCACCACATAAAAGGACGACCGAATGATGGCCCAGCCAATCCATCCCCAAAATGACATCAAAGTCTGCCATCTAAGTATTACTAGGCTTGCTTCTAAGTCTCGGCCCTCAATACATACCATACATGGTCCATAATACTTGGTCAAAGCCACTTCGACTCCTAGTGGAGAGCGAACTATCAAGCTTGGGTTCAATTGCTTGATTGGTAACTCCATTCGCTTCCCAAAAGACACAGAAACAAAGGAGTGCGTGGTCCCAGAGTCAAATAATACTCTGGCGGGTAAACCAGCTACATTTACAATCCCTGGAATGTATTGCCCTTAGTTCTACATGCTCATGCAACTGAAAGAATAAATCAAATAGTAAGGGATAGAGTCGTACCAGTTACCACATCAGGTGATGTGGCTGCCTCTTCAGTGGTGACCGCATAAACTCTTGCTTGCTGGGGAGCTTGCTTCTTAGGTAGCGTGCAGTTCCTTGCAACATGTCCCAGCTGCTGACAGTTATAACATTTAATATTTGGGTTGGGTCTAGTGAATTGTGGCACAGGTGGTGCCGGGTTGTTTCTCACAGGTGCTGTAGCGGTCTGCCCCCTGTATGGGCGGAATGGTCTAGTATAACCGCCACCCAATCTCTCACCAGTAGATCTCTTCACTCCCCTGTTCTGAGCGAAGAAACTGCCCCTCTGACTGGACTCTATCACCCTCGCAACCTGCACCGCCTCATTGTAAGTCTTCTTGTCTAGACCCAAAAGGTGCTCTCTGATGCTTCCACGTAGTCCCATGGTGAACCTACGTGTCTTGGTCTCCTCCTCCTGCATACTGGCTGGTGTGAAGAAGAACAACTCTTCGTACCTCTGCTGATAAGCATCTACGATTGACTGAGCCTGCTGTAGATTGAGAAACTCCCTCTCCATGTGAACGATGAAGGTTTCAACTTCAAGAATCTGTCCACTGACCTGCTCAGATCATGCTGTCCCTGTGTGTCTGCTCCGTACCATGGTGGTGGATACGAATAAGCTCCCGGGTACGTAGAAGGCGACGGAAACCGATGCGGTGGTGGTACGTTCTGTGCTTGGCCCCTCGACCTTGGGCTACTCTGCATCGGTTGGGTAGTATTAATTCCTCCTGACTCGGGTGTGTTTCCAGCGGGAACAAAACCTGTTGGCCTGAGCATCTTCGCATGCCGGCTCAGAAATTCCTTCTGTTGAGCCTGCATCTGATAGACCAAGTTTGTAACAATGGTCTCCGAATTCCTGTGAGGTGGGCCAGGTAAATTTATCGGTATTTCCGGGACCTGTTCCTCCTCCACTTCAGGACTTGGTTCTCTAACCTGGTCTTGTTCCGCTTGTTCTTCCTCTACAGTCGGGTTGTCTCATCCTTCCCCAGACCCGGTGTTGAGTATGTTCACTGAGATCAGGGACACCCAGAGGGTCATCCTAGAGTCTCAGCGAGAGATGGGTCAGGAGTTGGGACGTCTGGCTCGCAGCCTACGGGTGACTCAGGACCAGGTGCACTGGCTCAGGGTCGCTTACGAGCGAGACTATGATATAGCGGACCCCATACCTCCTAGGCCTCCTACCCCATGATTTTTCATTTACTTTTCTTTTCATATGACGGTTTATATAACAGGGTAACTTTCCGGTTTGTGGACTGTACCCTGTAGCACTATTACATTTGATACACTTTTCTATTTAATGAAAGTTCATGGTTTTTCCTAACTAGTGTATGTGCACATATTAAGTTTCATATTTATAATAGTACATTATTCTCTTTCTTAGTCCGTCTCAGGTATCAAACAATGCTTAGGGTGTGTTTGTATTAAGATTTTTAATTTTCTCCTAACTCAGTTCATCGACTCAGTTAAGTGCAACAAAGTTTGTTGGAACAGAGCCCGAAAGCTCTGATACCAAGTTGTCACACCCCAATTCTGATCCAACCAGAATGGTGTGAGTGAACCGTCATTGAACCAACGGTTCACACCAGGATCTCGAATAGGCCGTGTCCACCCATACAAACCATTACACATAACCACAATCAGAATATAAATATACAGCGGAAGACTTTAAATAGAATGAACTGAGTATCTATTGATAATTTAAATAAATATCCCATTATTCAAAATCAAACACATAAAATAATATCATTACATCCCTTTAATCCAATCGAAAATAACTGAAATAAATAAATAAAACAAATCAAAGGTACACGCAGAAAGGGCACTCGCATGAAGCATCATGCTCGTCCTCCCCTACTTGTACATCCAAAGCAGCTACACCACCGTACGCCGGAGCGTTCACATAGCCGTCCACAGTGTATCCTGCATCAACATCTAAAAACAATGTATATACAAAGGGTGAGCTCACAACACAGCTCAGTAAGACAATCAGACAGTTTCACAAGATTATGCATGAGTAACAATCAATTTTATGCTGTGGTCTGGTTTTAAGTTTGCAATGTGCTATAGAAAGGTTTGGTGGCCCCCGCACCTCTATACACGAGTGTATGGCATCGCACAGTAATCACACTACCACCAACCCACATGCACCCATCATGGAATAGAGATAGAGCTAAGGTATACCCGCACCTCCCCTGATACTCTACCCATACCAGTACCTAAGCCCCTACTGGCCAGGGCTCGCAAACTGGGCTCGCAACTAACCAATCCTATATGTCAACAATGTATGCTCTATCCCAGCCCAGCCGTCTACGGCATAGACATAGAGCTAGAGCGTGCAGGCCGGGCCGGAGACCATAATACCTCACCTCCCCCGGTGAGGGCCCTATCCGCAACTAACCCACTAGGATAGAAACAATACGCAGGTAGACCCTATCCCAACATAACTCCCTACGGCATAGAGATAGAGCTAAAGCATCGTGGACAAACCAGCGTCGACTCGAAATCCTCAGTACCACATAGCAATGGCCGGGACAACATCAATATCGGAGACCACCGTACCACGACCTTCCCCTGATACCCCACCCGTACCAAGCATGTTAAGACAGAATACTACAAAAGGTGCTAGTGTGAAGAGCGATCCCAGGCCCATGCCCCACTCCATACACCAACGAAAACAATCACATGCCTAACAATCACATCCTATGAATGCATGAACAATAATAATAACTGAAAGTAAAGGATGACATGTGAATATGCACAAACATCACATCATAGATATTCAATGATTAACAACGATTTACTGTTCATTAATTATTAGGTTTAGGTCAGATTCCCTTACTTGACGCTCGTTCGATAACTTGCTCCACGTCGCAAGATCCAAACGATAAGTCACAAAGTCCTACATAATATTAGGGTTTCATTAGAATATATTATTTAGGGTTTCATGTTGGTCGAAAACCAACAGAGATCACAAAACACCCTCACAGAGCTGACCGGTGGCATATACCGGTCGCAGCTCTGTGGGAAAAACTGGCGACCGGTATGGTCAGCCGGTCCCCCACAGACAACCTCCCGGGAGATAGCGGTCGCACATACCGGTCGCACCATGTGCACCCGGTATAGTCGACCGGTATGTCTCCGGAAGACCATACATGGGTTTTTCGACTGCCGACGATCATCCTCCATGAATTTTCAGGGTTTCTCCTATCCATTCTAAGTCTAGGCTTTGAGTTAGAGTTATCCCCAACTCATTTAAGTCTCGTTTCGACGAATATCATCTCGAAACTCAAATCTAGGGTTTGACGACAACTTATGGTTTATTGGCCAATTTAGGGTTTTAGATCAATACCTACTTTGCATGGTATTGATCCACCCACACAACTAACATAGGGTAAGAGGATGGATTCAAACACTTACCGTTGACAGGCGTAGCGTGAGCTTCGTCAAACGGTAATGGCGGCTCCTTCTTCTTCCTCCTAGCTCCTTCTCCTTTTCCACCTCTTTCTCTTCTTTAGGGTTTGCGAGAGACAATGGAAAGGATTTGAGGAGGCTTAAGGGTGTATTTATAGGCTAGAAATAGGGTTTAGTAACCCTACTAGGATTAGGAAACTTCTAGGAATCGAAATCAGGAAAGCGGGACCCGCATAGACCAATTTCCAAATTCCCGCACACAGCTGTGCAGGCCATACCGGTCGACCGGTACCAAGACCGGTACCATCGACCGGTATACCTAAAATCAGGTATAATTGGTCGACTTCGGTCCGATTTCATACCTGTTTGTTATTCGCTTGCCCCGTCTGGCCCGGTGATGATCGGAAGACCTGTCACGACACAAAACCAAGGTTAGACCGGGTTTTCAGAGTGCGGGTCTTATAACTCCACCACCCTTAAAAGAAATTTCGTCCTGAAATTTGCATGTAGGTACTACATATACTTTGTCTTGTTTAAGTTAGAAAAATAACACTTGATCCTTGAGTTTGACCCGTTAATGCACGATATCGTGTACTTGCAGTTACATTTTTAAATCTCTAACAAATTTTTGGCGTCGTTGCCGGGGAGGCAAGCCGTTAATTTTCTTATTTTAAATAGTTCAAAGTGATAAAAAATATATATATATATATATATATATATATATATATAAAAAAAAATAAAAAATATAAAAAATAAAAAAAAAATTCAAAATTCAAAAAGTTTGTGCATGAGAATGTAGACTTGTGATTCTAGTAATCGTTTGGTAAGAGTCCAATGGTTTACAATGGCTGAAGCAAAGACCACACTCAAGGATAGGTTCTACCCTGCTAGGGCAGCACAACCCTCATGTATATAATCACCGACTGCCACAGACAATAACTATGAACTAAAAACTCAATTCATTATTATGCTTCCCCATTTTCATGGGTTGCCTTTAAAGGATGCATGCTTGTTCCTCCGTGAGTACGAGGAGGTGTGTATGCAACTGCTCAATGATGATCCTGACAAATTGAGGTGCATTACTTTTTCACTCAAGGATGGAGCGAAAAAATAGTTTTATGGTTTTTCCACAAATTCTATTACTTTATAGGACTAATTTACTGTGTTATTCCTCCAAAAGGTTTTTTCCTTTTTTCAAGACAAATAAACTTCGAGGGGATGATATAATGTGGTTCAAATAAGAGCCAAATGAATTTTTTTTTTGCCTCATGGAGAGGTTCCAAGGCCTACTCCAAGAGTGCCCCCACCATGGTATTGAGACATGACAGCTTTGCAAAATTATCTACTAAGGGATAGACTTCCCTACCAAGCAGATGCTTGAGTCTATGTGTTCTCAAGGATTTACTTCCTATGAGGATGCTACTGACACTTTGAACTTTTTGGTGGATCTAGTCGAAAAAATAAGAAAGTGGGAGTCTACGTAGGAAACAGACCGCACCAAAAAAGATAAAGGTTACTTTGTCGATGGCATGGTAGCTAAGGAGGTACACTTAGATAGCTTTATAAAAAAGATAGAAGCTTTAGTTCCCGGAGACCCTGTCCAAAAGCAATTCCTAATATGCAACTGGTGTCAAACTCCTGGACACACAGTGGAGGAATGTCCTTTCGGGGGGCAATTCTTAGAATGCAAATGTAAGTACACTTTACAATGCGTATAGTAACACTTACAATTTAGGATGGAGAAATCACCCAAATTCCTCCTGGAACCAAGGGAACCATGTAGATCCACCTCAGTTTTCAAATCAAGGTTCACCCGGTTACTCAAGGCCATATGCTCCCCTTAGAGCTAATTTGTTCCCCAAGGTAATTTTCAGCAATCCCTTGGGTTTTCTAACACGGGTGAGCCAGCTAGGCTCAATGACTTGGAGAAGAATGTGGTAACTCTTATGACAGGGCATACTAGTTTGGAGAAGACTCTCACCCAATTGGTTACCTTGATGTGTAAGAAGAACGAGGGTATTCTGCCTAGCTAACCAGAGACCAACCCACGCCATCACCCATAAACAAATAGGCTAAACCCTCAAGTGAATGGCATAGAGAGTCAACCAAGGCCCTCCAAACAATGTAATGCAGTCCATGCTTTACGGAGTGGCCGAGAGTACCAACGGGATGATGCACCACAAACCAAACCCATAGCTGACCCCGTTGATGTTACCCAATCTGAGACAACTGCTAAGCCTCCTACTTCAGGTTCATCTGATGAACTTGAAAAACCCAAAGAGACTGTCCCGAACAGAATCTTTACTCCTACAACCCCATTCCCTAATAAGTTGGTATATAGAAAGAAGACTGTTTTAGTTGATAAAATTTTAGAAGTTTTTAAAGAGGTAGAATTGAACATTCCACTTTTGGATGCGATTGACCAAATCCCTACTTATGTAAAAGTCCTTAAAGACTTAAGGCGCATAAAAGCGGATTAGTCAAGTGCCCAAAAAGGTGTTCTTGGCTACACATTTAAATTCTTTTATAGATTATCATGTGGTAGCCAAATACAAGGACCCTGGATGCCCTACCATATATTGCATCCTAGGCAACATTTTTATTGATCATGCTCTACTAGACCTAGGTGCAAGTGTAAATCTTTTACCATATCATGTAGACCAACAGTTAAGGTTTTGAAAGTTGAAACCAACTTCAATCTCACTTTAACTAGTTGATCATTCTATAAAGATTCCTAAGAGAGTGGTAGAGGATGTTTTATTAAAGATAGGAGAATTTCTTTCTTCTATTGATTTTATTGTTTTAGAAACACATCTTGTCTCTAATAGGGATCAAATCCCTATCATTTTAGGAACATCATTTCTTGTTACAAGTAATACATTAATAAATTGCAGGAACAGTCTAATGAAGCTTTCATTTGACAACCAAACTATTGATTTAAATGTATTTAGGTTGAGTAAGCAACCTAATGAGGAAGTACATATGCTCCAAGGATCTCCGACCATGTAGATATCACTTTTGACATTGACTTTGACTCAAATTCTTAAAGTGTATAGACAAGCTGGGAGGAGTGGAGGACACGTTGTCCTCAGAGTCATGGAGTATCCATACACCTGTGGAACCTCTAGGACCCTTATACGCTTCCACTCCCAAGCCCTTAATTGTTGACCCACCTACCTTAGAATTAAAGAAGTTACCATCCAATCTAAAGTATGTCTTCTTAGGACCTAACCAGACTCTTTCCGTTCTCGTAAAATCTGATTTGATTTTTAGTCAGGAAGAAGAGTTGATCAAACTTTTAAGAGACCACAAGGAAGCTTTAGGTTGGATTATGGCTGACATCAAGGGTATTAGTCCGTTTATTGTTTAGCATCACATCCACCTTATGGAAGGTGTCAGACCCTCAAGGGAATCTCAAAGATGGACAAATCTTGTGATGAAGGAAGCTATTAAGAAAGAGATTCTAAAGTGCTTGGATCATGGGATCATATATCCTATATTTGACAGTGAGTGGATAAGCCCAATATATATTGTACCAAAGAAGTTAGGAGTCACTGTAGTTGCTAATACTAACAATGAGTTGATTCCAACCCATATCCAAACAGGGTGCGTGGAGAGTATGGATAGACTACAAAAAACTGAATATGGTAACGTGGAAGGATCACTTCCCTTTGCCTTTCATTGACCAAATGTTGGAGTGGTTGGTCGGACATGAAAACTATTGTTTCTTTAATGGATACTCCGGTTATAACCAAATCCACATTGCCTTAAATGACTAATACAAGACCACCTTCACATGTCCCTATGGAACATATGCTTACCTGCGCATGCCTTTTGGGCTATGCAATGCCCTTGCTACGTTCCAAAGGTGTATGATGAACATCTTTTTAGATATGATAGAGAAATTTTTAGAAGTATTCATGGATGATTTTTCTGTGCATATGTCTATTTTTTCTGATTGCCTACATAATCTTTCCTTGGTTCTTATCAGATGTACAAAGAAGAAATTGGTTTAAATTAGAAGAAATGTCATTTCATGGTAAAACAAGGCATAGTGTTGGGTTACATCATTTCCAAAGTGGGAATCATGGTTGACAGAGCCAAGGTAGAGCTGATTGAAAAATTACCTGTTCCCAAATCCGTTAAGGACATTTACTCCTTTTTGGGACATGTCGATTTCTATCGACGATTCATAAAAGACTTTAGTA
The DNA here is from genome assembly GCA_028583415.1 of Protea cynaroides. NCBI lineage: Eukaryota > Viridiplantae > Streptophyta > Magnoliopsida > Proteales > Proteaceae > Protea > Protea cynaroides. Next base: position 45,392,070 of record CM053267.1, read on the forward strand.
AGATTGCTCGCCCTTTCACTTCTTTACTTGTTAAAGACTAGCTTTTGACTTTGACGTTGCCTGCTTTGAGAGTTTTAATCAACTCAAAAAGGCTTTGACCACGGCCCCCATTATTCAAGCACCCATATGGACAGAGCCCTTTGAGCTTATATGTGATGCTTCTGATTTTGCACTAGAGGCTGTCCTGGGGTAACAGATCAATAAGTTACCCTATGTGATCTTTTATTCAAGTAAGATTCTAAACGATGCATAACTTAATTACACCACCATAGAAAAAGAATTCTTAACTGTTATATTCACTTTAAAGAAATTTCGTGAATTTCGTGCCTACTTGATAGGATCACATGTCATTGTGTACAGGGATCATGCAATCCAACCAATCATTGATGATATTTTCTATCAAGTTGATTCTGGAATTATCTCCTTTCATTTTATTCCAAGGGGATCTAATGTTATAGCTCATCCCATTGCTAGGAAAGCCTTGACTATTAAACCGGTTAAGTCATTTGGCACACTTCCACTCCTTGGCTTCTGGTTCAAGAAGCCTTGGCTTATAACCATTTTTTGATGAATAAATTTAGGTATTACCAAAATAATAAATAAATAAAATAAGAGAATTGTACAAGATGATTGTGTAACATGTATACATATATACTTACACGCACATTCTTTCTCACTACGTACATTAAGAAATAAGGTGTTAAATGATGTGATTTCGATTTAACAATGCAGTTCGATTTCGGTTCGATGTGTAATGAGTAAAACCAAAATCAAACTATTTACTAAATGGTTTCAAAATGCACTTACTAGAACCGATTATTAATCAATTTTGATTTTTTGGTTTTTAAACAGTTTCGTTGCCTAGAGGGAGAGGAAGAGAGTCAGGAACAAAGTAGAGGGAAAGTGAAGGAAATAATTAAAATAATTTTAAACACATATGAAAGTGGATTTACGATTTAGAAGTATGCCATATGGAAAGTATTAAAATAAAATTTATTTTTACAAATATAGACATTTAGCACTAAGGGATTAAAGTAAATGCTCAGTTGGTTTTAACGGGTCTAAAAAGTTGGTTTAAACGGTTTCATTCTTGAAACCAGAATCGAACTATTTAACTAAACGGTTTCATTTCTGAAATCAGAATCAAACCATTTAATAATTCGTTTCACAGTTTCAGTTTAAGCGGTTCGGTTCGATTTTAGCACATTGTTGGATTTCAATTTGACACCCTTAATTAGTAAGAAGACAATTAGTTAGTAGGTAGATTGAAAACTTGTTCGTTGAGGGTTATTAGATATAAGAGTAGTACATTTAATTTGTAATCTAAAACATAGGGCTGCCTCTGCCTACCACGTATAAAAAAATGGTTGCATGTGTATGCACGAACATAACACAGATTATGATAATATACATAATTCTGTTGAATAATCAAATTTTGTGATCTGCTCTCAGTATGATGTTAAATTAAACTAGGACTATATAATTAAATCAAATCAATCATTTTCATCAAAGATAGATGTTGTTTGTAATAATGGTGAAGTAGTAGCCTTGAAAGTTGAAACAAAGCAATTAATGATTAGATAGAACATGGAAATCACTACTAGAATACAAGCTAATCTTCATGCTCGGCACGTACTCATTTTAAAATTATTAATCATGAGAGAGACGACTTCTTCATCAGTTGATCTTTTAAATTAAAACCTTACGATCACCACTACCCTTCTTCACTTGTCTCAACGATCGATCAGAAATTTAATTTGACCCTTCATCAGCACAATGTCGCTCAAGGTGCCCAATGCATCATCGTTTGCAACCTCCAACTACTCCCAGGGAGTAGATGACATTTACAAAGATGATGAAGATGATCTTTGTATCAGCATTGAAGGCTTTGACGGATCTGAGCAGTTGGCCGGCGACTATAAGGAAGAAAGCCTACAATTATCGATGGGGAAAGAGAAGCATATAACGGTGGATCCAATATCAATACAAAAATATTCAAAGAGGTACGAAGGCCCTCCCTTGTCGCTGCCAGATATCCCTCTCCACCCTCCCCTTCTGCAACCACCTTCAAAGCACAAATTCCTTAGTGCCAGCCTCCCGGGTTCCACGACAGCGTCGCCTCGATTTTCACATACCAAAAGCGACCAGAAGAAGAAGAAGAGAAACAATCATCAGGCCTCTCATCGTCTCTCCCGTCACCACATTTTTGGGCCAGAAAATCAGTTATTAAGAAGCAAGTCATGTGGGGATGGGAGAGCCTCTGCTCCATCTGTTGAATTCGATCTCTTCTCAAGAAAACAACTATGTATTCCTCCTAGGCATCAAAATTATGAAGATCATCATGAAGTGAGTAGTAATAAGAAGGCTAAGGACAAGCGCCCAAATTACAATAAGGTTGCCGAGAAATTCAAATGTATTGCTCTCTGTCTCTTCTTGCCAGCCTTTGGTAGGGGAAAGCCGGTGAGAGCTGCCGGCCGAAGGGATGGAGGAGCAGTAGTACTAGTGGCGGAGAGAAATGCGATCTCAAGAACAGTGTCCATGGAGAAATTCGAATGTGGGTCCTGGTCTTCAGCAGCTATAACTAAAGAAGATGATGATGAAGACCGTGAGTCCATGCATCATCATCTCTATTTCGATTTGCCGCTGGAGTTGATTCAAAACTGCGGAAATGAGGCAAAGTTCCCTGTGACAACAGCTTTCGTCTTTGATAGGGATGGAAAAAACAATAGGAGATCATCATCATCAAGAACAGCAGCACCACCAACATGGAATATTAAGTCGCAAGAATCATCATCATCATCATCATCATCATCATCGCGCCTGCTAGTTCATGAATTATCTACAACTCGTGGCTCACGCTTACCAGCTTCTGGCATTACACCCCGTTTGCGCAAGGCAAGGGATGACTTCAATGCATTTTTACAAGCACAGAATGCTTAGATTTTGTATTTTATTTATTTATTTATTTTTTAAATTCGTGTAGCGGTGTGTGTATATGTTTGTTCTTGAATCCCACCCTCTCAAATGAAAATGACGCCGCATATCTGTGTACAACGCAACGCCAATTCTGTGGCTTGCTTCTTATGAATGTGGTTTAAACTCGAAATGCCTCACTGCATTCGAATATGACAAGCTATCAAACAAGAATTAAAATGATAGTTCAAACATCAACAACAGATTTCATCAGGGCAGCAGATTTATATGTTACTGTTGGAATATATATATGTGGGCTTAATTAATTACTAGGCCCATTGATTAGTGGGAGTCTATGTCACTAGGTTAGACCAGTTCGGTCTGGTTCGTCACAAGATAAAGAGATAGGCAATTCCTATTACAGTGTGGGACTGATTAGGGTTTGTGAAAGTATTATATATACTAGGTCATGAGTCCCCGTAGCCATAGTTGTTTTCTTCTCTCTGTACCCACGAACAATGAGAAAGTCGTGGAATCTCTATAGGCTGTGGAAGACCGTGATCAAAGCTCCAACACCATTCTTGGAGATTAACGATGGAAATCAATCTTCTACTCTCAGGTATGTCTCTATTATTATTGATTACATTGAACATCATTGTATTCTAGATCTCTGTATGGATATTAGGGTTTAGGATGAAACCCTATGAACTGAAAAAAGTCTAACAATGGTATCAGAGCCAGGCCATACAGACCTAGGATCGATGGTTAATGGTTGTAGAGACTGTATGAAAGATTGGACTGAAAGTGGGAGAAATTTTTCTTCCCAATTCTTCGGACAGACTGTCTAGGTTTCGAACCTTAAAAAACTTTTTCGGACCGGTGAAAAATAAATCAAACCATACAGCCTCGTAGGTCTTTGAAAGACGAAGCCGCCGGTATAAAGAACATCCCCGGCGGTGACCTGACGCGCCTCCACGCACCGGTGGAAAAAGCGCGTAAAGGCCACGGGCCGGTTAGGGTTTTTAAAAAAAAATAAATATGGCGGCTGACCCGGTCATCGCCGGGTCAACTCGGAAAACCCTAACGGGTTATTCAAACCACGGACTGAGTCGACTCGGTATGGGGATCCGACAGTGCTTTGACCCGGCCCAGTCAATGTCAGCGAACCCGGTCAATGCCCGAGTTTGTCGACCTGGTGACCCATTAACTTGACACGGAATCTGACCCGTAAACCCTATTATTTTGACCCGGTTACCTATAATTTTGGACCGGGGTCGGTTCAATTGTGAACCGGTGGTTGGCTCGAAAAACCAACTCTTTGGTTCAACTATGCCAGACCAAAGCGGTTCGGTTTGAAGGAATTAAAAAAAATAAAAATAAAGAGGGTTTAATATATATTCGGTCGGGTTCGACCGATCCGACCAGGTCAGAACCGAACCGATCCGGACTGAACCGGTTTCAGAGAACAAAAAAAAAAAAAAAAAAAACTGAATCTTCTTTGGGCTCGTGTGAGCGCGTCCGACCTCCGATTGAGGTGCGGTTTTTTGCGTTGGATTCATCTCGTCGAGATCTTCCGTGTGGTATATAATTTGGCTAGTTTTGGGGCCCAATAAAATGTGATTTTGGGCAGAAAGTGTCCTATGGGACTTGGTTTAATGTCATTTTACAGGATTTTCTAATTATTTGTACCATATATCTTGATGAACTATTGTGCATGTTTTCAATGAATGTTTAGCTTTATATTTGAAATATAATTGTGACATTCATGTTGTTTTAAAATCCCATTTTTGCTGCAAAGAGAGTTTGGTGATATCATGGTGGAATTTGATGGAACCCACCAAAGTGGCACACCTTATTTCATTATGATGTCTTCAAACTCAATACTATGTATTTATCAATGCTTCAAAGTGAGGGACTGTTCACCCAAGGGTGGCATTACCAAACACAGTTATTGTGAGAGTTTGTGAGTATCATATTGGGATCTGGTGGAACCCACCAAAGTGGTAAACCTTGTCTCTTCAGGATGCTCTCAAATTCAAGGAGAACATTTATAAATACATCAAGAATTTCACATCTGCAAGAGCAGCTAGACCGGAAGTGTTAACCCAAAGGTGGCACTACCAAGCCTTTTAAATGTATGTACATGCACATAAGTAGAAGGATTTTGACTTCAAGGGTCTCATTAACCCAAAGGTGGTGGGATTTTTGAATCACTATTCTTTCGCGGTCACTGCACGGATACTGAGGAGGCCACTGCATGTTTATCCCAAAGGAGAATGTGTAGTTGGTCAACTCTGGGAAATGAAATTTACTTGCATGTGTATTTTGACATTGCTGGTGCAAGAAAATTGTATGTATGAATTTCTATTAATTATCTATTACTGCACAAACACAAGGGAAATCAAGTGCATATTTGTCCCAAAGGATGAATTTATATTTTGGTTGACTCCCGAAAATGGGTTATTTGCTTGTATGTTGTGTAAATATTAGCACAGTTGGTTTGTGAGTGTGGGTGATTGTTTTATTTACTACACTGCACAATAATTATGCATTATCTTTTAATCTCAGGATGCCTATTAATGCAAGCAGTTTGGTTAGTGTTCCTGTTCTTACTGGAACCAATTACAAACAATGGATTAAGGATCTAGAAATATCTTTAGGTATGCTAGACCTTGATATGGGTATCATGGAGGATAAGCCTGTTGAACTCACATATTCTAGTACCCCAGAAGAAAAACAATACATGGAGAAATGAAAAAACACCAACAAGAAATGTTTGCTAATGATTAGGCGTTATGTCCCTGACTCTATATTAGATGGAATTGAGGGAAAGGAAACAGCCAAAAGTTTACTGAAAGGCATTAAAGCAAGATATGAGGAAACTGAGAAAGCTCAGATGGGCACCCTAATGGCAAAACTGTCTACCACTGTTTATGATGGAAAAGGTAATGTTACAGATCACATTGTAGGACTTGCTGATATAGTTGAAAAACACAGAGAAATAGGACATGTTGTTGATAAGGATCATTTGGTATATTTGGCAATGAAATCTTTACCTAATGAATACAAGCATATTAAAGTAGCATATAGAACTTCTAGAACAAAGTGGACTCTAGATGAATTGATAGCTGCTTGTACTGAAGATGAAGAAAGTGACAAAAAGGGAATTATCAAATCCATTAATGCTACGTTCTACAAGAACAACTCTGACAAGGGCACTAGACAACAAGGATTTGGACCTCACAAAAGAGAAAAATATTTTTCTGATAAAGCAAAGAAACCCTACAACAAGGAAAAGATGATAAAGAGCAGCATGAAGAAAAAGACCTGAGCGACATCAAATGTTTTTTGTGTCAAAAGAGAGGACATATGAAGAGGGATTGCAAGAGCAGAAAGCATTGGCTGGAGAAGAAAAAGGATTCTGGAAAGTCTAAGGAGGATGATGCACAAAAAGAATGAAAGTTTCATCTTCATGAAATATAAGTCTAGTTAGGAGTCAGATACATTAATAGTAAGAAGTTATTTGAATTCAATTTGATATTTTCAATCTTCAGTTTTTGTTTTCTCCAAAAAGGAGAGTTTGTTTCCAGTCTAAATATTAATAAGACATGCTTCTATTCAATTTTATTTAAATAAGATTTTATTTTATCTTAAGGCGTCTTTATGCAATAAATGTTTTTGTGTGTTAAAATCTGAATTTATAATAGTGATTGAATATTTGGGTGATTTTAAGATCTTCAAAGACAAATGATGATTCACTAATGGAAGCCTTTAGTGACTTATGAATGATACGGTAGTCACGAATTATTTTGATGTGCTTAGTCAGTGGGAGTTTTCATTCATATCTGGTGCTATGGTTGTTTGTATTGTTGATGATTTGATTCATGATTCAGGCTATATTTAGTCAAAGATAAAATAGGCAGTATTTAGCCGGACACCAGGCAATATTTAGCCAAAGATCAAACAAGGCAGTATTCAGCCAAATATAAAAGATCAAACAAGACAGTATTCAGCCAAATATAAAAGGTCAAACAAGGAGGTATTCAGCCAAATGTAAAAAGTGGTATTCAACCAGGATAAAAGGCGGTATTCAGCCAAAGATTAAGGGCGGTATTCAGCCAAATAAAGTATGACGGTGTGTCAAAGTGAGATATTAATCCAAGTTAGATGCGGTTTGCCATGAAAGGATAACATCAAGTATAAAAGTTTAAGGTAACTCGATCGAAGGTAATTCGATCAAAGAGGACTCATTATCTCACGGCGATTCATGCTGTTAAGTAGGCTTTTGTATGTGGCTGATGGAAGGTAATACACCATTTATGTTGGTGTATTTTCCGCTGTTGCTCGACATTGGCAGGCTTAATAGCTGAATCAAAGTAGGTGACGATTTATTATGTGAATGGATTCCATGGCCACACTATTCAATGGTGGCATTGTAATTAATCTAGCCCAAGTGGGAGAATGTTGGAATATATATATATGTGGGCTTAATTAATTACTAGGCCCATTGATTAGTGGAAGTCTATGTCACTAGGTTAGACCAGTTCGGTCTGGTTCGTCACAAGATAAAGAGATAGGCAATCCCTATTACAGTGTGTGACTGATTAGGGTTTGTGAAAGTATTATATATACTAGGTCATGAGTCCCCGCAACCATAGTTGTTTTCTTCTCTCTGTACCCACGAACAGTGAGAAAGGCGTGGAACCTCTACAGGCTGTGGAAGACTGTGATCAAAGCTCCAACACCATTCTTGGAGATTAACGGCGAAAATCAATCTTCTACTCTTAGGTATATCTCTATTATTATTGATTACATTGAACATCATTATATTCTAGATCTCTGTATGGATATTAGGGTTTAGGATGAAACCCTATGAACTGGAAAAAGTCTAATAGTTACATGTGACATCAGAGTATATATGCCCATTATGTAGAAAAATGCAGTGCAGTAGGATTTGCTTGTGAACGATGTGGTTAAGGAAATTACGTAAGAGTTCCTATCAAATTAAAAGGTTGATGACCCTGGCCGTGGTAATTGGTAAACTATCAAATGTCTCTCCTACTATACTACTTCTTGGTGCCATACATGATACATCCCACATACCGCTTAATTAAGCTGGTTTAGGATACGATGATATCCTAAATGAATACTTCAGAGAGAGAGAGAGAGAGAGAGAGAGAGAGAGAGAGAGAAGGGGGGGGGGGGGGGGGTTCTGCAAGCGGTGGTGTTGGGCAGCTGTATTGGTTTGGAGAAGGAGGTAGAGCTAGAGCAGGGGCGCGTGGGAAAGGGACTGTGGCTACATTGGCTGTGGTGCTTGTATGGAATTTGGGACCAAATTTTCCTGTTCTCTGGCATAATCCAGTTTCTTGTACATCATGGAATCGAGCTTCCCTTTTTTATTTTTTATTTTATTTTATTTTTATTTTTTTAAGTAAAGGAATCATGTTTCAATGAAAATGGTATTTTAGAAAATACTATAAAGTAAGAGGGATTTGTAAACCTGTTGGGGAAGGGGAAGATTCAATATTAAGGCACATGAAACCAAACAATAGGAAAATTCCTGTGAATTCCTGCTTCACAAGAATTTTTTTCCCCTGAAATTAGGACTTTGAATGATTTGATTCAGTTGAACGAATTAGAAGGGTAATCTAGGAATTATAAAGTAGCAAGGGAGAAGCAGATGTACGTACAAGTTTGTCTTTTAAGTTGTAAGATGGGAATTTGAATAATTATAGGACAAATATATAAGAGAAGAGGAATACTAATATATCATATTTTATTGTGCCATCAGCCATGGTTTCTTTTCGCCAAACCTGACAGTAACTGAAAAGCCCACATATCTTCTCTTCTGTAATTGGGTGGGTCAAAATGGGTACACCTCTCAGTTAAGGATCCACATCCTTTCCTCCCAGAGGTTTGGGAGGAGAGGGATGCCGTCGTTGGATTCCAATATGTGAGGCTTGATTGGGTGAATCTGAGTCGACACCCTCTATTTATTCAACTTTTCGATTTGGTGTCGGTTAAGATGGAGGACTCAGATTCACCCGAGTCCCACGTGTAGGCCATCCAATAAGACCGTCCCCCCTCCTCCCGAACCTCTGGGAGGAGAGAATGTGAATCCACGAGCTACAGGCATTCAGGCTTGAGTAGGCCCAATGGGGTCTGTTTAGGTGACGCGCTTTGTGGATGCTAAACTATACGTACACTTTGATTTCAAAATAACGGTTTAGGCTTAATTAAAGTGGTAAACCATATATATATATGATTTCATCACTATTCATATCTTTTGGGTCTCACACTCTTAGAGGTGATAGAATCCCATAAAAAATACATGTACATGCAAGTGATCCAAATTCTGAAATGAATTCCTTAATGTAATGCAGTGTTGGCAGGGGAATGGGCTTCCCATGAACCCTATATATAACAAAACTGACACTAACTCAATGATAGACAGATTTCGGAATAATTAATGGGCCATTATTTGGGGGTTGGGGGACCTAGGGATTCCCAAGATGTTAATTATGATTAACCTACATGGGCTGAAAATTGCATTTTAACTTTTAGGTCATCGATTCGTATATATTCTTAGAATGAAAAATATATTCTCAACATAAAATTTGAATGAGCGCCTAAAGAATAAAATTTCTGTTATTGACTTAGAACGTATGTAGAATGAACTAAAAAGCATGTTCCATATTTTGTCGCGTTCTTTAATTCCATTATCCAAGAGTGTGAATGGATATCCAACACTACTTTTGTCATCTCAAAATGTGTTTTTAAAATCTAAAATGCATTCCAAGAATTCATACTAAAGTCAACCATAAATTTGATTAAAACACAGATCTTTTCTTGTTAATATCTCTATAGCAATCAATCAATTAATCAATGTTAATAAGATTCAATAGAGAATGATGAAAGTCATTGGTTAGGTATTGACTTAAGAAGATGCATAGGATGAGGACCAAGTTAGGTTATATTTGTAGGCTATAAGGCTCATAAAAGCATATGACAACTCATTTACGATTCTCCTTCTAAAGTAAGGTTTTAATATCGTCTTTCCCTGCTAATTCAAATTCCTTAAATTATTCGTCATACGTCGATAACATCTCTAGTCTATGCATCTCCCCACCATATGTGAGTGAGTCTTCCCCTCTCGCATCCTCTGCGATTCCATGTAAATCGAATAAGGAGTAATTTTTAAGAAGGAATATCTTTTTTTGATAGATAGGTTTTAGACTTTAACTCATGACCCCTTTGAGGTTTTGTTTCTTAACAATTGAGCTACCCTCTTTAGGATATTAATAAAGGATATTTATTTACTATTCCAAAATCAATCATTCGTGCTACCTTTTAGCTTCCCTTTCTTTCTCCAGATCCATCATGGGTGGCCAACAAAAAAAAGTTTATAAAAGTTTTCGTATATGGTCATATACATATATCATACATGATCATATTTTCAATCCTCATATGAAGAACTAATACCAGCCCGACTGTGTACATACACGGCCAGTGTACAAAAACCAAACCCATAAAAATTATTAAAAATAAACCACAAAAGTTATTAAAAATGGACTGCAAAAGTGAGGAACGACATAGCTAGTGTGTATTGTATATCAAAAGGATACAGAAAAGTTATTAAAAATCCCAACCCTCACCTGGGGTATCGACGACATGATCATCAACACCCCCATAAGCCATAACTATTAACTAATCCAAAATTAATTAATTAGTTAGTTCCATATTCATTGAATTATATAAAGAAAATTCGCTCGTGAGCGCTCAGCAGTCGATGAAGACCACTACAGAACCCAAAGTTTAATAATTCACCGATGTCTTCCAAAATCACCATTGATTATTACTCTATGGCCGGCAGCTGGGAATGGAATAATTCCTCTAGAATCAAGACTATTAATTTTCTCTTTCTATATATGTACCCAAAAGAAAAAGAATATTAATTTTCACCTCACTACACCTTCCATTTTTTTTACATGGATAACACAATACATACAAGAAAGAACCCAAATGAATTTTTCTGTTCAAGGAAGAAAGAAGAAAAATCTTCTATAGAAAAAAAAAAGAAAAAAAAAAAAGAGGGCGCCCCCCGGGGGGGTTGGTGGGTTAAAGAAGAGCAGCTGTTAAATTATTATTGTGGAGTTGTTTGTAATGTAGTCCCAATAATGTTGAGTTCAAACCTCTTGACAGATGCAGCAAGTCCTCTCATGGTGTGGTCAAGGACATAGGGTGTGCCCTCGAATGTAAGTTCGGTTATATTCACAAACTGCTGGCATGGCTCATGGCGCTCGGCTATGGTGCCATGATAATGGAAGTACTTCACCCGGCTATCCGTCTTGTGCAGTGTCTTCCCGGCCACATTCTGCGACATGTGCACCCCTGTCGCATACACATTCCGTGGTTGCACCGCATACTTTCTGTCCTTCCTTACTCCTCTCTTCACATCCCTGTACACTAGCTTCTCAAACCCCCATTTCCTGCTAGAACATCAGGATGGATCTCTCCATTTAGCAACAAATTAAGGTAAAACACAGAGCATGCATCTAAGAAGATAACATATATAGCTTAGAATGAATACCCATGCATTCACCTGCTGCTACGCTCCTCCCTAATCATGTCTTATACATCAAATGGGTATCAACATCCTCTCCAGGAACAACCAAGGCCGTGTCTTATACCACTATTTTATTCCGTTAAATTGCATTTGGGTGATGTGCTGATTTATTTTAATATTTCCACAAATTGAATGGATATTCATTCGAAACTTAACATGGTATTAGAGCTCTAGTTTCCTCCTTAAGGTCATCCAAAAAGAAGGGCCAGATGATGTTACGTGCACTACCACTCAAAAAACACATGGAAGAATGTTGGGAATAATCCCACGTTAATTGATTAAATCTGAAATCTTGAGTACCTTATATCACTACAACAATATACATTTTTCGCTACGAAAATTTTCCGTTGTGTAAAACAATTTTCCATTGGCAAAACTAAACAATTATAGTAAAATTTTCATTGTCGTTCCGTTGTCAAAAATTCGGTATGGAATTTCCCCTATGGAAAACTGAGTGCAATGGGTGTATATATTTTCCACAACAGAAAAGACATTCCGTTGCCTATAATGTAGATTTTAGATAACGAAAAAAGTTCCGTTGTCTATAATATATATTCCACAATAGAAAAGACATTCCGTTGTCTATAATATATATTTCACAACAGAAAAGACATTTCGTTGTCTATAATATATATTCCACAACAGAAAAGACATTCCGTTGTCTATAATATATATTCCACAACAGAAAAGACATTCCGTTGTCTATAATATACATTTCATTTATCGACTTAAATTTTTGAAATAAAAACTTAACATATGAACCAATTGAAAAATAAATAAATTACGCATATAAAATGAGACAGGACTTGTTGGAAACTAGACTAAAACCCAACAAATTAATGAGTATAGATACAAAGAAGCGCACACCACTTGATCTTAGGCACATAAAAAATATAATAATAAAAATAAAAAAATAAAAAGCACAAAAGCATAACGTAATCACTCAACCACTATATCAAAATACTCAATCAGCTCAACCACTATATCAAAAGGGGCCCCTGTAAAATTTTCAAGGATGGCCTTTCCTAGGTGAATAATAAGGTTAACAGACATTTATCACTCATTGGCCGTCAGATACCAACTTTTTGACCTTGTACGTAAGTGTAAGAATAATCTCTAATAATTGATAAATATTTTGTATAGAAGGGAAAAAAATTCTAGTGATGAGATAGAGTTCAGTTCTCTAAACCGAAATTAATAAGATTGTGAAGCAAAATTAAATACAGGTAAATCTTAAATTTGGTTAAGTTAGAATCTGAACATGTTCAGTAAATAAGAAGTTAACTTAGTAATTAAATTAATTACCTGAGATTTTTTCCGTTATCGACGGCGAGACAGAGCTTATTCGACATTGGCATCTGTTCGAAGGTGAACTGGGTATAACCGGAAAGAGAGTCTAGAAACGATCCAATGGTGGTCTTGGGCGAAACATAGATGTACTCATCCACGTCAAAGAAGAACATCCACTTGGCCTTGAACTTATAACGATGCAAACAGTCATTCATCACAAGAAACTGATTATGATAGTAACCATCAAATCTCTCCTGCTCTTTGATATCCTGCAAAGTCACATACCCTTTTTCCATCCACGGCTTTAAAACCTCTAAAACCTCAGGATGAACCCCACCAGCATCATGAATTACAAAATGGGATTTCTCTCCCAACAGCTTCACATGATACGCCAACCATTCCCTCATCCTCTGAGGGCTCAAATTACCGTACAAAGGTGACCCACAATAAAGATAATCGTGAGGAGGGAGAGATGTGAAAATCGAAGCGTTCAAGCTACCAGGAGCTTCTCTCAGAGCTTCGATTTCTTCAGTCGAATTAAAATCTCGATCGCCACCACCGTTAGTTGAGGCCATCAGAACCAACCGTCCACCAGAACCATCGGCGCCCACGGGCTCAGCAAAGGTACAATTGACGACGACGACGGTGTAGACGCGACCGTAGCCCCAATCAGGGTGAATCTTGTAACCAACTGTGGAGATGGTTTTTTTATGGGATCCATCAGGGTCAGGGATCCATCGGCATTCGTATTGAGGCCTTCCGTAGACATGAAGGGGCTTAGATGCAAGGCCGACGATGGCAAAGGTGTTGAGGCCACCCCTATAAGTACCCATCTGGATGAAGGAGTAAGCAGCAGCTCCGTATGGGTTGAGAGCTCTCTTGATGATGCCTCCATCGATGAACTCATCTTTGTTTACTGAAGGTGGCGGTGGCGGTGGCGGTGACGGTAACGATGGGGGTGGAAGAGTAACAGCCGCAGAGATTGAAGAAGAAAAAGAAGGTGCAGGGGCGAGAGTGGACGAGAGTCTAGAGAGACAGAAGGCCGGTAAATCAGAAGGAGAGAGAGAGGAGAGACGAGAAGGGATCATGAAGTGGAGAAGTAGGGTAAGAGAGGAGAGGAAGAGGAAAGCAGCGAGCAAGAGTTTGAGCTCCCTTGCATAGTTCCAAACTAGACAAACGGACATCTTCTTCTCCCTTTCCTCTTTCTCTTTCAATTTCGCCATTAATTATAGGAAAGAAACCCAAAGATCACTGAAACAGGATCTCTCAGACGAACTCTTTTTCCCTGTTTTCGTAAAAGAACTAGCGTTTCTACTTTCTATGTTCGGTTCTCGTTTCTCTTTTGTGGCTTGGGAGGTAAAAGAGGAAAAAAGGGGTATGCAGACTTTATAACGAAGGAAGAAAAGGGCATAGAAAATTTAAAAGTATATATATTATTAGGTTGGTTTTATTTATTTAGTGGAGTCTATGTAATTATAAGGATAGTATTTGTATTAGAGTACAAGTCTATTATATATACGGAGTAAACTTATAATTATGGTGAGATTAAGGTTTCTAAGATTGTCATTTGACAGTGGAAAATAGAAGACGCTAAAAGACTGACAGATGAAATAAGCCTGATAAAGAATTCTATAGATTGTTATTAGGAATAAAAAAAAAATCACAGTTCTTTTTTTTTTGTTGACATAAGTATTTTATGATGAATTACTGAATCACGTTAATTCTTTATGTTTTCTCTCGCGTCTCAATCCTAACACATTAAGTTTTTATTTGAATAAAATCTTGAGAAGGTAATGATTGGGAGAATGTAATACTGAGTTGCTCGATAGAAGAGTAGACAGGTGGCAGTTTTGGGTGGGGTCATACGATGTTTATGTCCGTCTGTCTCTGTCAAATTATCGTCTCGAGGATATGATATGATCAGCTGTGAGTTTCAGCATAACGTGTCCATTTATGCGTGCATATACTGCTTTGGTTCATACTTGTCCTCCTTTTATTCCCTGTTGTACGGACATTTCTTCGTCTTTCTTCTTCTTCTCCTTCCATCAGTTCCATGACCATAAGTTTTCCATGCAGTCTGCGTGCGTAATGTTCCAATTTATCCATCCTTAATATGGTCCACGTTCCAGACTTGTTTTCCTGCTCCCTCGCTGTACTTTCCAAGTTTTGAACTTTGGTCAGATGGGACGGCGCAGCCGCAGATATACTTTACAACGCGTTAGCTGATACGGCCAGTTGGAATTGGATCATAGTAACCTGCTAACGAGATACAAATCATTGACCATAAGGAGAGAATTTACCCCCCTTCAGCGTTCACTTTTGCCGGTGATTATTGGATGGTCGATATGTGGCGGCTTTGAAATCCAACGGTCTTCAATAGAACTGGCGTAGAGAGAGGTAAGGAGAGATTTTGTAGGGAATCTGTGTGTATCTACATATCGACTACTCTTTCTTCTTCTCTGCAAATCTAAAATATTTGGGGGAATCCATTTATTGCAGTTCCGGCAGATTGTTACGGGAGGTGGTGGTGGAGAATCAGGATCACTACCATCAACCTCGTCCTCGCCAAAGCAATGTGTACGTTCTCCAACTCGGCACACAGGTTCCTTCCGGTGGCAACACTGCGAACTAGCCGAATCCATATCCATAACTGTTACAAGCCCAACTGTTCAGCTCCGCTTTCCCTGTTTCATCTTTATTTCTCTTTCCTTCTCTATTTATCTACGCTGTGAAAAATGAAAAAACTGAATAGAGATACCCGTATGAAGGTATTCGAAACTGTTCAACCTGTGTCAATTACGTTGATGAGTGGGAAAAACGCACAGAACTAGGGGTGAACAGAAGAACCGAAACAGCGAAGTTCAAGAAAAATCAGATAATGCGTATCAGAAATCGCTGATTTTTCCGTGAAACCGAGATTTTGGTTTTTTTACCGAGCTCCGATGGCTTCGGATCGCCATAACCTCTTAGCTAACCCCAAAAATTGTCCGAAATCAATGCCAGAAGATGGATCTGTACCAAAGAGAAACAGAGAAACTATAAGCGAATGATAATGGAGAAGCTCAACAATAGAAACTGCCTTTACCTGTCAGCTTTGAACGCCGTTGACTGTCTTTAAAATTACCTAAATCTGCAGGGAAAAAGAACAGCAAGGAATTATAAGGATGAATCAACTCTAATTCTTCCTAATTTTTGCCCCTCGCGACAGTTGACTTTGCTCACCTTTTTTACATGGATCGTAAGAATAAAGATGTAGAACAAGTAAAACAGAAAAGTAAAAGGATGGGTATCAGATGTATAAATTTTTCAGGCTAAGAAATCGCCGATCTGTGCGGCTTCTCGACCTTGTTTTGTTCTTCGTCTATCTTTGTACATGTTCGTCCTAGACTCCTTCGCTCCTCCATGGTTCCAGAGAGAAAGAGAGTAGCCGAGATGGAGTAGATACACAAAGATTCCCTACAAAATCTCTCTATTCCTCTCTCTACGCCAATTCTACTGAAGACCGTTGAATTTCAAAGCCACCACATGTCGACCATCCAATCCAACGGTTCAAAGTGTACTTGAGATGAGCCGAATCTACCTTGCAACCCTTCTGAACCAAGCTGGGTCTGGACTTTGGACTGGTGCTTTGTGTTGCGAGGCTCAATTATTCAATGAACTGGGTCCGGGCATGTGTAAATTTGACAGCTTGGTATGCTATCTTCAAACTCTAGTTTAAATTTGGAACCAACCCACTTGAACCCACCCTATTGCAGCTCGAAAACATTATGATTTTTGAGGGACGGGTTGATGGTATTATTGAAGACCTGAGTCATAAATAAGGATTTCTGACATGAAACCAGAAGAGCTCACCTTAAACTAGTACGTGAGTTGGTGAGCTCCAGGTTAAGGTTTTATTTGGCACTATCATCGCCCCGCTTGATAGAGAATGGGGTTAATAGAATGGGGCCTAGACTAATCACATGTGGTAATCCAAACGAGAAAAACAAAAACAAAATATTTTATGATGCTACTGTATTAATAGGCCTTAGTATCCACTGTATCACTCAAACCTGTGTTTATCTACATTTTACCTAAGGTGAGTTGAGATGTCCAATCCTAACCATTGCATGTATGAACTATGAACGGATCTCTGGATTGGTCAAATGTTGAGTTTTAGGCTTCAATTCATATAGTAGTCTACCTTCTACAGCATTCTTTTCTTTGTATTTATCACAATATAAAATTGGTCATAGTTTTTCACAAAATGTCTAACCTCTACCGTTAGGGATAAAATGCTTCATTTGGATTGAAACTTGACAACTGAGTGCGAAAGGTTGGGCTTCCATGACTTCGAAAGCATCACTAGTTATGGAGGCCTGGTATAAGCTGATATAGGGTGATATAGGGTTAGGGTGGTACAATGAATTCGAACACGAATTAAGGGCCTACCTATCACCAAAAAAAAAAAAAAAAGTACTTATCCATTTTGGCTTTTACTTTTTAACATACTTTGTACGATGCTCATGAAATGACACAAGACTTCATTGTGATGGAAAATTGTAAAGAATCACTTAACAATTTCAAGATCCACCATCTTAGTATTTTCAAATGGTTATGCTGTTGGAAAATTGGCTATTGCCATTTTTTTTGTTGCAATTTTTTGGAATGTGTATTTGGATTACAACATTATAGGCTTTAAAATGACATTTTCATAATAATTATTGAAGGAATAAGAGTTAATTCAGCCTTTATTTGCTTGACATAAAAAAATAAGATATATAAAAAAAAAAAAAAAATGCTCAAACGTTGATAATTCCACTTCTATCAATTCGAATGATGTTTAGGAGTTCTGAAGAGGAGACATTGTCCTGACTCCGTGAGAAGAAGTGCGGATGGATATCAATCCTGTGCAAATTATATACCTACCCACAATACAATATTGCCCACAACCACTTCAGAAGTAAAAAAAAAATAGGTGCAGCAATCCAAAATGCCCCTATGGTGATAGCTTGTAATCCCATCTCTAACAATGGGCAAGAAATAGATCTATTACACAGGTGGAAGTGTGGAACAAACATTTAAGGCTCCTGGTCGCCAGGCGGACCGCGTCCTCCTCTTCCACCACGTACACCTCGGCTGCCACGACTCTGGAAATACCACCACCAAAGATGAGTTTTCAACGTTTCAAGGAAAAAAAAAAGTATAGGCAAAAGTTTCTCATTTACAGACCATTATTTGCAAATTACCGGTAATACCCACCCACTACTGTCTAAGCGTTCGTCAAGTTCTCAGGTCTACGGACCAGAGAACCTCTTTCCCATAATAACAGTAATTATAATAAAGACCCAGCAACTGCTGACAAACTATCAACAAGAACCACTAAATGAATTATTTTGTCAAACTCACCCTTGTGACTATACCACTTCTACCGCGCCCTCTACTGGGTGGTGAAGGAGACATCATTCCTGCTTGTCTCATAACAGCCCTTTCTCTAGCTCTCGCGGTCAAGTTTATGGTCGTGCTCTTTGAATCCACTTTTGCCTCATCAGGTTCCGATACAGCGGCAACATTATGTTTTGTTGCAGAGTCTGTTGGAACACCAGGCAAAGAACTATCAGTAGAACCAGAAGCACCTTTTGAGCTCTGCTCTGTCTCACTGATTTCATGGTCATTATAAGGCTTATCTGAACCTTGATCATTAGTAGACTTGTCTGAAGCTTGATCATTAATAGATTTGTCTGAAGCTTGATCAATATTAACCTTGTCTGAACCTTGGTCATTGTTAGACTTGTCTGAACCTTCAGCAGTCTCTTCCATTTGATCAACACCACCACCATCAATATTCTCATCATTTAACACATCAATTGATGAAGTCTCAACTGCATCAACTGCTGTAGAAACAACAGCTTCCTCATCAACGGCAACCATAGGAGCGATGGAAACTGTCACAGTTTCTTGACCTTCACCTGGTTCTGGTGGCTCTGGGCTGTTTACCATGACCATCGTATCCCCTTCTACTGGAGGTTGTTCCACATCAGGCACCAACTCTCCCTCCTCTTTCTCACTTTCAATTTCCATCATGGACTGCTGGGGATCTTGCCCTTCGACATCCTTTGGTTGCCCATCATCAAAGACATCATCCATCTCCCGTGCCTTATCCAAGGTCTCTTCTACAACAACATTTGAGTCAATATGTGCTTCAACTTGGTTAGTGATATCTACTGGTGGTTCCCTTGGTTCCTCAGCATGCTCCTTTGTTTCATCTGCCTCAACATCCTTTTCAGTATCAATTGCCTCTTCATTTGTAGTACAAGGACCAGAAGCATCAAATGATTCCTCTACAGCAGTTACAGTTTGAAGATTCTCTGCAGGAACAGAAAGCTGCCCTTCAGCACCTTCCTGAGGGGAGTCTGATCCTCTGGACTTCTTCAGCACCTGTGTTTGCAGATCAGAGCCGGTCTCTTGCTGAATTGGTGACTCTTCCCGTAAATCAGATGCTGATGAAGAAGCCATGCGTTTGCGAGTAGCTGGTTGGGTTGGTAAAGCAGAATCACCTTGAGTTTCTGTCCTAGGAGCTAGTCCAGGTTTAGTCTCCTCACTATTGGATCCTCCTTCCATCTCTGACATTTCAATATCAACAGTAGGCTCTTGAGGTCGCTCAAGACGAGGTCGAATCAACCTTGTCCTTCCTGTTTTACGTGGTTCAACGCTAGGTTTTGGCAAGCTGATTCTTTTCTCTCTCTCATCTGTTGTTTTAGCCCGTGAAGAACTCACTGTGCCCCCCAGTGAAGGTTGTGTAGCTAACGCTTGAGCACTCAGACGACCTACAAAATAGAGTAAAAACATGACTCCTCAATCCTTCCAAGTGTAAAAATATAAAAAGAGGAGGAAGGGGGAAGAAAAAAAATAAAGAAGCAATTGAGCAGAGGCAAGGCAGAGAACCAGAAGCCACGGTAGGCGACGTATCAACAAGTGTAGCAGTTTCTGAAGGAAGCGTACGAGCAGCAAGAGCATCTCCAACATTTGAGTTTGTTGCTTCTTCCAAGTGTTCTACAGCAGTTAAATATGCAGCCATCTGCTCATCTAAGGCACTATCAGAAGGAAGTTGAGCTCCTGATGCTTCACTACTCTGGCAGTTAGGAAAAGAAGACAAAAGAGTTAAGAAACAGAAAAGAGATATCCATACTATGAGCAATCTACTGGAGGAGCAGTTCCAATCACAAACTATTGGGACTCGTTTAGAAGCCAATGGACAAACTGTAGTCTGCATGGTACTTGACTCAAAATGATGGAAAAAAGCTATGGTATTAAATCCAAAGATTCACAAATAATTAAGATTGGTCAGCAATGAAAGTGGAAATTATTTTCACAGAAAGAAATATATATATATATATATATCTATATATATATATATATATATATATATATATATATATATATATATATATATATATATATATATAATCCATAAAAAAAAAAGGAAAAAAAAAGGGATTATAGTGAAGCAGTAAGCACATGCAAACAGAAAAACGAAACAATACAAATAGAAACAAGAGAAAATTACGCAGACCTCCCCTATGTTTAGGTTAAACACAATCTCTTCACATTCATTTTGAAAAATTACTCAAACCTCCCCTGATACTGATGGTGTTAAAAATGGACGAGAATTGACCATTTACCCATGCGAACCCATCATGGCTATCATGACTCACAATGCGCTGGAACCCATCATGGCTACACTCAGCTTCGTCGGTCTCCCAGTCTCATCATCATCTTCTTTGGCGGCCAGACGATAGTGGAAGGAGTACATGTTCTCCGCTGCCGAAGGTTGTCAGAATCGGTCCCCAATGGAGGAGCTGCCCCGGATGAGGCTGTCGTACCTGAGGATTACTCCCCAGACATTTTAAAATCCCTAGATTTCCCCTTCTTTTTTAATTACACCACAGAAGGAGAAGATATCATACTCATTCAAAATTTGTTTTTGTTTGCAAAAATTGCGATGGAGCTTCAGATCTGGTTGTTTCAAAGGAGAGAGATACCCATGTAGCTTGCGTTCTTTTTTAACTTGAAAATTGGAATTTCGAGCTCTGCTCTAACTTTTTCTGCATCTATGTTTTCCACTTGGAGCTTTCAAACTTTTGGTCTTAAAAAGATTTTTAAGTTTCTCAGTTCCTGGGTTAGGTGGTGGTTAGAATTTGGAATTTTTTGTTTATTATTTCCGTTTATTTTCGGTTGATCTGATTTATATCAGTAAAAAAAAATGTTACGATTCTCTTTCCACAGTCTAAAGGTTGGATTTTCAATCAGAATAGTATGCATTTCAGTCGCATAGAATCAGTGGCCTTGAATCTAGATTGGCGAGGGAGCACACTAATGTTTTGCTTGATCTTTAAATTTCCCTTCCTTGGGAGTGCAGTTTGTCGAGATCAGTAGATTTAGGGTTCTTCTTCCCACTAATTCAATCTATTACAGAAGATTTGAATATAGAGAAATTTACTAAGACACCCCCTTGACAATTGGTTTATTACATAGAACTACCCTGTGTCTTTTGGACTTATAGTCCACTACCTTATTGCTAACGGAGTTAACTTAAACTTTTCATAGACCAAAATACCCTTCAATCAAGGTTCTCCATCTCCAATCAAGGAGTGTAGCTGTAAAACTGTTTTCGGGTCAATCATCGAAGAACACCAACTTGTTTCTCTTTGATGCGGCCGACCCACCTGGGATATCGTCTTCCCAAGATGAAGTACCCGCCTCTGCGACCACCGAATGAGTCCCCAGCTTCAGATCCTTCGCTTCCTTCTCCGCAAGCAAAAGAAGAATCAGAAGCAAAATTAGCACGATTATGCCTGTCCTGACAGAAATCATGATGATTGCTGCTTTGGATAGCTTTTTTGAGCTATTCTGAGGATTTCCATGGAGATTGGATGGAGAAGGAGCTGGAGAGGGAAAAAATGGGTTGCAGGCCTTCAACAGTGCTCCACACAGATTTGTTACCAGCATAAGACGAAGCAGGGAACTTCGAAAGCGTTTGAGGGATGGAGCCATTGAGATTGAAATTAGAAACAATGAAATTCAACAAACCTGAGGGATTAATGTCGGGGCAGCAATCATCGCGATCCAAGTTATTAATGTTGAAGGGTATCTCGCCAGTGAACTAAGAAACTGAGAAACAGAGCTCACATGGTTGAAATCGATTACATGGACTCAAGTATTCCCAGCGAAAGCCTCCAGAATTAGAACTGGACCTACTAACTGAACCAGAGACCCACGGGATTCTTTAATAGATTCATGAGCATCTGAATTTGAAACCCACGATTTCAAGCTCTGAACAGGCAAAAACTGAGGTTATTCAAGTACAGAGGGTGGCGAATAGATGCTGAACAAAACTGGAGATACTTGATCTTGGTTTGTTTTTTTTTTTGTTTTCTTTCTATCCTTTGGGGATTATTACGTCTTTATTATAATTACTTTTTAATGCATTTGGGGATTGTATAATAAATAACAATGTATACATGTAATAAAGACTCATCTCGAAGCAGGAAATCCAGTGGGAGACTAGTTTAAACAGGATCATAACAAGAAAAGTAGGGAGAAATTCCATAATTTATTAAATTTAATAAAGAAAACTTCAGCAAAACAATTCAGATAGTTGAGAAACTGTAGTTGAAGGACTATTTTAGCAAATAGAACGTGCCTGCAACGGTTGATCAAGATCGGATGGCTGGTTTGTGAGATCTGAAGCAAACCTACTCAAAGTAGGGAAACTCAAAAGCAAGAACAGAACTGCAGTACTTCGATTTTTAGTATAAGAAGTCAAATCAGAACATGGAAGCTATTAGGATGCAGGATAATAAACCAGAATAGGTCTTAGCAGATGGCAGAATGATATGATCACGTGTGGTGAGGTGGTCAAAACAGCAGGTGATTGTGGAATTGGTCGTGGCTATCGGAAGAAGACGAGGTCTTCCACGTTGAGGGATTACGTAAAAGCATTAAAGTATGAATTATATTACGTTGAAGTATGAGATGGTGGTTTACAGTACAGCTGGATTGCATGTCGTAGTAGTTGTACCATTTGTAATGGGAGGTAGCTAGATAACCGAATGTAGTTGTGAGATCATTGGGTTGTTATATGGTTGTGATTTTGATCATTGGGTTGTTATACGATTGCGATTCTCACATGTCAAGCATGTAACTACAGCAATATATAGAAATCAACTTCTATCTTCTTCCTTTTCTATTTCTTCTCTGAACTGGGAGGATTTCCTGCACAACTCCGATCATTTCTTGCTTTCTCGGAAGACCATATCACAGAACCTGAATTAAGAACAGACAGATTAGGGATCAACTGGAATTCAGAACGGATTTATTTCAATAGAAGTAAGCTCATGTCGGAGTCGGTAGCATAATCAAAACTTAAAAGCGAACAGATCTCAGAAATCAGTACTGCTGAGTTAGATAGAAGAATAGGTAGTAAGGTAGATGGAGAGATAGAAGAATAAAATAGGTTAGGAATCCACGTAAACCACATGTTTGGAATCCTGCAAAGCCTAGGTATAGAATCCACTCTTCCACTAAAAAATCAGAGGTCGCCTGGTTTTGGTTTAGCGTCTTTCAGATGGGTCAGTAATTTAGGGATTCAAGGTCCTGTTCAGATGTCATGGCAGAGGAGGGTCCAGTGCTTCTCCAAGAACAGATTTGACCAACAAATATCCGCGTAAAAGAGTCATGCATCAACGGAAACGGAGGAACCGCTGATCGACGGAGGGGTCTCCATCCATCCTGCACCATCCACCATAGTCAAATCGGGAAACGGTGATTACTCTCCCACTCACAGCGTTGAATTTAAGCTTGACACCTACTCGCTCCCGCTCCATAGCTTTCTCAGCCAGTCACCCACGACTCATAACCTGTCCTCATTGTAGTTTCTGCATGCCGGGTTCCATGACGGCGGTGATCTTGACAAAGATGGGCTGATAAGATAGTTTATCGGAAAAAGCATAAATGAGGGTCATGTATCGGAAAGATGTAGATGAGTAAGGGTACTATTGCCTTAAAAAAATTTCAGAATTTCTCCCGTCAGTTTTTAACGCCCACAACCTAACAGTGTGGACTATACTGTTATAAAACATTGTTTCAAGGGTAGTCCGTGTAACTTTTGTGGAGAGAGGATAGTTCTGTGTAGTAAATCAACTGTCAAAGGGGTGTCTGAGTAAATTCACTTGAATATATCTTCCTTGCACTGTCTGTTTATACAGTGAAAATTCTCTTTGCAATGCCCGCTCGCAACGCCACATGGGTGGCCAGATGAGCAAAACTGCTGCCACTGCTGCTGCTCTGTATGACCATCCTGGAGGGACGTCCCTTCACAACGTAGGGCCTGTATTTGACGCTGGCGATGCGGTCATGGCACGATGGCTCCAATCTGCAGGATCACGACATCTGGCCTCTCAAGCTCCCAGCCCCAATCTTGTTCTTAATGGTTAGTGCCTCTGTCAGTCTGTTGCGGCCAAGGAGGAAGGAGGCAGAGCTTTCAACTCTTATGGCTGCTCAAGTTGCAGGGTGTAAGGTTGTAAGGCTAAAAAAACTTCACTCATTCTTCGAGGTCGTTTCAACATTTAAAAAATAAGCTTGCAGTGATGTCATACTTTAACATCGTAGAACTAACAGGGTGGAGTTAAGTGTCTCACTTCACAGATTCGGTTGCTTCATCAAGAACGGAAAAGGGACTATTCTCATGTTCATTTCTTCAGAGTGAGGGAGGTCAGCCTAAACACAGGGAGGTCTTGAGTAATTTGTGAAAGAGGTTCAGAAAAAACTCCAGCAAACTGCTAGAATTATAATTGATAAGAATATTTAACAGAGGATGAATGATAACAGCAGGGGCCAACCCCTTGCCCTGGGTTGAAGATTCTTATATTTCTAGAAGAACAATTTTTAACACACATGAAAATGGAAGTAACAATTTAAGAGTACCTCAGGAAGATTGTCTCTAGCTTGTTTATGTCTTTCAAAATCATCAACCAGCTTCTTTTTCTCCTGAACAACAAAAAATTGTCAAGTGCAACAATGTTAAAAAAATTGCACACATTAAGACAAAGATGAAATACTCAGATCTGGTTTTATCCATTTCAAAATCTGGCCCCGAGGCATTATAGTTGGTGGGGTCAGTTCCTGACCAGTAGTTTGATTGGTCACCAATACAATTGGATGTTCCAGCACCCCATGCCCCCCAAAAAAGTATAAACATAAGCAGATGAAACAGTTCAATGAGATGATGCGCCAGTGCAACCTTGTTTGACTAGATAGATCCACAATCCAATTCATAAAATGCATGCATACCATTACGAAGTCAAAAGTGACCATACTTTAGGGTCGTTCATTAGCTGCTCCAACCTAACCATTTCAGAATTCTAAGCCAAGGCCCAGCCTAGCCCTAGGTCAGGCTGGGATATGCAAGCCAGGTAATCGCATCCAGGCTTGTGCTAGGCCAGGCCAGGATGGGATGGGCTGGCTGAGACTTATTTTTTGACATATCCCCATGTCCTATATATATATATATATATATATACACCAAATCAAAGATCGAGTGAATATAAATTATGAAGCCTAATCACTGGTATACATGCATATATATGGGCCGGGTTGGGTTATGGCTGGTCAGGCTCCGCCTGAACCTAGCCTGCCTGACTTCAGGCCTTAATTTCCCAATCCAAGCCTGGAAATTTTTGGGCAGGCTTTGGGCTGCCTCGGGCTTCTGGGCCAAGCTTTGCACCCTTACTCTAGACAGCCAACTCAAGGTTCTAAACTTTCTAGTATATCAATATATGCCAAGATAAATTGATTTAAGATGCATTTCGGCGGGCTTAAACATCAACAAGGTAATCATAGAATCTTCATTCTGATACAAGAAAGAAATAAATGGAATATAAATAAATAGAATGGATGGAACAACAACAAAAAATCTGATTAATTTAAAAAAAAATAAAAATAAGAAATAAACCACCTGATTAATAATGTCAAGAAGATCACAAACCGCCTTCTCATTCTTTTGACGTTTTGCTTTCTCTTTCTTGTTGTCTTCTCGCTCCCTCTCTAAAGTTTTCTCCAGCATCTAATAGAAAATATAAGAGGGAAACTTATTTAAAATCAGAAAGGAAAAGAGGGCAGACGAACCAACAATCCAAGTCTCTTTCCTCTTTAATTTTTTTTTTCTTTTTTTTTGGGGGGGGGGGGTGATGTTGAACCTGTATACCTGTATGCGGGTATCCTTCTCCTTCTCCTTCTCCTTCATGGCCTTTTCAGTTGTAGCATCCCCTACAGGCCTCTTCCCTATAGGTATAGATGTATAGTTAAGTGACATAAATAAACACCAAGGTTGACAGTCAATGTTACTTCTTAGATTTGATACAGAAAAATATATACCTGGTCTAGACTCTTCTAATTGTTGGGAAAGTGCCTGTTTCTCTTTGTTGAGCTCTTCCGACTTCTTCTGCAGATGAAACAAAATAAGTGGAAACTAATCAGTGACAAATACTTGAATTTTTATGTGCAAAATGATAAATATTTAAGATAAAATCTCAGAGCATCAGAATAATCATGGGACGGAAATCAAATACTTTCATTGTATGACGAAGTAAACAGAGAGTTTCACAACCTTGTAAAATTGAAGCACCTTCCTCTGCTTGTCCAGCTCCAGTTTGTGAGAACTCTGCATGTTATCCACAATGATAATTACTATCATCCAGCTAATACAGCAAATGTGAAGCATGTACACGAAGGGAAAAAGATGCGAAGTACCTCAATGTCAACTATCCTCTTCTCCTTTTCAGTTAGATCAGACCGGGTGTTTGTAAGCTCTTGCTGCAAGCGTGTTATGATATCCTGCTTCTCTGAAACTAGTCGTTTTGTTTCCTCAACCTCAGCTTCTTTCTCCTGCAATTTTATCTGGCACAGGACATACAATCAAATAGAGATAATACATTAGGATATCTTTTTAGTTTCTTCCATTTCAGTTCCATGTAGGGAAGACAATACCAACAGGTTAAAACAGAAATGTAGATATTTTTTTTTTTTTTGTGGGTGGTGGTGGTGTTTTGGGTGGGGAGGGGGAGGGGGCCTAAAACTAGATGAGCTTGGCAGGAAATGAAGGAGAAAAAACTTTCAACGAATTTCGTGAAGAAAAAATAAAGATACACCACCAACCCTTCCAACCAAGGTTTTAAATATCAGTATCGAGTATTGTATCAGAGAGGTGATTTGCAAGATATGAATGGATACGGGTAAAATACGCATGATATTATACAGAAGATATGCTAGGATACATATAGAAATGGGCAAAGATAACATGCAAAATACAATTTTGAAGCATAAAACTCTATAAATAACTTATTTATGGTCCAATCATAAGACGTTAGATGATCGGGGAGGATCATTTAGGGCTCAAAATTTATGTACAAACCATGTTACCCCGATTTGCCTGTCAATTTTGAACACAATAAGAGTAGGCCATGTGGTTGTAATGTAACTATCAACAATAAATACTTAGGACAAAAATTTTCGAATTTCTATGGCGATTCCAATCCATGATTTATTACTTTATCCCAACAGATGTTGATCGGTTCTAAGTTCAAAGGCTAAAAAATGCACAATCTAAAATCAAGAGGGAGCTGGTGCACAATCCCTGTACATATGAGCACACATGGGAATGACCCTTATACCTATAGGCTATATCGCAGTCAACCTTTGACTTCCTCCCAAGTCAGTGGTGAACAAAGGGGTTTTGGGCCCCAACCGATTGAAACATGTACTGCAATCAAGGTTTGGAGCCTCAGTGATCGAATACAGGTAATTTTCTCTTCTTTCTCCATATGCTCCTATGGTCATGGTGGCCTTTTGGGGATAAAAACAAAATTAAAGTAATTTTTTGTTATTCTAAATGAATTTGGATCTAATATTAATTGGCTATCAGAATGTATATGGATATAAGTTATACCAAGGTCTTGGAAAACAAGTAATTCTGCTGGATATATCTTTTTTTTTTTTAGGTTCGTTACGGTTCTTATTGGTTGGAATTTCCAGTTATCTTTGGTAGGAATATGATATCCTTATTTCCATCTCGGCATATGATTTTCTCCCCATAAGGAATTGTGATATCTCAGATCAGTTTATTAGCTCCTATTTGTGCTGCAGAATTTCATGGAATGATAGTAGTGGTAATGATCAATTCAATAGAAAAGAAAGATAATGTGTATTTTTTTGTTAGGATTTTCCTAGAAAAAATTGTTGGTCAGAGTACAATCTGGACAGTTTCATCTCTTATAAAGTCGAAGGTCAAAGCAACATTTTCTCCAGAGATTTTTTTTATTTTGTTCCATCGAAATGTATGGTCTAGAACCTATAGAAACATCAGTTTATGTATAAAAACAAGGTCTCTTCTGGAAAAGTTTTGAGCAGAAAAAATATTGGAATTATTTTTTTACTCCATTGCAATTTTGTCTTTGTTATCAAAGCTCAACGACGTTTAGATTTTCACTCCCATTTAAATATAGTTCAGCACCATGGAATGGGAGACAAGGATACAGGACGCCCCCATTCCTAATGTAACCAAGTAATGAAGCATGAAGAATAATTTCTGGAAGAAACAAGGGCAAAAAATAGCATTACAAACGGAGCCGAGCGCTGCCAGGCCTTACATATTTCATCTGGCCATGTCACAAGGGATGTATGAAATAAATGAAACAAGAAAAAAATGAAAAGATATATCACCAAAAAGTGCACCAATCCTACCTAGAAAAAGTTATGCATGATATTCTTGAAAAGCATCCCACAAATTTGCCTGAATGGTTCCTAGTATCTGAACACCTAGTCCACTGGGAAACATATATCCTAGGAATGACGAGCGAAATAAAACAACAAGAACCAATATACATGTGCTAGATACAGGTAATCCAACTCAAGTTAGAAATCAGAACCCGAATGAATCTTACAAAGGAAAAGGCATCCAAGATTTATATTAGATGCACAGGAGACTGTAAAGTCCATTAACCTTATATTGAGCCAGATTTAGATAGCTTGATTCAACTCTATATGCACCATGAATGTGAAACATTGACAAAAAGAGAAAAATATTGCCCAATAGACAGTAGAAACATCCAGAATCACCGGTAATATCAGCCCAAGAGAAATTCAGATTACCTGCATCTGGTGGAAAGCATCTTTCACGCGATCATAGTCCTCGACATCAATATTTCTGCACTTCTCAAGTACCTTCAAAAGAAATTTGATATCAGCATGGCACATTACAAAGTCTAGATCAGAATGCAGTTTTGAAAATCAATAGACTAACCTCAGAAACCCTTTTCTCCAACTGTTCTTTCTCACTCTTTTGTATTTCAATTTCTTTATGATTGGCATCAAGCTCAATCTGTTTTTCCCTAAGTAGAGTTTTGAAGTGATCAATCTCCACACTAGCCTTTTGAGCCTCTTCACGCAATTTCTGAAAACAGAAGTACAACTTCTTTGACATACAAAAAAGACCAAATTTCCAAATCCAATTGTCTCTTCTTAAAACTGGAATGTTGAATATGATCTCAGAATGCAAAAGCAACCACAGGAGAATAAAATTTTACCAAACCGATATTGATAGAATGAGTATTTTATTGAAGGATTAAGTTATTACTAAACAAAGAAAAATTGTAATACCTGGCATTCCTCGAAGTTGTGCTTATTTTCCTCTCGAAGTTGCATATTGCTTTCACGAAGCAAATTCATTTCTCTGACCTAGAATCACATGCAAATATGCCATTTTGAGAAAACATAAATTAGCCAACAGAACACCTGGTCTTATGGATCTTCATAAATGCATATGTATGACATGGATGATGCAACCTAAAAATCATGACTCCATCACAAAATGGATTCCAATAAGCAGTAAAATAAAAAGATACCTGAAGTTGCAGTGACTTGAACTCTGCTTCTGTAAACATTGACGTTCTAGAATTGGCACGTTCTGTATGTAGCAATGCTTGAGCTCTCTCAGATGCCTTCAAAGCACTATCAAGCTACAGCAACCAAAAGAGGATTGAATCCAAGAAAAGTTAGAAGAGTGACATAAAATAAGCCAGTAGAGTTTGGAGATAATCATATCTAGCTTGGACTATAAGATTAACACACACACACACACACACACACACACACACACACACACGTGCGCAAACGCCAAGTTACTGCTTTTAAATGAAGGCTAGCACTCATCAAAGGAACAAGGGTAATCCCCGCTGGGACAAAAGTTGTTTGGTTTTTCATGGAGAGAAAATCCAAGTCGTTGGTAGTTTTCCACCGATCCTGACAAACTCCAGTTAACAAAACCTTATACCAACTACTTGGGGGTCCCTAGATAATTCTTGGCCCACCATTCCACTACACAAGCTTGGAATATGAATTTAAGCATTCATTTCACCAGTACATCCAATAAATTACGAAAACCACATAAATAGAGAACCTAAATATCTGCACGAAGGGCTGGAAATTTATGGTTTTGGGCCGGTTTTTGTTTTTACCTTTCATCATGGCAGTCGTACAGCAATGTATAATGGAACAAAGAAGATTCTTTTCATATAATTAAACTGCCACATATACCATTCACAATTTTATCATCTTCATCTCAGCCACACTAAAGCATAATACAGCATACAAGCTTCAGAATATGAAAAAAAAAAAAAAAACAGAAAAGAAAAGAAAAAGAAAAAAAAAGAGGCATTATAATATCAGAATGCAGACAGTCTTTTTTGGTGTACAAAGAAACAAGAACATGATGAATAATATCTGTCAGTGGTTAGAGTGAATGGCCTTGTTTAAGTGGTAGTTGACACGAAATCGAAGGTTTGGCTCTATCAGTAAACCATAAAATGTGAGTAGTCCAAATCGCCTACTGTTTTCCATGACATATGGTTGAGATGGACAAGGATTGCGTAATTCAGACTATAGGAATTCATCAAGGACTGCAAATTCTACCTGGACCATGGTTGTCACAGAGATATGCCGACCCTAAGTGGCTGGCGGGAGTCTGGGCGACTGGGGCATTACACAAAATTGTGTGTGTTGGTGGGGGGGTCAGGTATAAATATATTAGAGTTTCTTCTTTTGGTTTTAATTTAAAATATGACTGCTTGTGTAATATTGGATATTTGGTCCCTTTTACTTATAAATATGAAAGGACTCTTGTAAATATGAAAAAATTTCTTTATCAACAAAGAAATATAACACTACAGCAATAAAATAAAGAAACTGTAGATCTATCCCTTTTCCAGTCATCTCAATGCGGGATGACTCATTGTATTTGATAACAAGCAGCATAGTTGCCACAGAAACAAGGAGATCCAAGGAGACGGCTAGGTGTCTAGGCGTGTCTCCAAGGTGATGCTTAGGCTTGCGGCGTAAGGTGGGAAGTTTGTGTGTAAAATAGCTTATTTATGCCTTTGTTGTTCTTCCTTTTCCTCTTCTCCTCCTTCCAGAAGTGGCAGTGATGGTAATCGCTGCTGTTGCTGCTGCAAAAATTGGAAGAAGGGGGGGGGGGGAATCGGAAGAAGAATAAGAATAACCGAGGGGAGCCATGGTCACAATTCATTGCCAGAGCTAAAGTTGAGATCGCAGAGGGAGTGCATGTGTTGTAAGGCTTGAAGATTTCAAAAAATAAATGTGTCAGACTTTTTTATTCCTTTTTTTTTTTTTTATTCTAAACATGATTCCATGTAGTGCTGTATATGAGAATTATGTACACATGCACATAGACACGTGAGAAATGAAATGAGGAAAAAAAGGATGCGCGCAGTTGGCCTAGAAATGCCTAAGCGACACCCTAAACAATTATGCCAGCCAGAGATGATGTCAAATACGAATCCGGAGGAAGCAGTGATACCAAGTAGGTTCCCTTCCTCCTTATAGTAGTGGTGACAGTCTGTAGCAACGGTAACTGGTGCTACTTCTGACTTCATTCTTCCTATTTTTTCTTTTAAAATGGTGGCGGTTGATGGTGGTGGAAGTGGCTGCCAATGCAACTTTTTTTGCAGTAGTGGTAGCTGCTACTGCTTCTCCTCATTTTTATTCTTAGTTTCTAACCACCTTTGCCCTTTCCCCCAATTTTCCTTGCACCCCACTTTTCTCATCCATTTCCGATGGTACTGTGACCTGGGCCTAGGACCTGGAAAACCACCTTGGCCCCTAGAAAGGACCTAGGTAGCGCCTTCACAACTATGGATCTGATCCTGAATTCGTTGGCAAATACCCCCTAAGTGGCCAAGTCAAGGAAAAACAACGGTTATACAGGCTGGTTAAAACCAAATATTGAGGGATCGCTAGTCAACTCAAGATTTTTCTTGGACAATCCCATACGAAAATACCGAGAAAGATAAGACCCCCCTTTGACTTCCACCAAACAACCAGTGGAAGCCCCAGTTTTTTCTTATCCCATTCCCTACATCCATGGATCGAGCACAAATTTTATATCCGGTCAATGACAAGGATCTCCTACATATTGAACATTAGTATTGGCACAGCTTCATGTGGCATAAATAAAAGCAACCACCAAGAAATGGTGGGTCACTCAACGGGTAATGACTAATATCCCCAAAGAATCAGCTACTAGTCAATTCAACTAAAAAAAAAAAAAAAAATCCAAGAACTATATCTTTACATGCAGTCCTAACGATTAGAGTAGCAAAGTCTTCTCTACTGAATATTTAATTGAACGGAAAATGTTAAACAATAGTGTCATATCTTCACTTACTTGCGCAAGGATTGGCAGAATGCCACATCTTAATAACAGCAAATTAGTAACCCATATATGCAACTGTTAGTATATGTGATGTACCGTAGATCTGTAAAACACTGGCTACTCCTAATACATCAAATAAGACAATATTTATGTCAACATACTTGTGACTGCAAGCGGAGCTTTTCCTGCTTTAATAGAGAGATTTCTGTTTCTGCCTGTGGAGCATAAAGCGTTAGACAGTTCTTACAGCCCCCTAAAAAAAGTACATGAAAATTTAGGGGGGAGAACTTACTATTTCCTTGGATCTCCTGAGATAACCAATCACGTTCTGTAAATCACCGTCACCTTTTGTATATGAACCTGCACTTCCAGAAGAAATTCCAGCAGAACTGCGGTCCTTCTCAGCCAATTTAATGTGCAAAGCCTCAAGGCGATCATGCAGTATCTTATTCTAAATAGAGGAGAATGATGTAACTCACAGGGTTCAAATAAGGAATAAATTATATAGCAGAGAGCTAGAAACATTCAAACTTTCACAGAAAACACTGCCTACAACAAAATATCACATAGGCCCCATCCAAAACTGTCAAGGAGCCAAGGTGACCCAAGGTGCTGGAGAGGTACCTGGGCGCCTAGGCATAACTAAGGTGTACCCAAGACATACCAAAGGCTTTCCCAAGGGATTGTAAGGGTACATCTTAATTAAGGTTCTATACAAAAAGGAGGGGATCAGTGCATCAATTTTTATTATTTTTAAAGCATACGCATGGTTCCATGCATTATAGTGTATATATGAACTTTATACATCCAATAAAAATGTTACAAATGGCATTAATTAAAAAAATAAATAAACAAATAAAACAAGGTGTGATATACTAGGGATCAAATGCCTAGCCCTATTTGACGCCCCCGTAGGTGTTGCCTAGGAGACGCCTTGACAACTATGGCCCTATCAACCTAGTCCTCTCCTGGTGTTTCAAGATTTCACACAAGCAACTAGCCAGTCAACTTGGCCTATGACTAATACAAATAACCACAAGAACTTGTATAAATTTAAATGTCTGGAATTAAGTAAAACAATTTGATACGCTCAAATTATCCAGATGATAAAATATGCTTTGCCTAACTTACAACATATCAGATACCGTATTTCACAAAAACCAAGTGACAAGAAAATATCTAATCCCTTTAAATTGAATGAAAATTAATGGCATGCAGACTGACCATAAAAGCAGAGTTTCTGGAGATACAGTTCAGTACAATTAGTAAGGTAATGAATAACCAATTCCACTGCAAGATCAAGAATCTTTTAAGCTGTTAGCCTGTTACAAGGGTCCAGGTACAGGTATATGTTGAGGAGTCAGACCCCCCTGGACCCTAACACTTTGGATAATGTAAAACATGTCAATTCCAAAGATTGTTACAGCTTAGAGGTACAACGACATGCCAAAACTATGTTGGATAATGTAGAATGTGTCAATTCCATTCATTAAGCTGTACCAATCAGAATTCATTTTTCATACAATTTTCAAAGCATTAATGACATTTGAAGAAGTCCGATTGGAAATTATAGGCTTTATAAGTGGCAGAAGTTAGGAAACCTGCCTCCTCAAATTACTTATAATGTTAACAACGTGATAAAATATATTTTTACACATGTATATATATCTTAAGAACTTAAAATATAAATTAATAATATAATACATGTTGGGGTTACATATAATGTCCTAAACTTGTAATGGCATAAAAAACATTAAAATAAACTTCAGTTTCAAAAAACTACGTAGGATGGGCATGTCCAAGAGGATCCTTTGGATGGACACACCTAGGTTTGCCACGTGCAAGGATGACGAGGCAAATATGACTGTTGGATATCTAAGGGAATGCTCTGGATTGGATATATGTCAAAATTTAGACTGAATTTCAATCATATAACCTCCCATCTATTGGAATGCACTCATGGTCCAACCATAGATGTACACCCTCTTGGTAATCCTGTGCACAAAATTTGAGCCCCATCCAACTTGCCAGATGGCAGAGCTATATAGTGGCACAGAAAAATTTCAAGATATGCACGTTCAGGAAAAAGCAGACGTAGTCTCTTACAAAGGATTAAATATAAACCAATTTGAATTTTTGCCTTACCTATGGAACAAAGGTTGTAATCATTAAAGAGACATCAATTCATCATGCTAAGATTGACTCACCACTAACTCAATGAGTTTACTTACTGACTCACTGCCATCATCAAATAATAGTCCCAACTAAAAATAAACGATTCTCGAGCCAAAATATTAAAAAAAAAGGTGGTATCAGAGCCTAGGTTGAGTATAGGTTAGGGAAATGGCAAATTTTGAATGTTGGGAGGATATTTTAAAGGATCACCTGCGTCAATAACAAGTAATCTTAAACCTTTTTCTTGAAGCCAGTTTTGAGGGTTTACAACAAATAGAAAGCAGAGTGGCTAGGTTGGAGCAATGTATGGGTATTCCACTCATAGCAGAAGGATCTACTGTTGCATCAAAAGAGGATCTAACCCCTCCACCTGATATGGAAGCATCAGTATGTGAAGCCAATGTCAATGACGAGGCGTTTCTAGTAATTCTTGACGACAAAGCAGAATTCTCTAATGTTCCTATGGTAGATGGCTATAGTGAAGAGGTCATAAGCGAGGTTGTGATTGTGTTACAGGCTGAGGTTATGGCTCGAGGAGACAAACTGCAACAAGCATTCAAGAAGGACGTTTCCGGTGCATTTGATTTTGTTCATGATGATGCAATCACAGAATATGTGATCCCATCGTCGTTCTTTGACGAATGGATCCCTCGACTTGCAGATTACATCCCCACCATTCGTGTGTTATCGGAGTTTTGTTACCGTCTGCCACTGGAAGTTTCTTTCACAAGAGTATTTCGTCGTCTCTACAAAATTCAAGGACGAATTTTTTTAAGTGGACGAGAATTGATGCAGGCTGAGATCCGTTGGATTGGAATCTCTAGAGGATTCTATTTTAATTGGGATATATTTGTAATTTTTTTAATTTGAAAATTTTAATTAGATTTGATTGTAAGTCTTAGAGTTTTGTTAGGTTTCTTTTTGTTACTAACTTCCCTTTTATTGTTTTTATTTATTTATTTTAGATGTGGGTCCCTTATCCCCTAGATATAGGTGAGTATTAATATTTGAGTTGATTTCTAATTAGTAGTTGAGTTTAATTAGAACTCTCATATTAAAGTCATATTTGAGTTCTAATTGTGTTTTTAGAGTTTCAGTCCAATTAGGATTGTAAATATATTTAAAGACATTATTATTAATGAAATTAGTAGTTGATGATTATTGAGAAGAAAGAAAAGAAAAGGCTCTCGGCTCTCTCCCTCCCTACGGTATCCCTCTGATCTCTCTCTTTGAGTTCCCTTGCTCCCTTGCTGTTTCGATAGCTTCTTTCTCCTCTTTATATCTTTCTCTTTCTTGGTTTTCCCTCCCTATACCATAAGGTATATTCCTATATCTCTTTTGTTTTAATTCTTTATTTTGACTCCCTACAATTATCACATCATCTCATTAATTATCCCTAAAATCATCCCACGTTACTATTTTGGTTCTCATCCCTTCTCCTCCCTTACCTGATAATGGTGTTTTCAATATTCTCCATTGATATTCCCTTTTATCCCTTTAAGTGAGATTCAGTCTCCATTAATTGGTATCAGAGCATATGTTAGAGCGTCCGTTAGGTGCTGGTTAGGATACTTAGTGGAGTCAATCTTGTAGTTCACTAGGATTGGTAAAACTTACAAAAATATGTCGAACCCATCCAATACATCTATAACATCCGAACAATTACAAGAGATATTAAAAGCTAATAATGAAGCATTGGCATCCAATCTCCAACCCATGGTCCAAAGTATCCAAGCCCTTTCAGATAAACTTACTGCTCTTGAAACAACCAATCGGAACGCTAATGGGCAGCAAGGTCAAAATGGCCACGACATTGGACCTAGAGTGAACAATCCCAACACTACTCCGGAAAACCCTAGGAATGATAGACATCATGATTATATTGATGACCATGATAGGGTAGATGACAATTTCCACGGTCAAGGCCACAGTAGGAATAAAGGAGGATTTAGAGGTCGAGGATATCGAGGTCAGAGACACCACTCTCCTCTTGGAGATGATGATGACTATGGACATCGAGATAGAGGAGTGGATGTTAGGAGGATGATCAAAGTAGATGTTCCAGACTATGATGGACAAATAGATGCCAAGATTCTT
Organism: Protea cynaroides; assembly: GCA_028583415.1. NCBI lineage: Eukaryota > Viridiplantae > Streptophyta > Magnoliopsida > Proteales > Proteaceae > Protea > Protea cynaroides. The sequence goes on from CM053267.1 coordinate 45,428,933, forward strand.
TTAGGCTGGATCAATCGAATGGATAGGTACTTTGAATTTTATGAGCTGTCTGAAGAACTTAAGTTTAGGTTTGCCAAGATGAAGCTCGTTGGAGCTGCTCAAGATTTCTGGATTGAATTAGAATATCAAGAAGAAAATCTAGGTCACGAGCCTATAGGCACCAACTCCTTAAAGACATGACTAACCTGAAGCAAGGTAAGATGTCTGTAACTGAGTACATGGCTAAATTTAACGAATTGAAAATCCGAAGCCAGACTCGAGAGGATGGTGATCAAACACTAGTTAGGTTCCTTGCGGGACTTAATCATGACATCCAGTTATGCCTAGCACCTCACTTAGTTAGAAACGTCCCTCAAGCCTTCCGTATAGCACTAGAATTAGAAGGGACTATGAAGTTCACACCACAGAAGAAAAGCGGATTCCCATCTGGGGAGTTAACTTCCGAAAGCCACTTTCAAATACTTCTACCCCTAACCCTCCACGCCCACTTGACAATAAGGGTAAAGGCATTTTGGGAGAAGCGTCCAAAAAGAGTGGCCAAGCACATTGTTTCAAAAGTAAAGGTTATGGTCATTTTGCTAGGGAGTGCCCAAACCGAAACTTGTATGTGGGTGAACCAGAGTATGAAGAGCCCATTCCAGAGGATACCCAAGAAGGTGAATACGAGAAGCATAGACCTGATGATACTATCTCGGATGAGGATGATGAAATGACAGATGTCTCTAGGCTAGGAGTTGTCCGTTGTATTGCGTCACACCCCAAGAACAATCATGAAATTATTTTGGATGAGGACGATGTAATAGATATCTCTAGGCTAGGAGTTGTCCGTTGTATAATGTCGCAACCCAAGAATAATAATGATTGGCGGCGCACCAATATCTTCATTACTTACACATGTCATCAAGGTAAGAATTGTCGTGTCGTCATTGATAGTGGTAGTTGCATGAACGTCGTGTCCCAAAATGCTATAACGAGAATGAGGCTCAAACCAGAAGCACATCCGAAGCCTTACAAGGTTGTCTAGGTTGACCAATCTACAATTCCCGTCACTTTAAGGTGTTTAGTCCCCTTGCATTTTGCAGGATATGAAGATAAGGTATGGTGTGATGTCTTAGAGATGGACGTTGCTCACATAATCCTTGGTAGACCTTGGATATACGACCGAGATATCACTAATTTTGGGAAGGCTAATACTTATGTCTTTGAGTTTAAAGGTAAGAAAATCAAATTGTTTCCAAGTCCCCCAAAGGAGATAAAAGCCCCAGAACATAAGGGAAGCACATCCAAGAACACCCCTTCAAAAACACTCAACATCATGAATGCAAAACAGTTCGAAAAATAGTGTAAGGACACCGGGGTTATTTATGCTTTAGTAGCCACACAAGTTAACAAAGAATTGCCCAATCCATTTGTTGAGGCTCCTAAAGAAGTTCAACCCCTCCTGAAAGAGTTTGAGCAGTTGTTTCCAGATGAACTAACCGAACTACCACCTATGCGTGACATTCAACATGTTATCGATTTGGTTCCAGGGTCTTCACTGCCAAACTTGCCCCATTAAAGGATGAATCCCAAGGAACATGCCGAACTTAAAAGACAAGTAGATGAGCTACTTGAGAAGGGATTCATTAGAGAGAGTCTTAGCCCCTGTGGGGTACCTACTCTACTTACACCCAAGAAAGATGGAACTTGGCGTATGTGTGTAGACAGCAGAGCCATCAACAAAATCACCGTTAAGTATAGGTCAAGGTTTAAAATCTCGGGTTTCGGAGGAGTCTCGGCCTCCTCCGAAACCGAGATCTCGGCGAGATCTCGCCGAGACAGTGTATTTTCCGAGACAAAAGCTGCCTCGGTGGCCAAAATGCATTTTTTAGGTCTCCAACTTCAAGGGAACCTCATTTTTACATACATAAACACATTTAGCGTATAAAATTGTAAAAATAATGACCCTTTGTGGTTGTTTGGGTTTACACCCATGTTTTGACAGTCAACGCTGAAGTCTGTTATAAATTTAGGTTAATATTAGCTATTATATTCAATCAAATATGGCAAATGAAACAATAACATAATGCATTAGGGGAAAGAGAAACAAAATAACACTTCATTATAAATCATTACATCATAGTTCAAATATTCAATATTGAATGATCCCATAGTCCCCCTGTGCCCATAGTCCACAATTCCACAATCCTCACCCAGATACAATGTCTAGTAATACGTAGAGTGTCGTTGATGATCCATCCTACTATCATCATATATCTGGGAAAGTTGTCGACGCAAATTGTCTTCCAATTGAGCAACATAATCTTCCCATGACATTCTTGATGCAAAGTAGTTCTGGTAGTCTTGCACATGATTCATAAATATAACATCAGTAGCTGTTCGAAGGATACCTATCTTTGGGAAGAATGGAAACTTCTGAAGTAGTACTCTGGTGCGTAGACTCTTGTGGAAGTACTGATGGAACGGAATAGAAGTTGGTTAACCACTCTGAGTTACGACAATCCCCACGATCCAAGCACCACCCGTTGCAAGTTAAAAGTCCAAAGAAAGAAAGAATGGAGGAAGAAATGAAAAAACCATGAAAAAACTAAGAAAAAAGAGGAAGGAGCAATCTCCACCGAGAACAGCCTCTCTTTTATAAAAGAGAAAAAAAAGAAGAAGCAAAAAGCATGTTCTCGTCGAGATCTCGCGAGAATTAGCGAGATTAACCGAGAATGCCGAGATCTCGCCGAGATCTCGGCGAGAACATGTAAATGCCGAGACGAAAAGGGTTATCGACCCTATTTTCGTCTCGGTTAGTAGCGAAATTGGCGAAATCGGCGAGATCTCGCCGAGATTTTATTCCATGGTATAGGTTTCCTATACCTAGACGTGATGACATGCTAGACATGATGGCTGGAGCGAAAATATTTTCCAAGATTGACCTTAAGAGTAGGTATCACCAAATTCGGGTTAGACCTGGTGATGAGTGGAAGACTGCCTTCAAAACAAAGGACGGTCTATATGAGTGGCTTGTCATGCTTTTTGGTTTGACCAATGCACCTAGTATATTTATGGGAATTATGAATCAGGTGCTACGACCATACAATGGCAAGTTCTTAGTGGTTTACTTTGATGATATCCTCATCTTCAGTAAAACACAAACCACTCACCTAGATCACTTACGTCAAGTCTTTCAAACACTTCTAAATGAAAAATTTTATGTAAATTTAAAGAAGTGTACCTTTATGAGTGATCAAGTCATTTTCTTAGGATTTATTGTTTCAGAACAAGGAGTATCTGCTGATCTTGAGAAAATAAAAACAATTATTGAATGGCTTGAACCGACTAACACCCATGAAGTGCGAAGTTTTCACGGCTTAGCAACCTTTTATAGGCGGTTCATCCAACGGTTTAGTGCCATCATGGCTCCCATCACTGATTGCATAAAAAAAAGGGAGTTCCAGTGGACTAAAGGAACTGCTAAGGCTTTTGTAGAAATCAAAAAGTTGATGACTGAATCACCCGTTCTACGTCTCCCTGATTTCTCCAAAGTCTTTGAAGTGCCATGTGATGCCTCTGGCACTGGAATTGGTGGTGTCCTTGTTCAAGAAGGACATCCTGTTGCTTATTTTAGTGAGAAGCTTAATGAAGCCAAGCAACGATATTCCACCTATGACAAAGAATTCTACGCGGTTGTCCAAGCTTTGCGCTATTGGCGACACTATCTCTTACCACAAGAATTTGTTTTATATTCAGACCACCAGGCATTGAAATATTTGAGTTCTCAGACCAAACTGAACCCTAGACATGCCAAGTGGACTGAATTTTTACAAGAGTACACCTTTGTGCTCAAACATAAACCTGGTGTTGATAACACTGCTGCTGATGCGTTAAGTAGGGTTTACATGCCCATCTTTCCACAAAAGTCAAAAATCAGGTTAAGGCATTGCTCCAAACCATGAGTATTGAGGTTGTAGGATTTGAGCAAATTAAGGAACAGTATCCTACATGCCTAGATTTTAGTGAGCCTTATACCTCTCTGAGCGAAGACCCATCTGCAAATCGCTCAGAATACCTACTCAGAGATGGATTCCTTTTTAAAGGAACTCGGTTGTGTATTCCCAGGACCTCATTAAGAGATTTTCTAATCTGAGAATTACATGCTGGTGGGGTAGCCGGTCATTTCGGTCGAGATAAAACCATTGCCCTTGTTGATGAGCGATTTTACTGGCCCAACCTGAAGAGGGATGTATCTCGAATTATTAGTCAGTGTCGAACATGTCAAACTGCTAAACAACAGAAGCAAAATACTGGCCTGTATACTCCTCTTCCTGTTCCTCATATCCCATGGCAAGATTTGAGTATGGACATTCGAGAGGTCATAATTCTGTTTTTGTGGTAGTAGACCGCTTCTCAAAGATGGCCCATTTTATTCCATGCTCAAAGACTTTTGATGCCTCCGTTGTAGCCAAACTCTTCTTTAGTGAGGTCGTCAAGTATCATGGCTTACCTAAGACAATAGTGTCAGATAGGGATGTCAAGTTCACTAGTCATTTCTGGCGAACTTTGTGGCGCATGTTAGGTACTAAACTCTGTTTTTCATCAGCTTTCCACCCTCAGACCGATGGTCAAACTGAAGTCATAAATAGGAGTTTAGGAAATCTATTACGTTGTCTAATAGGCGAACACCTTACTAGTTGGAACCGTGTCCTTACCTAAGCCGAGTTTGCGTACAACCTTTCAAAAAATAGAACCACTGGTTTGTCCCCTTTTGAGGTGTGTCTAGGTCATCAGCCCAGGACCCCCATGGAACTTATCCCTGTTGTGTCTAGCTCTAGGACATCCCAGTCAGCCGAGTCTTTTGTGCAGCACATACATGACTTGCATGCAGAGATTAGACGCAGGATAACTCTAAGTAACGAACAATATAAATCTAACGCAGATGTGCATCGACGACTGCAAGAGTTTCAAGAGGGTGACATGGTAATGGTCAGAATTAAACCACAACATTTTGTCAAAGGAAAGTCAAGCAAGTTACATGCTCGCAGTGCAGGACCTTTCAAAATTCTTAAGCGAGTGTGAGCGAATGCTTATGTGCCAGAGTTACCTCCGGACATGGGAATCAACAACATTTTCAATGTTGAGGACCTGATTTCCTACCATGACCCTGCTACCGCCCCTTCAGTTTATCCTAATAGCCTTGAGGCTTTTCCTTTCATCACTGATACTTTTGCATCCGACCCTATTAGCCATACTACTAACTCTACCCCTCTTAAACCCAATATAGATCAGCGAGTTGAGGAGATTGAGGAGATTATTTATGAGCGAATCACCGCTACCCATACTGGCGGTTCTCGAGAGTTTTTAGTTCGATGGCGTAGAAGACCATATATCGATTGTACGTGGGTTTCTATGGAGGAGCTACAGCGACTCGACCCGAATATGCTTGAGCATTATATCAGTGCCTCACCTGAGGTGACATCTTCCAGACCGGGACGAGTTGATGACGACATCCTAGCAGACCAACCGTTTAGAGTGTACCAGCGGCGGAGACGGAGACGTCAGACTTCCCCTCCTCTCTTGTGGGTTGACGACGCATTCCGAGGATATCACCTAGCTAAGGGAAGTAATGATGAGCTCGTAGTCAGGTGCAGCAGTTTGGGGATCGTGCGGGTTTATTCACCGGAGATGAATTCTTCCCAGCTGGGGAGAATTGATGAGGACATCGTCAGTAACCCTAGTAGGTTTAGGATTCTCATCATCTAAGAGTCCTAGTAGGTTTAGGATTTTATTAGCTGTAGGATTCTATTTATTTTATTTTGTTTTATTCTGTTTTATTGCTGGAGATGTGGGAGTTTAGTTTGTAGAGTTGTGGGTCCCAGCTGTGGCCCCTTTTTAGTTGTTTAGTTGGTTTATAATTTTGTCTTATTAATCTTTAGAGTTATACTCTAATTAGGATGGTAAGCCTTATAAAGGCTCTTTTTTTTAAGTAATGAGATTCAGATGATATTGATTACAGAAAAAAATAAGAAAAGAAACTGCTCTCTCTTTCTCGGCTCTCTCTCTTCTCTCTTTGCAGGTACGAACAGCCCAACTCCCCCCCCCCCATCTCTCCTTCTCGGTTTCTTCTCTCTTGTGGACAAGTACGTCCCACACCCCTTCCCTCTTATCTTTCTTTCCTCTTGCTCTCGGACTGCAGGGAAATCCCTTCCCTTCCCTGTCTTGCAGCAACTCCCCCCCCCCCCTGCTGTTACAGCAGGTTAACTCCTCTTGTTTCAGGACACCGAAACCATTTCCCCACCCCTGTTTTGTTACAGCAGGTTTTTTTTCCCCTTTATTTTTTTATTGTTATATCTTCCTTTCCCTGTTTGAAACTTTTAGAACCTGCTGAAACCTAGTTTTGGGATTTTCTTATTTTTCTTGTTCTTACTGTTACGTAATGCTTATGCTACAACTTATATCCTACATATCTATAGTTTCTTCTATGTATGGTATTTACTGACATGGATAGTAGCTATACGGATACTCGTTACAGCTGAACCTTCATATTAGCATGTTATGATTAGGATTTCATCTCTTTAATTATTGAGAAGTTACTGTTTTTGCATGTTCATGGGTTCATCTAGTGAAGGCACCTTTTGTTACTATTGGACAAATTCCTCCTTTCGTTTTCTTCTTGTTCTTTGCCATAACGCCCATTCCGGGACGAGTTGGAAGAGGAATTGCTAATTCTTACACGGATGAGACTGATCACACCTGATCAGTGAAAAATTCTGACACCAATCATTTACGAGTGAGTATTACACCCAGAATTGACAAGCGGATGAGTTTTCTAGTTGGCTATGTTGATATAGCTTAGATAGGGAAAAGATACTCTACTATAGGGTCGGGCCCCTATTTGAGCGCTAGCTGATCGTAGACCAAAGAAGCAACGGTGGTCGTAGATCAGCTTTACGGAGCCCAAGTGCGCGCGCTGTAGTTTTTCAGCTGGGTGAGCCAATAGCGAATAACCTTTTCTCGGAACAAGGGCGACCTTCACTCCCATTAGGCATTTAATCTTGTTAGTTTTAGGAGTTTTGACATCTTTTGCACATTAGTACTTCTTAACCTATGGTTTACTATGAACATGACATGAAACCTAATTAATAATTGCTTAGTTGATCATGTTACTTGGCTTTATACTGTTCTTTACTTGTGGTTATCATGATACTAATCTCGTAAGCATGTCATGTGTGTTGTTGCCCATAACAGTCCCTACACATTAGTTAATATTTCTTTAATCCTTTTGAAAGTTGGTCGTGTAAGAGTAGGATAAACTAGAGACCCTAGGTTAGCCTACATCAAAAGGTGAATACATACACAGCCCCAATCTCTCACTGTGTATTTTTATAATTAATATTGAGTTCTAGAAACCTAATATATTGAGCGCAGTTAATAGGTAACTTTCAAGATTGTGTAGCTGGCTAGAGATCAAGCACATAAAAGTATGTTAGTCAATCGTTTCAACATTTTGAAACTGTAACAACTTATATGATACTACAGTCTGTAACAAAATCATGCTGTCGACAAAGACGGCCTTCAAAAATTTTAGGGAGTATGTTTCAGTTAAACAATATAAATACGCAGCACGTGGTAAAAACAACTCGATCAGAATGAATTCAAGAACATAACTTGTAAAGGAGCAAATGTAAACTTATCAACATATTACTCACACAAAAAGAAAAGGAAAAGGAGAATAGATAGAATATCCATACACTAGCACATCAAACGCATTGAGCAACCACCCACCTGCTCATTAATGTCAGTATATTTTCTCTCAGCGTCATTCTTTGATTGCTCCAACACAGACTTTTCACTTTCCCATTTTGCATTCAGTATGTCCTGTAATAAACAAAAAGCAGGGTATATCACCAGACCTTAGTAAAATGAATAAAATCCAAGGGATTCTTCCACAACATACAAGGAAACAAGTCACCACAAGCCATCACTTGTATTATGTTTCAAAGAGACCTACATTCGGATTACTCCCAGCAAAAAGATTGTCAACACCCAGAATAAGAAGGGTCGGGATGTTATTTTAGCATTCAACCTATACATTAAAATTTATGACCTCTTTTAAGATCTCATAGAAATTTTTAACAAATGAATAAATACTAAAAAAATCAGAATGTTAGAAATTGGGTCCTAGAACAGGTTGAAGGTTCAATTGTAATCACCACCCAATTATTTGCTACTTTACCGTTCAGCAACCTGAATGATCCATATCTAAAGGTTTTAAAAAAGACCAATTTGAACTGGATGGATTATCAACTGGTCAAAAGTCTCCAGCCACCAAAATACCTGTACAAGGATTGGACCATTCACCCTATCCTGTGAACAGCCCAAACAATCTGGAGCAATCGCCCATCCAAGTATTTGTCAAATGTCAGTAAAAGCACTTAGCATGGTCGACGGCTCAAAGACATTTTGGTCCGTGAACTCATAAAAAGTGCTGCCCAAAAAATAAAAATAAAAAAAATAAAAAAAAGAAAGTGGACAAATATCATCTTACTGTGGACTAAGTGGCAAGGGCACAGACCACCCAAGATATTTCCATGGCCATAGTTTCTACCAAGGATCTAAAGTCACATACTTGTACAAAAGGACAGATCATTCAAAACCGGTACTGATTTTGATCATTCTGAATTGTCCACTGGATTATTCGGGCTTCCAGACAGAAACCAATACAGATAGAGTGATCTGATAGAAAAGTTTCAAAACCATTGTTTGAGTCTTTTGCCTAAGGTTTTAAGTATCAGTATCAGGAATTGTATCAATCAGATGAGTTGTTTAAGAGATGTACGTGTGCAAGTTACGCTAGGATACAGACAAAGTATGTATGACAATGTGTAGGGAACATTTAATATTAAATTTTTAAGCATAAAAGCACAATAAATAACCTATTTAAGGTCCAATCATAGGACATTAGGTGGTCAGACCAAATACTGATAAAGGAAGGGTTCCCAAAAGCCAGAATCGCAATGAACTGGATAAAACCAGAATATGAGTATTGGAGATAGAAGATCCACTCCGCAGATAGGAACCAGAATTGGAACACAAGCTAATAATACGATATCAAAGCAATCCAATGGTTGGATTGGAAAATGAGCAGTCCTGTATGAGGTAGGACCGATGGAAGGATGCAAACAGGTTTTTCTAAGGAATAAAATAACATCCAGCCAATGAATGGATGATCAGAACAAGTAATGTTGCAGTAATAAAAGGATTGGTAGATATGGAGAAATCCGAATGGAGATGGGAGCAATGGACCATGAAGAACAGTAGCATAACAGAATTGGAATCGATGCAATGCTGATAACCAGAAAACAGTTTCAGTGCATGCTAATGATGGACAGGTATGGGCAGAATTGATGGCATGAAGAGGATTGATGCAAATAGAAACTTAATAGTGATAATGGAAATGGAGATGAATGAAATAGATCTGAAATAGTTGTAAGAAATTAAATTACTTACTTGAAGGTGGAAGAACACAAAACAAGGAAAATATATGGACCTCAATCTTCTCACCTAGGAACTCGTTGACTCCCATCAACCTTTATAGCATTCCATTAGCATAGCTGAATACCACAGCTCCATTCTGAGTTTCACAGAGAAATAAAGGCAACAACCATAACTTTAATTCATAATTTTGCCCTCACGATTGTAGCATAGTTGTCAAGGCGTCGCCTAGGCGTCCAAGCAGTAATTTATGGGCTAGGCAGCTAAGCGCCTTATGGATGTTCAAAAGGCAACCGCCTAGGACTTCTGTGCATCACCTAGGCATCGCCTTGGATGCCCTAACGGCCTGGGCGGTCACCTTGTTGCATATGTGTATATAAATTTTTAATTAAATGAAAATTTTCACGTACCACCCTTAAGGTTTCCGTTTAACCACAATTCAACCATCCCCATTATCGGCACGCACTGTCAACTTCCCTAACGGGAAAGATGAAAAGATTTTTTTACCTTTATACTAAAAACCAGTCCGAGAAGGTTTCCGTCGACCCTTTTTTTAGTTCTTACATTCTATACTTCAATCATTATTTATTTATTTTCTCATACATTAGATTATGCCTTAAATGTTGATTCTTGATGTAGCATATTGCATCATTGCATATAATATATAAACATAAATATAACATTGATATTTTAAGGAAAAAAATACACCAGAAACACCTTGGTCATCTAAGCAACACCTAGGCGGGCGCCAAAGCACCTAGGACGACCTCCAACGCCTAGGGTAGCCTTGTCGCCTTGACCAGTATGGTTTGTAGACCCTTACAAACCTATATAAAAGACTTAAACCAAGAAGCAAACTAGTCCTAATCCTCCAAACAATAACTTACCTTGGAGGTAGTTTAATTCTAATAAAACTCAACTTAAAATAAAGAAAAGTAACTTAAAACAACTTAAAATACTTAAAGCAATAAAAGACTTGAAGCATTAAAAGTCTAATACAACTAGATAAGACTTATCTAACTAGACTTAGGCTACTAAGACACTAATCCAGTACTCCTACCTTCTAGCCCTAGTTTAGGCCTATTTAAGTGGCCTATTACAATGAAAATCCATGGGATCAAAGCCCAACATACATTTAAAAAAAAAAAAAAAAAAAAAAAAAACCCAACCAAATGGTTATTTCCATTAAAATAATTCAAAAACTGTGACGTTACTGATGTATCTGCATCAACTCTCCACAGAAGTTTTGTACAAGTGAAGAATCAATGGCATGTGATGTACATCCAACATCAGCCCATAACAGTACTTTGGTAGGCTGGTAGCTCACAAATGCCAAATTTCAGACCAGTAGGAGAGAATGATATAATCCCTATTCCAACTTTAAATACAACAACAATAACAAAGCCTTATCATCGCAACTAAATGGGGTCGGCTATATGGATCTTTACCCTCCAATTAGCTCTGATCGTGGTCATGCCTAATATAAGGCCTAATCTATGCATGTCTTTCTCACCACCTCTCCTAAAGTCATTTTAGGTCTGCCCGTGGCTCTTTTAGTTCCAGCTTTAAATACAATGAATAATTTAATATAATAATTTTCATTGTTTATGGTCATGTGAACTGGTATCGTATTTGTTTTAAAAGTAACAGATGAAGGCTTTATTGATAGAAGCATGAGCGTACAAACAACTACAAGCCCTAAAAAGAATTGGTATTGCATTTCCCCCTATTCTGGTAGAGGAAATGAGATCCCACAAAGCCAAAGCATTGGTATTGCATTTCCCTCATCTTTCAATGTCTTGTTTGCCAGTAATTCAATTTTTTGTTTGATTATAAAGATACAAACACAATAGCTTAAAAACGACTTGAATAACATTTTCTCTCTTAATCATCACAGTCAGAACGTAGAGTATGCATAGGTCCTCTACCAAACCAACAAATTGAATTAGAGTATAGAATTCATGCTAATAAACATTACCCACAAATCTGTGGATGTCTAGCGGCTTTTTGGCCAGGGGAAGAAGAAAATTATAAAAAGAGAGGAATTAATAGACGATTGAGGCATTCTTCTATTACCATCACTAACGAGAATTTTTGGCAATAAAATATGGGTTTTCTTGAATGAATGCATTAAAGTGGATTTGCCAATAGACAATTCGGCAACTAATGAACATCCAACTGATTCGCAAACATATTATGTTTCTCACGAAACAAGAGATCCAGTTTATCACGAGGTAGAGACACAGGGTGATACCATAGGGTGATATTCCGAGGTAAGCCTCAACACCCACCACCCTGACCAGGCCAGGAGCTTAAAAACCACCGACATGTCAAGATCCAAATTCAAATTGGTTCCTGGTCCTGGTCAGAGACCACTGTGTTCGCGGCGGAGGTCAAACAAAAACCTACTGGCAGGCATTTTCGGGGAGTAGCCATTCACTTACTTCTACACGCCCAAGCGCCTAGAACAAGACATTCTCGTTGTGTCGCACCCCTTCGGGGCCTTCACTTTAGCAGGCACCTCTGGCACCCTGATTTTCACACAAGCTACTATTTGAAAGCGCACCGTGTTTGCTAATATATACTAATCTTTCTGAGAATGGAATAAACGTCATGACCCTCCATGAAGAGTATGACCTCAAAAAAGAAAATAAAAAGAACCTTAAGACAATTAATAACAGACTTTGATGAACATAACACAATAGAAAAATTATGACTATCTTCAAGAATAGAAACCTAATCACGAAGGCAAAGTCATGCAATTTTAATAAGTGATAAATAATAGGGGAAAAAAAAAAGCAACAAAACCAAATTAACTAAGTAATAGTGGAAGAGAAAACCACAACACAGTAAAGAGTGCTACATTTTCACTTTTCTGAGCATCCACCAATTTTCGTAACTCTGATGCTTCCTCCTGCAGTGATGCTAAAGCTTGAGAAGTTTTTGTTAACTCCTGAATTGTCTCAGACTGTAGGATGACCTGTATGTAAAATATAGGAGAAATAAGTCAGCGACATTTCCCAAAAAAATAGAACTCAACTCCACCCTACTAAACAAAAGCCTTATCCCCAGTACTTGACCAATCCAGTTTGCCATTTGACTCTACCAATATTATAAATACAAATATTGAAAAACAAAAATGTCTAGAAACAATAAATAACATAATTTTGCAACCTTAGTATAATAAACTCGTACGAATTAACTAGGTGGAATATGACATATACCGATCTTGTAAACCTACCAATAATGCTGAACCAAGGTTCAGTTTGACAGCCAACTCTTGCATATTACTTTACTGAGCACATTATCATAACCAGCAGTAAATATAGTTCTCGAGATTTAATTATCAGAAAGGAGTTTTTTTTTTTCTTTTGAGGATGTGCCTACTAAGGAAAATGATGGAATAGGATTTTTGGGAGGCACCACATTGTGGCAAAGCTCATCTTATGCTTACCTCTTAGGGGTTTAAGGAAAGGTGATACAAGAGAAAACCAAGGGAAGCACTGTCGTTATTACATATTTAGTAGGATATCTCATCTTTGGGGAAAGTAAAGAGCCCCTCAAAAAGTTTGGTAAGCAACTCTATTCTTTCTTGATCACAATCAACAGCAAAGTTTCAAGGACCTTCACTTTCAGTGAAGTATATTCAGAGCCCGTCTTATAAAGCTCTTTGTACAGCTAGCATATTGTGATCAGCTCGGCCCATGTGTTGCTATTAGTCATTGTGATTTAAGGAAAAAGAAAAAACAATAACAGATTAGTGATAAACAAGAATCAGATTTTAGAGATTCTAATTAATAAGTCAGATTTCGAAAAGAATATGACGAATAAGAATATTGGGAAGAAAAACAACAAGGTTATTTGGTGAATATCGGAAGAAGACAAAAGTGCTGCTGCCTGCTGGTGTTAGGAGCATAGTTGTCAAGGCGTCGCCTACGTCCGGGCAGAAATATATGGCCTAGGCGATGAATCGCCTTGTGAGTGTTCAAAAGGCGATTGCCTAGGTAGCCTAGGCATCACCTTGGACTCCCTAAAGGCCTGGGAAGTCGCCATGTTGCCAATGTATAGGTAAATTATTATTAAATGAAAATTTTAACATACCTCCCTTAAGGTTTCTGCTTACCCACAATTCAACCCTCTCCCATTATCGACCACACGCTATAAAATTCCCTAACGGAAAAGGTGAAAGGAGTTTTTTACCCTTATACTAAAATCCAATCCAAAAGTACATTATAGCCTTGCTATTGCACTCTTGTTTCTTACTTGTATGCTATTATGTTCTAACTTCTTAGTTTATAAATTTGTGCCTTTTTTTTTTTTTAATAAATATGCTTCTTTATGTTCTATAGTTTATACATTATTTGTTGGTTTTCTCATATTAATTAGGTTATGCTTTAAAAGTTGATTCTTTAAGTAGCATATTGCATATATATAAACATTAATATAGCATTGACATTTTAGAAATAAAAAATATACACCGGGAATGCCTTGGTCGCCTAGGCGCCTAGGATCGTTTCAAATGTGGATAGTAATTATTCTAGCCATTAGGCTTTATATTCCAGCCTATTACAAATTAAAAACCAACATTACGAAAGTCCAACCCTAATAACTCCTCTATGAGAAACTCTCATATCAGTTGTTTACCTGGTAAGCAAATCCGAGACAACATTATTTTTGTTTAAGAGATTCACTACCTCTTTAAGAGGAGAAAAAGGGAAAAGGAATGATGCCTCTCAAAAATGACATGTCCATGGCCAATGACAGGCTAGAATCGCACTTTACATGATGATGGAATTGAGTTTCCAATCCAAGGATTGGATAAATCAACAATTCCCTGTCCTTCTCATCAAATAAAAATCTGTCCACTTTGGGCTCTTCTGCTCCTTCTTAGAGGTCTTAAGGCAAGGAGCTCCGCGCTGTCCCTCTTTTTGTACACATTATTGTTATGGGAACAGAGAGAGAAAATGATCCATTAAGCTAAAACTTAAAAGTCTTCATTTAGTTTGACTCAATCTCTTCTTCTCAATTTTGAGCTTCCTCAAAAAGTGAAATTTTCTTTAAAATGAATATGGCTGAATAGGTAAGGATATGGTGATCACTAAGGAACTCCGAATGAATAGGATCAGTAGTCTTTTTGAATAATGATAAGTCATTGTATTAATTCATATAAAAAGAGCAACCTGTACGCCAAGAATACTGAACAGAGAGAGAAAATGATCCATTAAGCTAAAACTTAAAAGTCTTCATTTAGTTTGACTCAATCTCTTCTTCTCAATCTTGAGCTTCCTCAAAAAGTGGAATTTTCTTTAAAATGAATATGGCTGTATAGGTAAGGTTATGGTGATCACTAAGGAACTCCAAATGAATAGGATAAGTAGTCTTTTTGAATAATGATAAGTCATTGTATTAATTCATATATAAAGAGCAACCTGTACACCAAGAATACTGAACTGTGCAAATATTCCCCCCCCCCCCTATTTTTTTTTTTTTTTTTATTTTTTTATTTTTACAATTATGCAAACCCACAATTAAATCATCCCCCAATTTAGAGACAGCCCAGTTCTATCCAAGGCTCAAAATCTCGAGTATTGAGGGTGTCTCGACCCTCTGGAAACCGAGATTTCCAAGATATCGGTCAAAATCTCAGTGAGATATAGTATAAAAACCATGAAGGCTTAAAAAGTGTGTTTTGAGCCCTAAAATGGTCATTTTAAGGTATGATACTCCAGGGAAACCCTATTTTAGCATACATAGACACATTTAAACCATAAATTTGTAAAAATAATCACACATGGTGGTTGTTTGGATTGACACTCATGTTTCACAGTGTTGGGCTGAAGTTCAGATGTAAACTTAGGATAATATTGGCTACTCTATATAATATTACACTAGTAAAAGATCAAAGAAGACCAAATGAGATAGTAAAATCATAGATTCAAAATTCAAAATTTCATACAAATACTCAAAAACAATAATGCCCCCAAGTCCCAAGTCTGAAGTCCATCTCTCCATCACTCCATCCCAATGTCTAATTCCACGTAGAGTGTCGCGAAGGATCTAACTCGTAAAATTTCGAAACCGTGAGCCTGTAGATCGGGCTCACATGTCTCACATATAAAAAATTTAATATCAACTACCATGTAATGATCATATTTATGTAAAAAATTTAATTTTTGCAGAAAATTCTTAAAACAATAGAACCAACAATGAACCAACGATCTCCGCTCTCGTACCAAGCTCCCCCGACAATCTCGTGGAAAGATTTGACAATAAACCCAAGATTAGAAGGTTTGAATGGAAAATTTAAAGGTTTGATGCAAAAAAGAGGAAATATGACAATCTCAATCGAAATTTCGACCGAGACTATTTACCAAGACTTCCTATTTATAAGTGATTTTAGACCAAAAATGGCTGAAACTAGTCTAAACTAGTTGAGACTAGTTTGAGAACTGGTCGAGACAAGTCTCGTGGTCCAACTCATCTCAACCATTTCAAGAACTTCGAGAAATTCAGAATCTCGGCTAAATCATAGTTCCATCATGCCGCACCAAAAGTATCTAAACCCCTAAAATCTGGGAGAGCCTAGGTCCATTCTCAAAGTGGAGACAATGGATCCATGGACATCGAAGATGATAGTCCTTAATCTTGACGACTCATCTAGATTTGCCCTTCCAGGTTCTAAGATTTCTTTCCATCCACAAGTGATAGATGGTTGCACAAAAGGTGAGTTTGCCAATAAGATCACAAATGGTTTTCCCTTTGAAGTTTTTTGTGATCCACCTCTACTCCCCGTCAAAAGGATGGACCAGCCTTTGGGCAGGCCAGCAACAAAGAAGCATTCATTCCTAGACTTGGGAGAAGAAAGGGCAATGGAAGAAATGATGGTTTCTTCAGTTTTCGCCAAGCATAAAGAGCCATTAAAATGCAGGGGTATGTGTCTTCGGAGAAGGAAAGCTCTCATCAGAAGGGTGTTCGTGGATACTCTCTAGTATATGAAACTGTGATTTGGGGGGGGAATCCCTTGAACCAAGCAACTTCAAACCAAGATTGATAGCCAAACTGAAGAGGTAAGGGGACATAGCGCACCCTTGCCTTAGACTCCTTCTACTCAAGGTTCAAAATCCAAGTTTGGAGACCGGTTCCGACCAAGCCTAGGATGAAACTAGCGTCGAAACCTGTTGAAACCCTCGAGTTTTTGTCAAGGCGACAAGGCGATACAAGGCATTTAAGGCCATCCTGGGCGCCTAGGCAACCAAGGCGTTCCCAATGTATTTTTTTTTTTTAAATATTAATGCTATATTAATGTTTATATATATATATGTAGCATTCTACATAAATAAACATTTAAGACATAGCTTAATTAATATAAGAAAACAATAAAGAAACAAATAATTGAGTTAAGTAGGCGACACGTATTTATGACTAACATTTGCTTATTTCTAACAAATTTTACCGGAACGTAACTCCTTTAATATATTTCGGATTCAAACAATCTCAAATTCGTTGCAAAGCTAGTATAATCAGCTTTCCAACTAATCCTAGATTGTTTGAATCCGAGTTATAATGAAGGAGTTACACTCCGGTCAAACCATGTTCGAAGTACGCGAATGCTGTTAAAAGTCGTCTGAATGTAAATTATTTTTTTGGCGCGCACTTGGTTTTTAGTGATGCTTTACTATAATAAGATTTATGGAATTTTTATATTTGGGAAAAAGCCTAGTATTTTGAAGTTGAAAATCACCCCCGCAACCGAAAATACGATTTTTGTTCTTGAACTGGAGGGTTGACTTTTTATCCTTCTGGAATTTGAATTTTAAACTATTTTTATTGGATTCAAATAGGGGGTATTTGCTTATTTATGAATAATATCTTAAGTAAATGAAATATAAAATGTTGTTCCTGTCTGGCATAATAAATCCTGGGAAGCAAATTCAGAGATCAAAAAGAAAAAAAAACACATATAAGACCCAAGGCGACCGCCCAGGCATTCTGGGCGCCCAAGGCGTCCAAGGCGGTGCCTAGGCGACGCCCAGAGAGCCTGGGCGACTGCCTAGGCAACACCCATAAGGCGCCCAAGCCTTGGAATCACGCCTGGATGCCTAGGCGCCTAGAAGCCTAGGCGACGCCTTGACAACTATGGTCGAAACACATCGAAACCTTGAGTTCTATGTCGAAACTTGGTACAAGCAGTTATGACCCTTGGTTTCGTCTCAAACAGGGTCGAAACCAAGTTGTCTCAGTCAACACTACAAGTTCCAATTGAAATGGTGAACCATGCTTCTACTATAGAAGAAACCCACCAGGCTGCCATTGACTAAGATTGATAGCTGGACTGAAGATATGCATTGAAATACCCAATTCGCAAAGAGACGAGGGTATTTCATTATAATCAGAACCTATAAGAAATTCTCATCTCAGGGAATCATAAGCTTCATGGTTTTCCACTTTGAACATTTTAACAGTGGGTGGGATGCCTTTCAAATCCTCCAACCAACTCTGTGCACAGAAGAATATTGATGCAGACAGATTCCAGTACAAGTATTCATGTTGGAACAAGCCGAAATTAAGCCCAAAGCCTAGTCTAATGTGTTAATAATTAGCTTATTGGGTTATATGGGTTATCGGCAAGGAATTATTATGTTTACTTTTGTATTGTTCCTATTTTGAAAGCCCAAATATGAGCGATAAGTGGCTCATACGAATTTAGAAGTCTAAGAGTCGAGTCATTTTTAAAGTCTAAGAGTCATTAGTCGAGTTAATTTCATTAAGAGTAGAGACCTTGAAACCGTAAAGAGTAATAATCTTGAAAACAATCCCAATGTAAGTCCTTGGAACCATTCAAATCATTAAGTCAATGATGAAGTTCCAATCAAGGTCTAGAATCATCTCAGCCCCTCTATAAAAAGAGCTACCTAGTAAGCATTTAAAAAAAAAAAAAAAAAAAATTGAATGAAATATTGGCTTTGCCTAAAATTTGTTTATGAGATTTAGATTGCTGTGAGAGACAATTGAGTGAGAGACTCAAGAAGTGAAAAACCTCCAGTAGTGAGAAACTACCAAGGCCTAAGGTGGGATGCTAAAGGTCATATCTCCCTACCTTCCTTCCATCCCTTCCCTCCATTCATTGATTCTTTTCTTCTTCCTTGTTTTATATATATATATATATATATATATATATATATATATATATATATATATATATATATATATATATGTTGCTGCCTAAACACTGTTCACAGTTACTGTTCATGTGGTTATCTTGCTGGTCAATCAAATTTGAATTTACTCATGACACAACCATCAACTGAAGCCCATTTTCTGGTATCATTCCAACCCTTCAACACCTATCCTTCAATGTCAATTTGAGACCAATCAGACCCACTGATAGGTAGAACGAAGTGATGGTATTTTCTCTTGTTAATTTATACGGTTTTCTGTTGTCAAAGGTAAGATAGTCCAAACATATCCGACTGCTGTAATGGACTGTTGAGCTACTTTATTTGTTGATCCTAGTTTGGGGTATCCCAATCCCCATCAAATATCATCTGCAATGCTTCGTCTTTCTATGAAAACCGATTGGTTGTAGCTAACTAAGTCATTACCACTCTCTTCAGACGGTTGACCAGGATTTTCCCACAAATTTTGAAGAGGCTATTGCCCAAGGCAATGGGCCAGATGTCTGACATACCATGCGCTCCTTCCACTTTAGGAATCAAGCAAAGCCGAGTTAACTTGATGATATCCCAAGCCGAGCTGAAGAAGCTTATGCTAAAACCATCTGTGTCAAGGGCCTTTTTGAATATAGAGTCCTTAACAACCTTAACAATTTCCTCTTCCAAAGCAAGCCTCCAAATCTCGGTTTCGAGGCCTGTTTTGGTAGGCCCGAAAGAGATATAGGTTGAAATCATCGAAACCAAGTTGAAACCTATCCCCACCTTTTGGTGCTGCAAGTTATGAACCAGCTTGTCTTCTCCCCTGACATCAATAAGCAGAATTGCACTTCCAAATTTTCCCACACAGTTATCAGAATGTATTTCCTTCAGGAACTCCATCAATTTTAAAGAATCTAGTTCAACTCACTCAGAGATCTCTTCAAAATCAACGAATCTGTGCTGAATATCATATTTTTTAACTTTGTCCTTCTCTCGACCAACCTCTGGACCACAACAAGCAATTGATGAACCTTTCAGATTGACTCCGCATTGGAATGGATATAAAAACTTCAGACGGATGGAACTCTCAAATATCTAGTTCTGGAATCGGTTGGATTATCTGGGACAATAAAAGTCTTCCTTATGCACCAGCAATACAAGTACGCAGAAGCATAACAAATGGATGTCCGAGCTTCAATTGAGGGATTTCAACAACCAAAGGAAATTAACATCACTTGGAGTTTTATAGTTGCAGCTCAGGAAATCTATAGGACGCAGTCAGACACCATTGATGATTGGAAATGAGACATTCTCTACATACCATTCAATTAAATGTTCTCGCTTTCTTCATTTCTGACAGGAACCTCATGGCACATCCCTAGGAAATGGCATTGGGTAGCTCATAATCTTGTGAATGAAGCTTGTAAGGAAAAAAAATAAATAAAGGGAATCCGGATGATAGAGGCCAGGCCTAGTTAGTTTGATCAGATTATCATTTTTGTAAGGATATGTTATGTTTTGAACAGGGGCTGACTCAGTTTAGTATGTTGAGTTTGTGTCCGACTCTATAAGTGGCAACCTGTATGCTTGTCATGATTTTTCTCAGGCCCTGATAAAAGATTATATATCTGAAAAAAAGAGAGACTTATATCATCATATAAGAAGCACAAAAGCTCAGCAATTATCCAACCTGTCTCTCATAATTCTTTTGAGCAGTGTGCCATCGCTGATGAGCCTTCTCCAAATCTTCTTTCAAAGAAGACAATTGGATTCCCATCGCCATAATTTGAGACCTATTGTAAGAGAAATGCTGCAACATGAGAAACTGAAACGCAACAAAGAAAAGACAAATTTACAGAAAAGTAGCACCAAGAGTGAAATAGCCTCACTGTTTCAAAGAAATTTCTTCATTCGCACTGGTAATTTGGGATAACGCAGAATCTAGAGCCACTTCCTTCATAGCGACTGCAGTAGCAGCATCCTTGGACTTTGATATAGAGTCACTTTCGAGTTCTGAGACTCTGTCTCTAAGTGAGACAAGTTCAGCTTCCAGTGACTTCTTAAATCTGTCTGACTATAATAGCACGGTATGACCAAGAAAGGGGAGAAAATAGTGGGGTTACACATCCAACAAGATTATCAAACCATAGAATCGGGGGGAAAATAGATCCTAAAAATGCAAACCATACACTACAAATAAATTACCTCATCCTTGAACTTTTCGTGAGCTGATTCCATTTGTTTCAAAGCAGCTTCATTCACTTGTGCAATATTTTTGTACTGGCAAGAATTTAGAGTCAGATATATAACCTTTACTAAATGCTAAAGGAATAGGCCTACTAGAGGGGGTCAAAAAACCTGTAGCATGTGATCCTTATTAGCTTGAGCCTCTTCTTTCAGTTTTTCAATCTCTTCTTTCACTTTGTGCGGGTCCAGCATGATCTAACACAATCATTTTGAACAGGAAAAAAAAAAATTATCAGTTTCACAAACATGCAAAGAATCCTGATGGAAATTTGAGTGACAACTAGTATATGATAAACACATGGAACTAATTCCAGTATAAGCATAGAAGATATTAATGTAGAATTAGTGTATGATAAACAAATGGAACTAATTTCAATATAAGCATAGAAGATATTACTGTAGAATTCCCCAGGAAAAAAAACAAGAACAATATATCAAAAACATATAAAACGTACAAGAGACAAAATCCAGTTAAAGAAAGCAAGAATATCAATTAAATATAAACAAAAATGATTGGAAAAGCACAACAAAATAAAGCACAGCATCCCTGGAGACCATGTGGACCAGCGAAAATATATACTCTTATTAAAATAGGATGAAAGTTTTTTTTTATTAACCAGACCCAACCATATATCATAAATTATCTCCGAAAAGGGTACCTCATCAACGACTAAGATATTAGTAGCAAGCATAGTTCGAAATCTCGAGTCTCGAGGGTGTCTCGACCCTCTGAGAAACCGAGATCTCGGAAATCTCGGTCGAGATCTCGGCGAGACACTGTACAAAAGCCGTGAAGGCTTAAAATGTGTATTTCGACCCTAAAATGACCATTTTAAAGCTTGATACTCGGGGGGAACCCTATTTTAGCATATATAAACATATTTAAACCATAAAACTGTATAAATAATCACATATGGTGGTGTTTTGGGTTTACACCCATGTTTGGCAGTGTCGGTTTGAAATTCAAATGTAAACCTAGGGTGATATTGACTATATTCTACATAATGTAACACTAATAGAAGATCACAAAAGATCAAATGAGCCAGTAAAATGATATATTAAGAGAAGAATAATAACACTTAATTAGTTAATTGTCATCGTAAAAAAAAAAACCAAAGTAGTCAAGTAAACTATACAATCATAATTCATACATTATGTCGAGACCAGTCAAGAACTAGTCGAAAAGTGGTCGAGAACTGGTCGAAAATGTCGAGAAATGGTCGACAATGTCGAGAAATGGTCGAAAATGTCGAGAAATTGTCGAAAATGTCGAGACCAGCTCAAGAACTAGTCGAGATGGTCGAGACACTGTATCGAGGCGAGATCTCGTCTCGAGCCCCTCGAGATCTTCGAGATCTCGCCGAGATCTTCGAGATTTCGCCGAGATTTAAAACACTGGTAGCAAGTAGCAACTAGCAAGTGCTACGTGGGTAAGTCAATTTGAAAAGACAAATTATGGATACTTTGGTTACACTAATGGTTAAGTTACTAACATACACATGAAAACGATTCAAAAAAAATCATGTTAACAAAAAAGGGGAACTGCCATCTAGTACTTCATTTCCTTCTTTTTGAAAAAGTCCCCTATCAAAGCATTGACAATGGAATTGTTCCAAGGAAGAAGATTTGAACCAGCCAGCAATTGTGTATAGTGCTAGATGACAGATAATTTATTCATACATTCTGAGTTCGCTTGAGATACTTCATGAGATTTTTATACGCTGAATGGACCCCCACATCCCAATTCTAGTGTAAGAACCCTTCCTGATGTCGAAATCCAAAAATCAGCGGGACATTCCCACTTTTCTTTGATCCATCTTAGGGTCGACTGGCAGCCTAGACCCAAGCGGAAGTGCCACATGTCTGGAAACTTGGGATCGTAAATGGATTTGGATACCATTCTGCTAACATTTGGACCTGAATCATAGAGTAATGATTCTATGGAGCACGATCCCCAGGGATGTTCTATGAGGTATAATAAAAGAACCATATAGTGCATTTAAGTTTAGAATCTGGTTGGAATTATTGCAGTTGTCGGGTCCTATAAAACGAAAGGGCCCTTGTAACATTGCAACTATGAAATTTCAAGCTTTGAAGACCCTCCAGAAAAGAAAACCGTGTGTGAATTTAGTAATGACTATACAAGAGAAATTAGTAGCCATTTCTTCTGTCTTCAAGATCCGCTTTCTATCACCCACCCACCCAAAGTATTGTCGCCTAGGCGTCCAGTCACCTTGATGGCACCTAGGAAAATAGGCCGCCTTGGTCATCTAGGGTGTCCATCAGGCCTCCAACACCTTCGTCCGCATTGGTGCCTTGGCAACTATGACCCAAAGAAACCTCAGTCACTTCTATATTTTTCATACTCAATTGTACATTGAGCCACTTTCTTTCTTCTTGATCAAATTTACCTGCTTAAAAAATAAAAAATAATTTAGAAGAAAAAAATTCAGCACTGTTACCATCGGAAATATCGAAAAAGCCCATATCCAAGGCTAGCCCTAATGGGTTCCTAGTGAACTACAAAATTAGAGTTAGAAATTCAAAAAGAATTCCAGGACCGCAGGATAGGAACCAGAACCAAATTTAAGAGAAAACTCAGTAGGTTATTCAAAACAGTTCAGACGAGCCAAAAATTCTAGTAGAGTGGTCTACTAAGCAAGGAGAACAAACATGCCAAATTTGACTGAATTCCAAGGGTCAGATTCTAAGATATTTAAAAGTTATATTGAGTGGAAAAACAAAAACCCAGACAAAATTCCATAATCGATACCAAGGCTTTAGAAGTTAAGAATTTAGTTGCTGAACTGATATGAATGATTAAATAGTAACAGAAGGCAGAATCAAAGGTAGAATGATTTAGTTTATAAAAATAAAAAATCATATTTTAAGAAGATGAACTGACCGAGGACTCTTGGAATTGACCAGGGTTTTAAGAATAAAACAGAATTGAAACTTAAGTGCAGGGAAAACAGTTTGACGGAAAGTGTACTCAGTGAAAAACAATTCAGCAACTAGATCCAACGTTCAAAACTAAAGTGAACAGAAATTTCAAGTGGATTAATAAAATTGTAGTGTTTAGAGATTTGGAATTCTGAACTGATTTACGATGGAGAAATAGAATAAAGAGAAGAGAGAGAATCAACAAAGAATCAACCCAAGGATCATTTTGGTCAAATGACCAAAATTTCGCAAAATCTTTAGGTTTCAAGAAACCTTGAAATGAAACAGAGATCAACTATATAGACATACAAAATTTCAATTGAATTTCGATCTAGTTTGGATATTTAAGTATCGTCTAGGCAAAACGATATCAAAACATGGCCATAAATACCCAATTTCCATGAAATGGGTCGAAATTTCATGACCTTCAAACATGTTTCGACAGGAAGACAGAAAGGAAAAAAACCCAGATTTCAAACATTTTGCCAAATCACCTATACATTCATCGGTAGAAAAATGTGTTGGGGACTACTACAACATATCAACATCGGAGATTTACCAGATTTGAACAAACCTTGTACAAGATTCCAATTTGGAGGTGTACCTATTCCTTAAAACTAGTTTTTGCCAAAAAAACAAAAAGATAAAAATAAAAAGGAAAATAGAGGTAGATATTACAAGACATAATGGTAATGAGTTAATAGAAAAGATGGCTCAGCAGGCTGAGCTACAGAGAGTATGCAGAGCATGCCTTTGATATAACCAATAAGTTTAATTGAGCAGAATTACAGAAAGAGTTTGAAGAAACCGAGGGTCTGAGAGGCAGATAAGCCTGCATATTGCCTATGAGCCTGCGCTGATTGAGAAATTAGGACTTTCAAAAGCACTGCAGTGCTCTCACTCCAATGAGATCACCAAATAAGGAGGTCGGAATACCGGAATTATTTTGAACATTGTTACCCGGAGAATGAACTCCAGGACGTTAGAGAAGAAATTATTGGGAAAATTACTCGCACCTCCCCTAAACTTAGCCATAATTCCAGGCCCTACCCTAAAGTTCCAAACAAAACGAATCCAAACTCTTTCCTTCTATCATCCAAGATAGTTGAAACCCTTACGTTCATCGATTCCAGGAAGTCATCGCCATTGGTGGTCAATATTTCACGCCAGTGAACTATCTGATTTAAGTTGGATTCTGCCGTGATTTGAGCGGAAGAGGGCGGATGGGATGAGCTTTTGATGATTCATAGAATGGTTGAAGAGCAGATCCAGTCAAAATCAAGGGCATGTCTCACACATCACCTGCTCAAATGGCTGTTCATGTCCTTGAACCTGATCTTCGCACACACTGTTCTATGTTATCGGACTCCTGAGAGGGAGAATATCCCTTTACACAACCAGTTCATACAAACTGATTCTACTTCAAGTTAAGGATGAAGAAGAAGAGAGGACAATCTGCATGGGTTTCGAAATCCCAAACGCCCATAACTAAAACCCAAATCAAGAAAGAGCATTGCTGGATTCTGGCAGATTCCCAATTATTATAATCATTAATAGAAAAGAGAAGGTTAAACTTATCAACTCAAATTTATTTTTAACACCATCAGCAGAAAGGGGAACGGTTGTATTTATTTGAAACTTTAGGGTAGGGCCTGGAATTGTGGCCAAGTACAGGGGAGGTGCGAGTAATTTTCCCAATTTAAGATGATAAATATAAATTCAAAACTGAAAGTGGCAAGATGCCCAACACTGCTATCACCGCTTCTGCTTTCCACTAAATAAAATGTAGCAGAAAGCCTTTAACAGGAACTTGCGTGTGAATTCCTCCTTAGATACATTGTGATACCCCTTGTCGTTAAGTTCTAGTGCTTCCAATCATGTCACAGACAAGCCTGAAAACCTTCTAGGTAAAAATGGCAAAATGAGAGAATGCCACTGAAAAAAATCAATACGGCTATCTCCTCCAGGATTCAAAATCCGAGATCCTAGATTTGGAAATAATTTCATAGCTCGCTACCGGTCTCAGAGGCCAGCACCACTATTTAAGACTGGAGGAAGAGGATGATAGCATGGAGATGGATGTCATGAGATTGACTAGCAGTCTTAGAGGCATGGGTATGAAAGAAGGTATTGGATATAGGCATTGGCACCATCCTTTGGCACAAAGAGCACTGGTTCCAAGAACAGTGGGAATTGTGGCTATAGGAAGTAAAGCTGTTCTTCTTCATCACCCACTGAGTAATGAGGGCCAGCCACATAGCAGGTTATCCTTCTTGGACAACATCTTCTCATACCTGGGCCCCAAACCATACACGTCCGCTCCACCATCTAGTTAACGATGACTCGAATATGGATCTTCATGGTACGGTGATCTATGCCCTAGGTTAGGATACATCCACTATGTTGACGATCCTACTCATAGAGCGTTTATTCTAGCATGGTATGACATGCATGGCCCACATTTATATTAAAGTCGAATGAATGGTTGTATTACCTCCAACAATCTGCTAGTGGTCATGATCCTCCCGAGAGCATCACGAGGTACTAGGATGGGCAAAGAGATTCAATATGTAGCACGTAGTCATGTACTATGTAACTTGTACTTAACAAAGCGTGTATGTAATATCTAAAACATACCATGTCAGTATGCAACATGCACCATTTAATGTGAGTGATAATTGTGAAATGCTTTCCAATATCATTTTTTTTTTATTCCTAATGCATATTTAGTTGTTTAAATGGAATTTTGTGTGTTCTAGTACCAGATTATGTATAGAATACGCTAAATTAGAGAAAGTATACAGCAGGTCATGACGCTCACTTGCACCCTAGTCCAAAGCCAAACAACTATTTTGTGTGTGTGTGTGTGTGTGTTTTTTTTACAATCTAATGGTTAAAATATGTTTAGAGATACTAAATTAGGACATCCCAGAAGTTTCATGAGCATTTGACCATTGAAATGGCCAACATAAAATTCTAAACCTTGAATCCACATGATTGCAGGCCTAGAATCCACCAGTACCGTTGCTACTAAATCCAACTGGCACACTTAAAATCCACCGAGTAATTCCTCTTGAACCTACAAGACAGCCTCAAAGCCACAGACGAGCAGAGCAAAAGAGCTTATTCATTCATAAAAATCATGGGGTAGCCCTAACAATTATTTAAAAAGTAGTGCAGGACAAATTAGACTCTACACATAGAGTATTTCCTGTAGAGGACAGCAAGGAAAGAGGACAAAACAAAGAAGACGGAGAGTCCTAACTCCTAAACTGACTAAACTAGTTTAAGCAACAAAGAAGATGGACTGAAAACAGGAGTGGGTTATACTTTATCATTACCTAATCCTGTCTAGGCAACTTAATAAAATGTAAAAATAAGAAAATAAGAGCCCAAATCAAGCCCACAATTCTAGTTTCAA
This sequence comes from Protea cynaroides, assembly GCA_028583415.1. Taxonomy (NCBI): domain Eukaryota; kingdom Viridiplantae; phylum Streptophyta; class Magnoliopsida; order Proteales; family Proteaceae; genus Protea; species Protea cynaroides. Next base: position 45,456,176 of record CM053267.1, read on the forward strand.
GCTGAATCAGAAACTGAAACCGCAGAGCCTTCAAGGAACCAGAAAACTGGAGCAAAACAAATTGCAGGCGATTATTGCCTGTTTTCTTCTCTTTTCTGCTAGCATGGCTGAAATCCTGCATCAAGTATTTAAAACTTGATGCCCCAACACAAGTTACAAATACCAAATACCATTACACAAATTTAAAACTCCAGCACATATAGAGAAGCAACATGTATTCATAGTTTTGAGATTTTAGCACAATATGAACGGTACAAACCTCATTACTAGAAGCACCATACCCACCATCAACATCAGCAACCTGCAAAAGTAGGAGTGAAAAACCAAAAGTTGAAACATGGACATATCACGTAAAGTCTAATGTGCAACTAAACATTATTGGATATGGGAAACTAAATATTGGGTTTTTACTCTACCCCACAGAAATTTTGGGCCAAATCCTATTCAAAACTGAATATTGTGACTGACAATCAATTCACCAACTGATAGCCCACAATGACTACCACATCAATTTTATAGTGGCGGAGAGTAAAGTATGGCACTATTGAAGCAAACTATGTCCATCTTCAGGCAGTCATCACAAAGAAAAATAAAACATGAAGAGGGTGGGTTGCAAAATAAAACAATAACAGATAGAATACATACCATACTTTTAGAAGATTTAATCTTTGCCTCTAAATCAGAACATCGGGCCTGAAGCACAATAAGAGAGGGGTAAATATACGAAATTCATTTTCATCAATTGAGTGTGCTCAAGAGCATAATATTGAAAGTGGAAGCTCGTTCCCACGGGAAAAAAGAAGCTGTAAAAGAATTAAGAAATGTATTGCTAAAGAACACAGACCTCAGCAGCTGCGGCCTTGGCCTCAGTTGTAGCAACTGCACGGATCGCATCCACTAGTTCCTTACTCATTTCCTCCACTTGTTTCATGGCGTTTTTTAATGTATTTTCCCTATCAAAGCTAAGAGTACGAACATTGTCCCGTTCTTCTTGAAGCTCTTTCTTTGCTTCAGCCCATTCCCTCTGCATAATAGACAAATTAGTATCCAAGTCTATAGTAAAATAATAGAGTCCTTGCTACAAATTAAAATTGAAACAATGAATTCCCTTAATCAAACCAAACATAATATATGATCAGATAGAATTCAAATAGAGAGGTGATACCAGAATAAACTTAGAAAGACCAAACGAAAATATGCCATAATCCATATCTAACCATGCTACAACGTTGTTTACCATTGCTTTGTGACTAAAGATTCTCCTGTGGGCAGCTTAGTTTGGACCTGCCCGGTGACACATGCAGATATCTCACTTCCCCGGTACCCTATTTATACTAATATGTTCTCCCGAACCGAAGCTGGATAAGCAATTGAAAGAAGTCAGTCTGAGTAGAGTCTGCTTCGAGTGTAGGTATCCGAGTCTGTGAGAGACTCCCAACTCTCTGTTCAATGCTGGGCAAAAGTTGCTACCAATTTCGAAGAAGATAGATGACCAAAGTCCAAGAGTTTCCATTGATTGGATTGAAGATAAATGATTGGTCGTGAATTGACTGGTGGATTGACAACATTCTTTTCTCATTACTGCCTGAATCACGGCTCTTCTTCAAGTGGGCTATCCTATCCCCATTGGATCCTTCGCTCAATCCTAAACCTAGCCAAGCGTCAAGTTCGTTTACATGACTTTTTGTATTGCTTATTTCCTTCAACATGGGAATGCCTGCAGCCTGCTCCACCCTTTGCTAGCTTGGTCTACTTTCGTCGCACCATCTCTAGTGGCCATGGCCAAACAGAAAATTTTCAGTTCTTTGGCAGTCTTGGTCTTTGAGCTCATCTCCATTGATCACCCTCACGACTTTGCAAAGACTTGTGTTTTTGGAAAACAGTCGTATGGGCCTGGTCACTACAACCCCCTTTGTGAGGAGGCACCCCTTCTCTCGGTGTTACAAGGCTATTTTGTCGAGATCCTTATAGAGAGTTGTCTCGCGCCCCTAGGTATTCTCTACCTACCCACGTCTCAGTTTTGGGTACAGGTACCCTTTCATTGAAGGTCGTTTGATCTTTTCCTAGAGCATGGCAATGGTTACTTCATTGTCGTAGCACCTGGTACTCGGACATTAGCTCCTAGGTATTATCTAATCACCTGGTACTCGGACCCTGAAAAGGCAAGGTCACCTTGCATCCTTGAATCATAGTTTTAAATTTCAGCCCAATTTTCGGATTTCGGCCGAAATGTTTTGATTTTGCAAACAAAACGTATCGTTGAAATAAAGAAGTCCCAAATTTCGGTTCGAAATTACTGTTTCGACCATGTTTCAATCGAAATCTCAAGTGAAATTTCTAGTTTTGGCCGAAACAAGGTCTTATAAAATACCAAATTGCGACCGAAACACGATGTACTCTGACTTTTAAGGTCAGAGTAGTACAAGACAAGGAACAATTTATAGGATGGACAATATACAGCAGGCACCACTTATTTATGATTAATATCATTTAAGTAAATTACTTAAGATATTATTCATAAATAAACAAACGCCTCCTCCCCAAAATCTAATAAAAATAGTCCAAAATTCAAATTCCAAAAGAATAAAAAGTCAACTTTTCAGTTCAAGAACAAAATTTAGGAGCAATATTCAACTTTAAAATGATGGCTTTTTTCTCCAATCTAAAATTTTCATAAATCTTATTAGAGTAAAACATCATTAAAAACTAAGAGTTCACCAAAATAATCTTCTATTTTGATGTCCAAAAAATTATTTCTATTCAGACGACTTTACACAGCATTCGCATACTCTGAACAAGATTTGACCGAAACATAACTCTTTCAATATAATTCGGTTCAAGCAATCTCAGATTTGTTACAAAGCTGATTATGCTAGCTTTCCAACAAAGCTGACATTGTTTGAATCGGAATTATATTGAAAAAGTTACGCTCTGGTCAAACTTTGTTCAAAGTATGGGATTGCTGTAAAAAATTGTCTGAATGAGAATCATTTTTTGGACATCAAAACAAAAAAATATTTCGACAGACTCTTGATTTTTAGTGATATTTTACTTTAATAAGATATAAAAAAATTTTAAATTGGAGAAAAAAGCTAGCATTTGAAAGCTGAAAATTGTCCCGCAATCGAAAATGGTTGAACTAGAAAGTTCACTTTGTATCCTTTCGGAATTTGAATTTTAGACTATTTTTATCAGATTCAAACAGGGGGTTTTGCTTATTAATGAATAATATCTTAAGTGCTCAAAAATCAATTTTTTTGACCACTAAAATTGATTTCAAAACTCGACAGTTTTTTTCCCATGGTTTCGGCGAATTTTTTATCGTTTGGCCTGGCCAAAACCAAGCAGGAAACCGAAATTCTGAACCTTGCCTTGAACCAATAACCATCTTTCAGCAAACCTAGCTCTTCCCCTAAGGCAAATATAATTGGTAATTCTCAGGAAGAAGAGGTGGGACAGATGCCTTTCTCTTTTTTCTGTTTTAAGAAAAAAGTAAATCTTTTATACTGGATTATTATACATATCAAAGCAATTCTTAACCGCAACTACAAATGCATCTGATCATATATTTATTACAATATTACAATACATAAAGAGAATTTTCAAAGCGATAAATAAAAAAAATCTCTCAGTGGCATTCGTGCTAAGTATTTTATGGTTTGAGTCTTTAGCACATCTATTGATAGAAATCATTCGTTTATTTCCAGATGTGTTGACATAACCTTGTTCTTATTTTAGTTATTGACATGCCAAGGGGGTGAGAGAAATAAGTACCAAAGAGAGAAAGTGAAGAAGAAAATACATAAGTAAAAAAGATGTCACCAAAAGGGAAGCCTAAAACTCCCAACTCACCATGAATATAAGCTAAAAGAGACCCCACTGTAGGTTACACATTTCTACAATATAGTTATATGGCTAGAGGTCCATTCTTTTAACATTTTTGGATAACAAAATAAAGAAAAGTTGATAACTTTCACTCCATTCCTCAAAATATCAAACTTACATATCAATTTCCTCCCAAGCATATAAATTAGGGGTGTCAATGAACCCAATTATTGTCTAATAAAAAAAATCAGTTCCAATTCCGGTCCAGTTCAGTTTCAAGATTTTATAGGGCTGGCTTAATGGGCTCTTACCGGGCCACAATTGTTTCGTTCTTGGTTTACCATATGTATATGTAGTAACAAGTTCGCTTAATGGGCTCCATCGGGCCATTATTGGGCAGGTTCGGTTTTGGTGTAGGTTTCTTAAATGTACATTTAATAAAATTTTGGTTTAATGGGCTCTTATCAGTCCATTTTCAGGCTGGTTCAGATTCGGGCCTATTGGTCTGGTTTGGTTCAGGCTTACCAATTGGTCTAGTCCAGTTTTGGATTTTCCGGGCTTTAAAAACATAACCCAATTACTGTCCAATAAGGTTTGGTTTTGGTTTGGTCTGGGCCGAATTGGGCTGGTAAGGTTTTGGTTTTCAGTTTGGGCCCAATTTTGACACCCCTATTATAAATCATGCAGCTATACAATAGCTCTACATTAATCACCAACCAAGGAAAACCAGTTGGCTCCAAAACATTTTTTTCAACAGCACTCAAGTCCTGGTAACAAGAGCTAGTCTATAACAGACATATTGCAATGGAAAGAGCCTGGCAGCCTAAGGGCCTAGGCCATTGCTAAAGTCACGCACAAAACAGGGATAACAGCACTTCAGATTATGTAAGCAACCATAATATACTAATATCCTCACGACCTTATGTTAATATCTAGGCTACTTAGAAATAATATTAAGCATAAACTAAACAGGTTTATAGGAGACATCAAACGTTTACAAAACAATCAAAATCAAGACAAGCAATAAAAGATCAAATAGTAGTCATTTTCAAATTATCTTCATTTTAAGGTTTAGGGTTTTGGGCAACTACAAGGCCTTGGCAACCAAAACGACAACCAAGATGTGAAAAAAATTAGGTTAGAGCAGGGCTCATGCAGTCTGAAGGCCTTGGGACCTACGTGAGTTTGACAACCATGATAACAAATCAGCCATTGACAGCACAAATTTTGGTAGAAGAACTAATGTTGCCAGCAGATAACTTCCTGTTCCTCTGCTCCCATAGGTCCAACATTATATGACATCCATAATTTAGTCAAATTTGTTCTTAATAATTTTCAAACCACAACTATGAAGGCCCCTAACCCTTTTAAAATTCCAGCCCATTCATCAAAAAAAAATAATAATAATAATTCCAGCCCAAAAGACAATACAATACTTCGCATCAAAGCAATCACTTCCCTCCACTAGGGTGAGCAGTTGTCTCCAATCTTCATCTTCCCAGCCACTTTCCAGTCATATACTATCCCAACATTTGTACAGAAGAATTCCAGAACCAGTGCTGAAAAACCAGCATAACCCAACTTGTTTTACTAGCCCTTCATCTGCCACTAAAACAAGACGATCAGAACTTGATCCATTGTCTCTTTAAATCTGTTAACTTGTCAATTATCCATCTTACCCAAGTGGTTGAATTGTTAAGCCGAGATGGTCAAGCAAATAACAACCCCCGTCACCTTGTCCTTTATACATTTTATGTATATTTTTCATAAGTAACAAAAGTTTCTTTAGACCTGTTCCAACATGATTTAAATCATTGACTGCTAAACTAAAGGTAGATGACAAATACAACCACAGTAGAAATGCCTTGTGTTAAAACCAGGTCTCCTTAATAGTAATGCCTTGCAAACGCTGATGAATGGTTAACTCTGCAAGATTTACATGTTGGACAGTAGGTGACTCTTACCTCAAAGCCCCATCTCCGTACATCATTCGACCACAGAAACCACCACTATCAACACCAATTAGAACAAGAATCTGTTTCAGAACTCAGAAACTGCTTCAGAACATCTTATTGGTCATCCATTAACCCAAGCTTGGCTAGGTGGATCAATTCCAGCTAGGATTATCCTTCCCGGCCACTCCAAAATTGGACAGGTGATTCTCAAATTTTCACACATCAAATTTCCCGATTCAACTCAACTCTATTCCCCCCAAGAATCTATTTCCACACCTATATGTTGCCACATGCTGAATTCCTATTGGTCAAGGATGACTTAGCTCTCTGTCCACAATCCAGAAGTAGCATTCCATTTGGCACGAAATAGATCCACCCACCCACCCAAGCATGGCAGCATGTGTAACCCCACACCATGTCACTAACATCTATTAGAATATCAGAAGCAGAACCTAATCAACCTAGAAAGTAACCAAGATATATACAGTGGAAAAGGCCAAGGAAAAAAAAAGAATAAGAAGAAGAAGAATAAGTAAAAGCAGGAAAAACCAGCAAGTAATGAAGAAAGTGAAAGAATAAATAAAACACTAAGAGGCACACCTCAAGTTGTTTTATGTGCTCCTCTTGTTTAGCCTTTTCCTGAGCTCTGGCTTCCTGTAAATCCAATGACGTGAACATAAGATAACAACAAAATAATTGAAGCAGAGGAATTACAGAAAGAAATACACAAACAAACTTGAAAAGCCTACCTCACGAACTTCCTCAGCACTCTGAATTGTGTCCAAACTTGTCTGCATAAAAAATATATAAAAATTATGTATAGAACTTCCAACAAAGAAATATTCCTCAAGCACTTTGTTCCAACCTGAAGACGACGGATCCTCTCCGACAAACTACGAACTTCATCCAAAGCTCTTTTCTCAGAATTCAATAGTAATTCTTTTTCATGCTTCAAAAAAGAAATCTGTTGAGGAATAACAGATACAATGAGCACTATCATAGGAAGTTTCAAAATGAACAGTTTATGAAGATAACTCTCACCTCCATAGTTAACTTCCGCGAAGTTTCTTCAGCAGCATGCAAAGCATCAGCACTCTCCCTTAGCTTTCGTTGATAGTCAACTACCAATTGCGAGAATTCTACGTTTCTAGCTTGGATCCCATTCATTTCACCTCTCTGGACATTATCCATAGTTTTTATTGTTATATAGGGGAAAAAAGACATAGACGGCTAGACAAATAGATGAAATTTCTTGAAAACTAAAACTACCACAGTTACCTGGTGATCAAACTCTTTCATAAAACTATCAAGTCTCTCCCGTGCAAAATTAGCTTCCATAGCCAGCTTATCACGCTCTAGCCGTATTGATGTAGCCTCACGCCTGAACGTCGACATGAATCAGATTGATGCTCATGTCAAATACAGTTCAACAACTAATACCAACCTACCCCGAGACATGAATCAGATTGATGCCCATGTGAAATACAGTTCAACAACTAATACCAACCTACCCCAAGCAACAACTCCCCTCCCCCCCCGGGGGGGGGGGAATGGAGAAAAAAAGATTAACTCCAGTCAGATAGAGGAAAACACAAAATGATGGTATCTTAACACTTAAAAAAAAGCTGTCATCCAGGACAGCTCAAGAACAAAATGCTTACACACTCTCAGGAAACAACATTACAATAACTGTCGTGGCAACAAACATTTCTGTACATGAATCACCAATAGCCATCTCTAAAGTACCAATATATGCCTCAGCAAGCAAAGGAAACCAAAACAAATTGCAGCAGACAAGAATAGAGAATGACTTTATGCCCAAAATAACCGACAACCATAGTTGTCAAGGCGTTTAAGGCCAGACGAGGTGCCTAGGCAACCAAGGTGTCTGATTTTCCAAGGTGTCACAAGGGAGCCTAGGTGACACCTTGACAACTATGCCAACAACAGAGATCAAATTTCATAAATTACTACAACTCCCAGGTCTCCATATTTCCCTTTTTTTTTCCTTCAATAACAACAATAGAAAAGTTTTTTAAACTCAGAAGGTACAAAGGACTTTCCGAGTGAAAGAAAGAAAAACCAAAAAAGTAGAGAGAAAGAGAAAGTAAGAAAAAATGAAAAAAAAAACACTAACATTTTTTTTAAAAAATTTGGGGGGGGGTTATTGAAGGGAGGACAGACAACCATTAAGATCACCCCCAACTCAAAAACTTCAATTAATAGGCCACCAGAAGTTTCCAACATAACACTAGAACAGAATTTGATATGAGGAGCTGCCTATGAGTGAATATTCCTTTACTTTTTTCAATAAGCAACAGTTTTATTAAAGGGAAATAAAACGGCAGTAAAGAGAACAACCAAAACTCCTACATGCAGCAGAAACCAACAAAAAATACCAAGTACAATACGTAAAGTCCCATTGTAGTTTGGCAATGGCAATGTGTTTCCCAAAAACCATGCACCCAGAGAAAGTGATTTGCCAATGCATTAGCTGACCTAGAATTCCAGTTAAACAAGCAGCTCTTATGGCAGGCTAAGAAATATATTAGTCTAATGATGCGAGCAGACACCAGGGTCCTTTTGAGCAGGTCAAAGCCCATGATATGATAGTAGCTAAATCGCCTTCAACAATGACATTGTGGAACCCTTCTGCCAATGCAAACTGTAGCCCCTTCAAGGAAAGATGCTAAGCTGTAATTGAATTCCCACTGATGGGACCTGAATATGCCCCAGCACATCTCCACTGGCCGATCTGATCACACAACTTACAATCTAGGTCCTGGATTACCAAAAGATGATCTGTCAAGTAAAGCATGAAGGATCATTGTGGAGAACACTAGGACTCTCTCCTATATTGGACAGAATCACAACATCCCAATCTGTCAAAACTTTCAATGGGAAAGTGTGTGGAATGCTACCTTTAATTTTTCCATCCTAGCTACTACTTTTTCCATTCCCTCCCATTCCTTTAAATGATTTCCACCTGTAGGAAATAATAACACTGTACTTTCTCACGCATCAAAAAAGGGAAAAAAAAAAAACATTACACTTTCTCAACTCTTCTTGTAGATTAATCCTGATATTCACTAGATTTCCCAAAATGATAATCATTAAAAAAAAAAAAAAAAAAGTAGTCAATAGAAACAGCCTTCATTGTTGATATCTTCAATACAAGAGCCCTCAGATCACCCAAGGGTCAGTTGGGTACCCCCATTAACCTATTACCTCAGTAGCAACTATGTGTTCACACTACACAGTTATCATCAGGCAATGTGGAAATACAAGCCGTGTTTCTAACTTGCTATTTTGAAACAGAAGCCAAAACCAAAGTCAAACGAAGGGTATCCTGAATATGGATGACTCTTCTATACGATTTACGGATTGATTACCTCACTTGATCAAGGTAGTATTCTGAACATAAAGAAATCATTTTTAGAAGTTCTTTAAAGACAGTATATTAACAAATGGCAGTATCTTAAGGCTATTAGAACACCATGACATCAAAATGTTATCTTCCTAAGTTCCTATCCCAAGTCCCAACAAATGTATATATTTGTTAAGGGAGACTAGTATATTGACTTCTAAATTCATTGATGATTGAGTTATGGATCCTAAGCCAAATTTGACACAATGGGGGAATACCTCAGAAACCTGTGCGGATAAAAAGAGACTAATCACAAGAGAACTGATTGATTAAGCCATGAGTAGGCCCAAGATCACTACTGCAGTTCGGTATTCAATTCCCGAACCAACCCCATTTTGAATGCAGATGAAGAATCTTAAGATACAGTAATAATAACACCATGTGAAAGGGTCTAAGGTGTAGTCCTTTGGATTAGTTGTCCAAATATTGTACATTTCTGCAGCATTAACTCGGAAGAAGGGACAAAGCAAGAAATAATAGTCCATCGACTGGTAACAAGCCAGATTACTCAGATATGGTGCTTACTCAATCTGAGATGCCCACCAAATTATAATGCAAAAGCTAGAGAAACCAGAACTCCCCAGCCGTAGGTGTGCTATATTGACTTCCCCTTCTAGTTCCTCAAATTCTCCAATTAATACATAGATTGCCCACTGTCGGATAAATCTTAATCATGTTCCTTCCTATATTCTCAAGCCATTTTTCTCCAAATAAAAATATATTAATAACTTCATTTTAGACCCTATAATATTTTTCTCCTTTTATTGAACCCAGTGTAAGAACCCTAATCTATCTAGTTTTCCGAACTCATTCAATTTTGTCTACAAGATCTCTGGCATTATTCCTCAACCATAACCACAAACCTCAGCATACAAAAACACGTTCTCATATGCTCTCAAATCCAAAACAGCCATTACGGGATCATAGAGGAGTAACACAAGCTTACTAATGTAGATTTTACAAATTTCCAGCCTCAGCCAGGGCCAGGGGTCATTTGAGGGAAAAAGATTTACAGCCCAGAACAAATTACTAGGAAAAAAAAAAAAAAAAAACCAAGGGCATATTTCCTATCAAACAGAAAACAAGAAAATGAGCTGAAACCAAGCACTAATCTCAAAGATAAATATAAAATAGCCACCTCAAACTATTCAGAACACAATTAACGGAAAGTGATTGGTTTACCTAGACTTGGCCAACTCCTCCTCAAGACTTTTAACACGTTCAGTGGCCTGCTCATGGGCCTTTTCTGTAGCCTCCTACAAATATATAGTAAGAGAAAAATGTTCAAATCCTGGGAGACCGAAAGAACATGTCCACTTACACATAAATACAGTGCAGAAACCATACCTGAGAAACTTCATGAAGAAGTATAAGATCTTTCCCTCTATCTTCAGTGTTCCAAAAATCAAATAAATAATGATTTAAAACAAGAGAAGGCAGCAGGTAAAGCAAAAGCAAAACAAAATATGATAATATCCACCACGTAAATATTATACCACTTAAATGGCTCACAAACAACAGATTGGGAAATTTAATTAGTAAAAAATCATTCTAAAGACAAGGTTTAGACACAAAACCTAAAACAACTTCAGTAGAATGAGGATAAGAAGCACGGTGTTTAAGTTCCTCTTCATATAATCTTTTGTACATTGCAACCTAAGAAATTAAAGAGGACAAAAATCAACAGTAATCAAAGATAATCATCTACCAACACAAATTAATAGTCAAAAATAGATCAGACATAGAAATAGCCGAAATAAGTTCCATGTAACCTACTTCCATAGGAACTAATGATGGAAACGGCACCATGGTTATTCACTACCTCTCACCCCACCCTCAAAAAACAAAGCAATGACAGAAGACTTACAGAGGTATGGAGGGATTCTATCATGCGCCCTTGTTCTTCTGCTCTTTCCAACACAGCCACAACTTTAGAGGCAGCCTCTTCATTATGCCTTTGAAGCTCCAATTCAAACTTCTCCTGAAACCAGAAGGACCCATCCAAAGTAAATACTACCCAGTCCAACAATCAACAAGAATATAGATCAAGACAATTTTAAGTTACCCGTAGCTCCGCATTTATTTTCTCATTCTGGTCCGATAGGCTACGAACAAGACTACGGAGCTGGACATTCTGCTCTACTAATCCATTTATATCTTTGAAGGTCAACTGCTTCCCAAAAATAACAAATCATTAAGCAGATAAAAGAATTGAAATAAGATCAATGTAATAAAAAATTTTACTTACCAACCGTTCTGAAATGACTCTTTCAGCATCAGACTCATTATTCAAATCTACTGGAGACGAAGTATCAACGGCATAAATAAGACTCCCTGAACCACAACGAAGTTGAATATCTCTGCACTCCTTTAGAAGAACGGTCACCTGAAAAACAGTCAACCTAGTGCACATCAGCATTTACATATATGGGAAAACTAAATGTAAACCCGGTAAGCGATCTCAGACCACCGGCCTTGTGGTAAACATGGACAGGCAAAAGACCATGTGATATAAGATACAACCAACTGGCCAAGCTTCATCCTGACATGAGGACTGGTAGTGGTTCAAAAGTAGTCCAAGGAGTAACAAATCGAAGAAATGCAATTCCTTATAGATTCATGGCATTTCTGTAATGTTTTTCACTTTGCACTCACTTTTCAGCCACTTCCCTTCATGTTTTGTGACAAAATTTGAACAAGGAGATGGGTGTGGAATACACCATCATGGACCATTCCATGTCAGCACAAGTACACTGCACCCCCAATGGGTGACATCATGCACACAAAAAATGTAAAAAGTCCATGGGAGTCAGGACACTTGATGAGTTCTTTCTGTTTCTCTCATATTCTCCAACTGTTGTTCCTTTGTATTCTTTGTTCTCTTCACCAATTACAATAAATATTACAAAAGAAAAATAGTTACAAGTAAAATTAGACTCCATTATTAGATCCTAAACAGTGAAAAGAATTTTCGTTATATTTTCACCTTCATGTAATCGATGTATAATTGTCGGGCTATTGATTCAGAAAGTGAACCCTCCTACTCCCTTTTTTTTTCTTTTTGGGCGGGGTGTTTTACAGCCATCAGTTCAAAGTTGAAGTTAATAAAATCTGTTCTTTTATTTGGGAGGGGTAAGTAAATCTGTTCTTTTTTTTTTCTGATCAAGTATATAAACAAATAAGGAAGTTGCAGGTGGGCCTTTGAGCTTACGGGAAGCGTTTCTCTGATGATGGAAATGTCGCAGGTAAGGGAAAATGGTTAAATCCTTCTCACTTCAAGTATTGGGAAGTAGAAGTTTAAATTGGTCAAATCACTTTTTTCTTAATACCGTTTATTTACAATAGTTGAGTGTAATTTTTCAAAACACAGGGAGTTCATTGTATTTATCACATTTCATGGGGGAGGTCCGTGTAATTTATCCAAAAAAATAAAGACAGACAAAAATTAACAGGAGTATATTACTATGGAAGAATTAAGAATGAATATATATCATAAAATAAATTTTTTAAAAAGAAAAAAAAAATTATCTTCTGATACCTGCTTCTGAAGGTCAATAACCTCTTTTTGTGCAAAGCCATAGTCACGCTCATGCCTCTTTAACTCAGCCTGGGGGACTGCCATATGAACAACAGGAAAAAAAAAAAAAAAAAAACTAAACTACCCAACTCAATTGTGAACATCTTTTACCTTTAATTCCCTGATGGTGCCTTCTAACTGAGCCTGTTCGCCAAGTGAATGTTGCAATCTTTCGTTCATTACAGAGTATGCTTCTACCATCCTCTCATGCTCAGCTAAGGTAAGAGAATGATGAATCAGTTCAAGTGTAAAACGATGAACAAAAAAAAAAAAAAAGGGGGGGGGGAGGCGAGTTATCCATCTAATAATGGGATGTGATGTTTCCAGAAATAACAAGACAAATCTATGTTATCCATTTCTATGGTTTTTAAATTTAAACTGTTGGTTCCTATTCAAGGTTGAGAGACGACACAACAATGCCAAGAGCACTAACAGAAATGCATGTACACAGGATGCATACCAATAGAAAAGAGGTATTTTATTCAATTAGACCCTAAAATTTGACACATCGCTAACAAGATGATGTTTTCTCTATCCAACCATTGGAATTGACACATCATCTATCCACGTGGCATAATAGATGAATTGTGACGTATGAAAAAATAATAGACCCTTGAAACAATTATAATTCTCCATAAAAAAAACCGAATGCAAACTGCCCAATGGAGTGGCTATACAAAATATCATACAGACAAACTGAAAATTTTAGTCCGTTTACTACTTTATCTACAACCATCAGTACAAATGTCAAAGAAGCACCAAAAGAAAATCAGTTCTTTGGAAGATTCGACAGCCAGAAAAGTGGTAAATGGATATTTCACTGCACAGGGGATCCAATATGGAGGGATGAAAACTGCCTTCCAGTTGGGATGGTTGTACTGTTTAATTATGAATATAGGTTCTTCTGTTTAGGAGTTTTTTTGTTGTTATTCACCATTCAACTGGGATTACAAAATTTCACAGCCAAAGAGGGGAATGCATTAATTCTTCCAATATATTATATCAAATCAGAAAAAGGAAGGCCTTTTAAGTAGTTACTACTAGTGATGAATGAACCTTCGCTGCACTCAGCAGGAAGAGATAATAGGGAAGGGCATTCTTTTGCTGTGATCCCAAAATTCAAAAATAGAGTCAAATGAGCTTCTAAACATGCAGAATACTCATATTTAAGAGACCATTTACTAGTTTATTACACTGGTTTTGAAATTAATTGATGCAAGGAATAAGTCACAATTTTTCTTGATCAGCAACAACAAAAGAAAATTTCACTAGAGGGGAAGAAGAAAAGAATATACAATGCAAGAAAGGGACCAAAAAGGGACACCCATCCAAAGCAAAAATCGAAGAGAATGGATTGAACTAGGGGTGCAAGTTTGGCCCTGCTAAATCGGGTTTGGTCCAGTAGGACCAAACCCGCCGTAACCCATCCTGAGCCTGGATATGGACATAGCCCGCCCTAAGCCCTGATAGGACTGGGCATGGGCTCAGTTTTATTCATAACCTGACAAGGCCAGGCAGACTGAGCTTGGGCAAAAGCCTCAGGCTAAGTCCAGCCCGGCCCAGCTCAACCCTATATATCTAACCCTGAGCCAGGTACCTAATTAATACCCTAAGTCCCTAATTGCTAAATGCTAAGTCGGTATCCCACACCCCGCCAAACAAAAGCCACGAAGACAGGAACCCTAACAACCCTGTTGCCTGCTTGAAGTCAGATCTCACTTCTCAAATCCCCAACACCCTAACACCCATGTTTAATCCATACATATAATCTAGGTTTATAACAGTATCACTCACTTCACTAGGTTTTTTGATCGCACATTTCCTTTTGCTCTTCATAATGCTGAAGAAGTTGTGGAGGTGTAGTCCTTCCTAGGTCAAAGACATGGGCGAGAGGTTACAAAGAAAGAGCAATCATGGTTTGCTTTATTCCTGATTTCCTTTTTCTTCAATTTTTATAGCATGACAATCTTATTATGTTGTCACCAAGCAACAACGTTAATAAACATAAATCCCATTATTGGGCTAGAAGAAGTTGTTATTTACTCGTATGATTGAAGTTTTCCTCTAGATCTTGCTCAACAAGTCTTTTTTTCCCACTTTAAAATTGCCATTAGGATAGGGATCTCTTTCTCCTCCAGAAAACGCTAGCCGGATCGGGAGAGATGGATAAAACAAGGCGGAATGCAGGATAACAAATTATTCAGCTTGTCGGGAAGGGTTATAGATACAGAGAAAAGGTGATTAAGGGGTCCTCTTCCAACTATAAATCCTGGGCTGACGAGATGGAGGAGTGGAAGTTTCTTAACCCTATGGTGATAATTAGTTTCTTTACCCTTCGTAAGAAAGTTGTGCATTTGATCTTTTATTGTTGTATTTTGAGTTTCTTCACCCCTCTAGCAGCTTGCATTTAAGATTTCATCTTAAATAAATAGGTATTGCATAGCTGACTTTTCTTTTAATGCGTCTATACATGACATTTTTTTATGACACTCTAGGCACAAATTTTGGATTTCAGTGGCTCCAGTTTTATTCTATTCAACGGAAGCCGTTAGAAGCTCCCGTATGGAGTGACTTGATTCAAATTGAAGGATCTAAAAGAGCTAGGGGCAGACCTAAGATGACTTTAGGGGAGGTGGTGAAGAAAGACATGCATATCTTAGTCCTTGCTTCAAGTATGACATTGAACAAAGCCGATTGGCGGACAAGAATCTATGTAACCGCCCCCATTTAGCTGGGATAAGGCTTCTTTGTTGTTGTTGTCGTATACTCAAATATTGAGACTTGAATGTGTTCCAAGATATTCCATCTCAGAACGACATGAATAGATATTAGAAATCTTATACTTTTCAAGAGGAATAATATGTGAAAAAACTCCTTAATCATTACCAATTCCTAATGGAATTGCTCTATCTTTTAGATTTAATACTAGTTTATATATATGTTACTGTTTATTTGGCCATTATTGAAAAGTAATCTTCAAGACATTTGAACTTTATGGTTATTGCACAATGTGCCTTTCAAAGTATTAGGGTCAGGCCCAATCAGGGCCAGAAAGGCAAAACAAGGTCAGGGTCAATCAGAGAACGCTGTCCAGCCGGCCAATCAGGACAGCTTGGGCAGGGCTCAGCCTGGTAGGGTGGGGCATGGATTGAGGTTTTTAGGACCTCAGTCAGGTCCAGGTCGGGCCTGGGCAAAGTTAAGGGGATTCAAAGTTGGGCTGGGGTTTGAAAAAGCCTGACCCAACCAAGCATGTTACAGCATGATACATGATATGGTCAATACATCATGATACATGATATGGTAGATACAGCATGATACACGATATGGTCGATACGTATTATACAGTTCCATATTCCATGAGAAATAAAAAAAATAAATGTCTCAGCTGATATCGACCAATATCGAACCTATATAGGTCAATACACCCTACTTAAAATTATTTACACCCTTTTTTTTGTTTCTTGCTGGAAGCATGAAACCTGCAAACATAATTGAAGACTTCTTCCTTGCATCAAATAATGCATGAAACATATTTTTATGCTTTTAAATTGTGTTTTGCATGTTCCCTAAGCATGCTTGTGCGTAACTTGCCCGTATCCTAACATCTAGCATATTTTAAAAATACAATACGATACGTTAAAATTGCCTAACCACTACGTTAATGATAAGTGATACTTCAAACCTAAGAAATAGATCCAAAGAAATTGATCCAAAGCTCATCCGCCGCTGGAAAAGATAAAGCAACTATTTATCTCCACCCACTAGTTGACAATTACTAGAGGCAGCAACCCAGGTGCAACCTAAGGTTCCAACCATAAATTAGGTCGCTAGGGGCCGACTACGAGTAATAAAAACCCAATTAAAATGACTAGTGTCAATTCTGTAACTTCAACACAAATCAGGACCCTTTTTATAAGGCAAACAAGAACTGCGACCAAAGGGTAAACAGATGGACCTTCCTGGAATTTATAACTAGAATGAGATAAAACAGGAACAATTTCCACAAGAAGGATTTTCGGAAATATTACACCAAAACAGGACAATATTATATCAGAAGTTAGGAAGGAAGCCCTTTTGGGTAATAAAAGAAGAAACATATTAGTTTGATGATAAGAAGACCAATGTTCCTATTCTCCACGATAAAACAGAACTTAAAACAGAACGAACTAGAAATGTATACTCGGTTAGGAGAAAATTTGTAACTCATAACCCAGCGCTAGGCTGAAGCTGAAACTCCGTCAAGTAGGGAACCTGGTAGGTCACAACTATAGCTGAAATCTAATGGAAAGATACCCAATATATGGGGGTGTGATAAGTCTACATTAGCCCATGACCTGAGTGTTAATGGTGCAAGGCTAGGGTTTGACAATCAATTTAAAGCCTCAGCCGTACAATAGGATCATTTCAAACCAGCCTTAATGATAGGGTTCCAAGGACAACAATTAAAATCACACACACACATACACTTCAAAACAGTGATTTCTGAATATGGAAAGTATGAACCAGGAATGAAAACTTATCTGATCCGGTCGATCCGGCCGTTGGAAGCCTACAAAATTCTGGTCGAATGGAAAGTCACAATGAAGAAGAACAATACTCAAGTTTGAGGTTGATCCGCCCAAGGATTAGAAAGTTATGGCACTTTCAAAATTCTGCAGAAAGTGGAACTCCTGGATAGAAGCCGCAAGTCAGAATCTGGTGCTTGAAGTTGATGGAGAACAATGGTAGTCTTAGTGTCAACTCGATATCTCAAGGCATGACCAGCACTACTTGATACTCCTTCTATTAGTTGCGGCAGCAAGAGGTTATGAGTGGTTCCATAAAACAGTGAGATAGACAGCACTGAGTATCGATGGAGAGATAAAGAGAGAGATGGGAGAAAGTAGTGATATCGATAGGGAGATTAAGGGAAAGAGAAGGGAGATGCAAATCAATAAGAGGGAAGGAGAATGGGGTTTAGTGGCTCAGTCTCACAGCCTAGAGACCCAGCTTGGAACTTTCAAGCAAAGTCTTCAATTTTCCAAAACTTCTTTCTTATTCTTTTCTATTCGTATATATAGAGTTTTCTTTGAATACAAATAGGAAACTAAAACTGGTCAATCCTTCCTTGTTGACATCAGCAAAGGAGGAAAGTCCAATCTTGACTTTTGAAACTTTACAAAAGAAGAATATCTCATATTCTATTGTCTATTACAAACTTTCCTAAATTGAAAATAGAAACTTTCAAAATAGAATCTAAACATAGAAACAATTAAATTTAGGGAACAACTAAACATAGAAAATATATAGATAATAGAGGAGATCCCCTAATGGACTGCTGGCCGACAGTTGTCCACAGCTCATTGTTAGAAAACTCGAGTCTCAAGGGTGTCTCGACCCTCTAAAAAACAGAGATTTCTGAGATTTCGGTTCGAGATCTCGGCAAGAACATGTATTTTCTATGCTAAAGTTCAAATGGTATCTCGTGGCCCAAATGGTCATTTTAAGGCCTTATACTCCAGAAAATAACTCTTTTAGCATACATAATCACATTTACACAATAAAATTGAAAAAATAATCACACATGGAGATTGTTTGGGTTTACACCTATGTTCGGTGGTGTCGGTCTTAAGTTTAGATGTAAACCTAGGGTAACATTGGCTACTCTACAAAATGTTCAACTAGTAGAAGATTAAAGAAGGCCAAATAAACCAATAAAATTATATTTTAGGACAAGAATAAAAATAATAACACTTAATTAGTTAATTTTCATAGTCAAAAAACTCAAAGTAATCAAATAGACCATACAATCATAATTCACACATTATGTCAAGACCAGTCGAGAACTGGTCAAAAATGTCGAGAACTGGTCGATAATGTCGAGACCAATCGAGAACTGGTTGAGACTAGGTCTCGTGTGAGATCATGTCTCAACCTGTTCGAGAACTTCGAGAATCTCAAGATCTTGGCGAGATAATGCCAAGATTTTGAACCATGCCACAGCTAGCCCATGCTAGCGGCAGCTAGCCACTAGTTGATTGGCTTGGCTCTCCTGTGGTATACCAGTACTGCATCATTTAAGTTCGGCATAAAACAGAACTGTAGATGGGATTTAATGGTTGTAACCAGTAGGGATAGTAAATAGTAAGTGAAATTCGAAGACAAACAGAGAAGGATTTAAGAAGTTATGAGGGAAACTCGCAGGCTGAGGAGGATGATTCAGACTGAATAAAGAATGAGAGAAGACAAGGAAGCAACAGTACTTGCACATCTACGGCTCTTAGCAGCATATGGAACCATAAAAAATCCATTCAATAGTCAACAATGTAATCGATGGATTCAGATATGTACATAAATAGACTCGAAGAATGCTCTTTCCTAATCATAATCTAAAATTATAACAGTATTTAGAATGGACATAAACCCAACCTCCTTTGCTGCTATCATCATCTACCTTTCATACAATATAGTAAAAATTCAAACTGCAGAAACAACCCAATATAAAAGAATATACCCTAGACAGCCCTATGGAACCAAGAGCCAGGTTTGGATATGGTTCTTCTTGGACTGAGCTTCCAGGCATGGTTTTGATCAAAACGTCGAAATTTTGGCAGAATATTCCGGTGTCGAAACAAAATGACCACCGAAATTTACATGACAAAATTCTGAAATTTGACAACATATTTCGATTTCAGAAGAGGGGTCACCAAAATTAAAAATTGAAACTCGCTTCCGAACTGGGTCATGCTGGTCCAACAAAGCATATGCAATTGTATCAATCCCAGGCCAGCCCATCTAGGCCATCCATGTCTACCTAGACACATCCCAACTGATAAAAGGGACGACATGATCTTAAAAGAAGCCTAAAAGAAGTTGAACTTTACCTACTAGGCTCAGAGTAAATATACACATGCATGAGAAGTCAGCAAGGAACAAATAATCTAAAAGAGATGACTTTTCTAGTTCATTTCTATTTTGAGTTCTCCAAACCAATCTAAAGACTCTAGCTAAATTTAAATTCTAAAAAACATCAAATTATATCCCAGCCAGAATTTTCAAAATAACTTCGCTGGAACACAACAGATACCAGAAACTCAGGCTTTCTTTCTTCTTCTTTTTTTTCCCCTCTTTGTTTTTGTTTCCAGGGGTAGCATCTCATGAGCCACAACACCAGCAAAATAAAATGAACAGCAGCTCACAACCATAACATACCTCAGGAGAAGTAAAGCCAACAGCGCAACTCAATTTTTAACTCCAAGTTATGACCAAGAGGAAAGGAGAACCCAAAATTATTATTTTAACATAAGCTGACAAACCAAAAATTATAGTTGTTAACATGTAACCTAGGCAAGAATGCCATATTTAATGCTCAATTCGAAACATTACGGCACTCCACAGAGAAGCCAATTTTTATAAGTCAACTCATGTTTGACATCATAATGACAACTTAGTCTCCAATAACTTAAATCTCCAACTAATAAATACAAAATGAAGACATACGGAAAGAGAAAAAAAGACAAATTATAACTTAAGTTAGATCAGACACCATGATTTAGTTTAAAAGGCAACATTAACGGCCAAAAGGCAGTTATAGCTAGAAAAGCAACAAAAAGGCCATTACCCAGTGCCCGTCCCGCCTATGAGGGGTCCTGCGAGGGGCGAGTTTGGAGACGGTCCTAAGCTTCAGCATTTCTTGCAGAAAGTGGCCACTCTCAAAACTCAAACCCAAGCATTTTCCCTGGTTGCCTAAACCTTTTACCATTGCTCCAAGCAATGACCACAAGCTAGAAAGGCAACAATATTCATTCATAAACATTGCTTACAACACACTTTTAGAAAGTAATTCCAGACGAACATAGAAATGGTGAAAGAAAGAATAAGAAATGTTCCACATTAGGGAAAGAAAAGACAAGAGAAGAGTACTAAGAATTCAAAAAAAAAAAAAAAGAAGTCACACTTTCTTAAGGCACATCATACCTCGTTCATCCAAAATTAGTGCAGCTTTCTCCTCAATTTCAAAAAATACCTGCAAATAGAAAATAAACTACAAATAAGCATGTAGCATAAAATAAAATCCCAACAATTCCCACTTTAACCAAACTTTTCATTACTCCAACAAAAAGTTCTAGAATAAATAACAGATATGTAAACCAATAATCAATTATATATAAATCAGTAGAAAGTCATTACAAGTGAGAAAATAGTCAAGCATAAACCAAACATGAAACATGACTGGAGTCTGGACCAAGTTCTGCAACAATATAACATCGTAGAAAGGCATTACTAAAGACGAAATAAAGCATAAACAAAGCATGACAGAAGACTGAGCTAAGTTCTGCCAGGGTATAAAATAAATACAATTGGGAAGCAGTTAAATAGACAAAGAAGTACAGCTGCCAGAGTGAATCCTACTCCTATTTACCAGCGATGGAACAGAGGAGTCATCCAAAAATATAAAATAAATAAATAAATAAAAACCAGAAAGGTATATCATACATAAAAGTAGAAAATCTATCCAAACATCAAAAAAGTTAAATACGGTTAATATGACAAACAGAAATTATGAAATAATGAGAACGAAAGAAAAAGCAATAACAACAAAATTCATAACAAGAAGAATTCCACAATCAAATCAATGTCCTACTGTCTACTAAAACTTTCAACGAAACAGTACTGGGTGTAAGAAGCAGATATTGTATTCTCTCCTGTTTCAAAGAAGCATAGACAAAGTCTCAAAAGAAAATCACCCCAAATGGCACGAAACCCAACCTATCTCAAAAATAGAACATTCAATGTCTTATTGGACATTTTTTGCCCAAGGGTTATATTAAACATTTAAATATGCACAACAAAGCACATAAGCGTACACAAAAACGAACAATTAAGAGTCAATATAGCTGAAACTGTTAGGTAAATGATAAACTTCCCCTGCATTTGGGAGATGGTAGACAGAAAAATAAATATTGAGATAAAGAAAGAAGAGAAACAAGGCAGAGAGACACAAAAATGGAAGACAGAAGAGACCCATACCACCAAAATAATTTGAAGGAAAAAGCTGCCACTGGAGAACACCCCTATAGCCCTACCACCAAAGTCTAAATACAGACACCAACTTCCCTGCTGAAAACACTAACTGCAGAGAAAAACATACAAAAGAGAGAACAAAATAGCGCTCTCTCTCTCTCTCTTAAATGCTAAAACATGGAATCAATCATTCAAGAAGCTCAACCCTAGGAGATCCATGCAAAATCCAAAACTTATAAAAAAAAAAACTACAACCGTGAAATCAATCATGCATCCTCTAAGGCTCTTTCAGGTATCGGTTAATTTTCATTTTCAATTTCAATTTCAATATGTGTTTGGTATGACTTTAATATCTTATTTATAATGAAAATTTGTTTTGGATGAATAAATGTATTAAAAAGACCCCAAAACAGGGAAATCAAATCTGGGTATCAAGAAGGATAAAGCCAAACTCCATACATT
The DNA here is from genome assembly GCA_028583415.1 of Protea cynaroides. Classification (NCBI taxonomy): domain Eukaryota; kingdom Viridiplantae; phylum Streptophyta; class Magnoliopsida; order Proteales; family Proteaceae; genus Protea; species Protea cynaroides. The sequence goes on from CM053267.1 coordinate 45,478,425, forward strand.
AAAGCAAGAGCCTAGATAAGAAGAAAATTACAAATAAGTTAACCACCTCAGACTGTAGCTAGATCCCAAGATGACAAAATGAATCAATTTTTAACCATATCCGGAGGGCCTAAAGAAGGGCAAATTAGCTCGACGAACATCGACAACAATGGCCACCGAAATCTCGTTGAATGATCTCAATTTGGCTGCCCACATTCTAAGATTTCTCTTGAACCAGATGTGGTACACTGTCACAAAAAAAAAAAAGCTAGGCAATTGAATCATAGGGGAGCTTTTCTTTGAATTTCTTGGCCATCAACATCCACTCTTGGTCGAAAGACAAAGTACGTCTTTTAATGGGCCATCACTTTCCGATAATCTTACCCCAAATATTGTTGGAGAATGGACAGATGAAGAAAAAAAAGTGAACATCTTCCTCTGAATCCCAACAAAGACAAAATGATCCAGTGAGGAGAGAAAGAGTCATTGCCATCCACAATGTGTGTCCTTGAAACCACACAACATCAAAACATAAAGCCTTGGGGGCTCTAGATCGCACAAGCTCCTAGAGCTGAAAACAATGAAAACATCCCATTAGAGGTGCAAGTCCAGCATGTAAGATTGCCACTCCCAAGAGATCATCTAGTGATGGAGTCAAGAGCTTGCGGCCGCAAGGAAGAAGCCAGATCAGTGCACCAAGACCCAGCTAAAATAATGGATGACACCATAGTCGCCTAGGCGCTCTTGTGACGCCTTGGAAAATCAGGCGCTTTGGTCGCCCAAGCACCCCGTCAAGCCTCACACGTCTTGGTTCGCCTTAGCGCCTTGACAACTATGGATGACACAGTACCAAGTCTATCACGCCCGGAATCAAGACAAATCCTTTCTCCATAGGCGAACACAAGGATACCAAGAGGGTGGCAGTTGTCCATTCAAAGTAAAGTCGAAGATCCATCGTCAAAAAAAAAGGATTTGATATAAGAGAGAGCAAGCTTCCTATGGCGAAGAATCGTCCTCCAGATCCATGAAAAATCATGACCTACTGAAACCATCCAGATAGTGTTTTCTCAAATATCAATTATAAATCCAGTCCACCCAAGTACTTTCTTTCTTCTCTACCACCCACCAAATCAATTTGAGAATACAAGCTTTGTTATCCTCCTTAACTCTACAAAGACCCAAACCACCCACTTTCTTAGGCACAAACCTTAGCCCAGCCTAAACAATGGAGGAATTTGTTATTATCTCGACTCTTCCCACTGAAAAGCATTCATTAAGCGATTTGATTTTTGGGTAATCGAACTAGGAGACCAAAGATCCTAGTTCAATACAAGTATGAGCTTTTTATAACAGCTCTGACAAGCTCTAGACAAGCAGCATAAGATAGAAACTTTGCTTTCCATAACTAAAGCCTTTTCCTTAGCCTATCCAGGATCGGGAGCAGTGGTGTATTGACAATCTGGAGGATATCAAGGGGAGGCCCAAATAAGTAACTAGTAGAGCACCCAAAGAAAATCGTGTGATGCACCTAAGACTCTCTAAGCGACTCCTTGGTCCCAGGTCCAGCAAAGAAAACGAGGGACTTCTACTTATTAATGAATAGGTCCCACATACACTGAAAGCAAGAAGCACAGCCGATATGGATGATATAGAATAGACATTACCTTTAGAGAAAATCATGATGTCATCTGCAAAATCAAGGTGAATCAAATAAAGGTCCTTGCATCTGAGAAAGAAGTCAAAATCATTCTACTCAACACTGATCTAAAGAGATGTGGAGACGCCTGCCAAGACTAGCATGAATAAAAAAAGGGGACATGGGACATCCCTACTTGATGCCTTGTTGAATTAAAAAAACTCAATGTGCTTCCATTAACCAAAACAAAGGATCTTGCTGAATAGATACAGGAGAAAATCCAATGGGAGAAACAAGTAGAAAAATGCATTCTGGATAGAATGTCCAGAAGGAATTCTCATCTAACATTGTCATAAGCTTTGTAGAGGTCAATCTTTAAGAGAACAGTAGGAGGGTGGGTTCTACAATTAAAACCTCTGACAAGGTTGGAGCAAAGTAAAATATTATCCACAATGTTTTGCACCTGAATGAATGCAAACTGATCGGGGCTGACTAACCCATCGTCGACTCCTTTTTGCATGTAAGCAAGAATATTTGCAATAATCTAGTAGATAGTGTTACATAGGGCAATGGTCTAAAATCAGAATGGAGCAAGCACCCACCTTTTTAGGGAGAAGAAGACATAAAAAAGTATGATTTACCTCCCACATTTGATCAGGATTAGAGAAAAAACTGCCGACAGCAAATAGCAAACCCGTCTAGTTAGTATCCCAAGCCGCAAGGAAAAAACCATACTGAACCCATCTAGTCCCAGAGCCTTCCAGGCTTTTATAGAATTAACAGCTCTGATAATCTCATCTTTAGAGGGGGAGAGAACAAAACTAGAAATCTGATCCAGGGACAGAACTTTAAAAAAGAGACCCATAGAGATGCTCTCGAGAGTAGGGAGGGAGCTCTGAGAGTACATATTGACCAAGGTTCCCAAGGCTCTGCCTAGGCATCTAGGTGCCTTGAACCTGCAGTCTGGTGCCTTGAACGCCTAGTCAGGCACCTTGGGTCGCCTTGTTGCTGTGAGTCTGTGACAACCTTGATATTGGCAAAATAAGCTTTTGTTGCCGGCTTGATGCCAGCAACTTCCAAGATGATAGACCCATCATTGGACATCAAAGAGAAAATGCAGTTCTAGTTATGGTTAGCCTTTACCGATCTATGAAAGAAGCCAGTTTCCCGATCACCCAATCTCAACCAACTGATTCTGGAGTCTGGACTACTGTTTGAAGAAAAGATCCTCTTGATCCACGAAGGCAGCCAGCTTTAAGCGTCTCTTATCAGGGAAAAATCATCCGCATAGTCTTGCCAATTTAAGTTGAACAAATTTCAACTCATCCCTATGCTCCTACACTATTCTCGAAATGTTACCAAATGACCTATTATTCCATTCACCAAGAGCACGCTTGAACTCCCTTAGTTTCTGAGCAAACCTTACTAGAGGGTTATAATGATCCTTAGAAGCCTTTTTCCAACCCATTTTCTCGATTGCCTGGAAGTTCTCATGAGCTATTCACATATCAAAGAATCTAAAAGTTTGGGGCCAAAAGAAACATAGGGTGAAAAAACAAGGACAATCAACAATGATCCAAAATAACTGCGGAATCAAAGGCAGCCTCTAAAAGCTGAACGTCGAAAGCCAACTATCATTGACCAAGGCCCTATCAAGTTTGCACGGCACCGTTTGATTACTTATCCTCCTGTTAATCCAAGTAAACTTCATCCAAACCCATATGAGATCCACCAACCCAATAGTATCTAGACAAGCCAAAAACCCTCCCACGAAGAGGTCATCAAAGTGACCTCCCACAGTTTCATTGCATAATACACCACACTGAAATCCACCATAATCCCCAATGGGCTACCACCCATAGACGGATAGATATTGCATAAATCCTCTCACAGAAATTTTTTCTCAGACGATGAGTTGGAAGCATACACAGCAATAATATGACAATCATTTAAGCTCAACCAGCCAAAAACATTGAAGTGCATAAATTGATCAGACGAACATACCACTGAAAAATTTGACCTTTGAGCTGTCCCATACGCACCAGAGACGACCATTGACATGATGATTGTAATTAAAACCACCTGCCACCTTGGAGCCAAAGATCTAGCAATGTCTAAGGCATTGGCCTCTTAACCTTGGTTTTCCACAAGTATACAAAAAGAGAGGTTAAGCTTTTTGATAAAGGATTTCACTTCAGATTGCTTGAAGGAGTTCAGCCTCCTAATATTCCAGAATAACCCTTTCTTCATTGAGACAGAGCACAATGGGAAGAACTAAACACACACACGACCTAATTACAATTAAAAAGAGGAACCAGAGCCCGTGGAAGCACTGTGTGATTTCTTTGAAGATCGATCTAGGCGCTTGCCTTAGTAATGGACCTTGGTTTTCCCCATAGCCACTGCAGGAGAGAATGGACCAGATTTATGTCTCAAATCAAGTACTTCCAGAGATAAAGTTACAGCAGAGAGATGAACCCCTGGTCTCCCTAAAGGTAAGAGGAAGAGAGGCTCTCAATAGAGGGGTTTGGCGCGAGTAAGTCGAGGTGATGATTTGGGAGGGCTAGAGTTACAGATTGAGACATGAGAGTCGCAAGGGGGAAGACGGGCGAGGAAGACAGTGGTGGGTTTTCAAAGGGGGTTTCAAGATGGGCTTAGGTTATCAGCCAGGCAAACGGGATCCTAAGGCGATGGGTTCTGAGGCAAATTTGGGTCATCCCTTCGTCATTTGAATAAGTTATAACCGTATTATCTGGATCAGGAATAGGGTCTGGTTGAACCATAGTAGAAGGCTTAGGCCGAACAGCTTTCTGGGCCTTTCTCAAAATATATATCGACACAAACGGCTCTAGAGGCAAGACAATAGCAGTGAATTTTGACCCGAGAATGGAAGGGCCAGGGGAGTGAAAAGAAGCAAGGTCTCTCGTTGCAGACGGCAATACCCCAGAAGGGGTAAACTGGGGAACAAGAAGACGGTGGTCGACAGGGTATTTTCTCCCTCTCAGAACCACCAGAGGGGATGCAATCAACTAGCAAAAGGTCGTCGTCATCCAAAGAGTAACTAGCAGCATTGTCAGATATTCCTAGGGAGGTTGACCTGTTGTAGTTTAACATAACTTCAAGGTCTGAAAGAGAAGCTTTTCCATTGGCTACCTATTGGTTAGGATTTAGGAAGACCAACTGCAAGAGGAGCTGCCACATCATCTTCATCTCTTCTCTGCCATGCTCATCGTCCTCTGTAACCCTAACATTGTTAATGTTCTTCACTGATTCCTTCTGCCTACCCTTGGACTGAAACCTTGTAGCTTTCTGCGAAGCAGAGGGACCTTCGGCAGCCCTAACCTTAGGATGACAAGAACCAGTAGGATAGCCGAAGACCTGACAGGAGGTGCACAATGGTGATTTCCAGTCATATTTGACTGGCTGCAACCAACAATGTAGATCATCAGACCTGATAGTCACAGAGTCCGATAAAGGGGCATTTGATCAAATGTTGACACATATAGGAGCAAATGCCAGATGAGATTGAGCTTTCGTTCATCTATCCTAGAAAACAGGGGTGAAAATAACCGATCCAATGGAGCTCAAGGCTACCTCACACTACAGATGGAAAGGAAGCCCTGACAAGAAAACCCAGATGCAAAGAGATCTCAGATTCATTTTGTCGAAACGTAGAGACTCATCCCACTGTCTCACCGCAATAGGTTTCCAAGCGATATATACGATATACCTCTTTCAAGAGCACTCAACTTGTCATCTTCATCGGCGAATCGGAAGATATAGGTGCCATTATCATTGAGGTAATCTCAACACCCCCATTTGGTTTTTTTATTGATGTAGGAGAGATTTTTCTGCAAGCTAGAAGGGTAGACGTCTCCCAAAGAAATGACCAACCACTATGTTCATCCATTTCGAAATCTTACCTAAGAGGGAGCTATGAAGACAAGTGGCAACCTTAATTTCCCCTTCCATTGCAGGAGTATTGAAACGAAGGGAGAATCACTCACCCAGTGACAAGAGAGGCAAAACAGAAAAGGGCATTCCAGCAACCATGACTATTGGGACAAACCAAGGTCTGGTGCAGGGACCAACGTGACCTCCCTGATCTCACCTTCTTCAAGGAGAAGGGGAGAGGCAGGCCAGGGATGAGGGGAGGGAGAAGAAGGGAGAGGAATCATGGCCAGAAACACACCGGCCATGGAGAAAAGGGGGTTGAGTCAGGGAAAGTGGCCCAATTTATTGAACATCCGTTTTTTAAATTGAAATCCTGAAACGACTACCCAACTCTTTTAATTTGAAACTTAAATGAGTTTCACTCAATTTGCCTGATGTATAATGAGCATATTGTGAACATCCTTTCTTCTCCTACTACTACTGAAAACCTCAATGAATGAAAGCCTTCGGCAACCCTCCTCCTGCAGCCCCCTCTCTATCCCCACCTTTGCCAATCTCCGCTGTGCCATTTCCCTCTTCCGAGCAACCCCTCCGGTAGAAGCTTGAAATTTTGCTACTTAATGGAGTAATACCGAGTCCCACACCTCGGACTCTGTGCTCTCTCACCCACACATTGGTTGCCTCCAGATTCATGGCCTCCAACAGCAACGCCCTCCAACAAGCTTAGGGTTTGATGGCTCCCTCCTAGGTCAACTATTTCCAAAATCTGAGGGGGATTATGTTTATTAGCATTATAGTCCAGATGTTCCTCTAGATCCTTCTTGCAGAATTTTGGTTTATTGAAGATCACATGTTTTGTGCCGTCCCAGTTACTGATCATATATAGAAGGTGATCATAGAATTTTTAGTTTTAGGGCCACCAGAGGTAGATTCATTGCAAATGTATTGACTTCATTTACTTCTTAATTCAAGAGTTCTCTAAATGCAAATGAATCTACCTCTGGTGGCCCTAAAGCTAGAAGTTGATTTCCATTCAAGCTTTACACATACCTGGCTGTATTTCTCAAGAATGACGGAGACCTCCAACTGGTAGTTTCAATAGAAATTATGAGGCAATGCATGCACAAGAGGTTTTTTTCAAGTTGTCAATAGATTGGTGGTATTTCAATGGTTGGGATATTTGATAACGGCATATGTGCAGGTTGGGGAAGATCAGTTCAGGCGCATTTGGTAGTATGTGCAGGTTTGGGATGATAATCGAGTTCTTCGATAATGGTTTATGTGCAGATGTCGATGCTTGGGTTCTTCAATCCAGATGCCAGGACAGCACTGGCTTCGTGACATTAATGAATAATGGGAAGAGGGAGTTCATGCTCTAAAGGAACGCCAACGCTGATATGCTCCTCAAGGAGACAGCTTAACATGGGGCTCATAAAGCAGGCCAAGATCTTTCACTATGGTTCCACAATGGCTTTATAAGTTTAATCATTGAGCCTTGTAGGTCTGCCCACTTAACTTTTTCCATTAAATCACTTTAAAATTAAAATTGAATCGATACCAAAAAGGGCCTAAAACAAGAAGTTATAGGTCGTCTCCAGGCAGATTAAAGGATGTCAGTGTCATATTGAAACAACAAGTGAGCTTATTTCAGAAAGTGATTTTGAAATTTTTATTCCCCTGCATGTTCTTGACAATAGCATTTTAAACATGGAATGCAGGTTTTTCACTCATTGGAAATCTACCAAACAAGCAAGGCTAGTTTTCTATGTCTTTTCCAGGCAATAGAAACATAAGAAACTCCTGAGTAGAAAATGGAAAAAGGGAAAAGGTGAAAGAGGCCCAAATCAGGGAAGGTCTGTGAGAATCCTAATGTCATCACCTCCCGCAAAGAAAAGGAGGAAAAAAAAAAAAAGTCAAAGGCCCCATAAACCTCACACTCCCCCCCAGAATAGCAGACAACAGAGCCAATAAAAGCTAGGCTATTAGTAAGCAACAATTTATTGATTTTTTCACGTATGTTTTCTAGTATTTATTAGTACAAGTAACAATTCTGGCACCAGAAAATCATATATTCAGGAAAATATTGGACAAATACAAAGTTAAACGTAATAACACAGTGCAAACAATACCCGCTCAAGAATCGCTTGTGATTGCTTTCTTCCAAATTGCTCATGCTGCAACGCATCAACAGCCTCCTGATACTTCTCATACATTTTTGCAAGCTGAACCAAAGAACCAACAAACAACATCAACGGGGGAATAAGAAATACTACAATTTCACAAAAATGCAGAAAAATAATTTACTTACACTCCAACCATCACGAAGAAGGGATGCCGCCAAAGCTGTTCCCGAAATACCTACTGGTACCTTGGGAACAATCATGCGACTATCCTCACTACTATCAACAGCTTCCATTCCACGCACCCATCTGTAAAATAATATTTTAGTGGCAACAAAAAATAACTAGTAAAAAATTAAGAATTCACATGAACAGATTGGAACAATACCAGAACAGATTAACACCAGCAGCAAGCAACCAATAAATAACTTAACCAAGCTAAATTCAACTGAACCTTAAGTACAAAACTAGGTTGGGTCAGCTAGAGAATTCCTGCTTTGACATTCAACTCTATTTAAAGTTAAAGCAACCAACAAATAATCCCCTTGTAAAATAGAAAAGCAGTCAATATTTCGTGTACTAGAAACATCTCAAAAGAGAAGCCTGTCCATCCAAGGTGCTATAAAATTTTAAGCAGCCCACAGAAAGATTGTCCACACAAAAACATCAACAACCCATCTCCCAGCCCCTCTTTACATTTATAAAACCAAAAACCCATTAGCCCTTTCAAAAAAGTAATCCCAATTTCCCAATACAGAAAAAGTATTCACCCAAAGTAAAAGCAAACTCCGAGCGTTCGCTTTATCAAAAGAAACAGCAAAGATAGACCACAAGATTTTTCCCAGGGGAAACAATGCACAGATCATCATCTCCAAGCATCTACCTCCCAATTACCAAGGCCCTTGAAGGGATAAATGGTTACTCTTCGAAACAAGAGGATAGCAGAATAGGCTCCTATTTCCCTTCCTGTAGACCATTGCCCCCAGTACAAACAATGGAGTAGGTTCTATATAAGCTCTAGTCAGATGAGTATTAAAAAAAATAAAGGCACAGGCACACTCAGACCGACTGTGTCAGGATAATCTCCACTGGGAAGGATTTATTAATAATCACAATAACATACCCCAAAGCTACCACCTAGCCATTATGGTTCAAGCACCCAAAACAAGAGGATTCTGTTAAGGAACGACATAGGGTTAAATGAGGAAGAATGCTTCCAGAATACTGTATCATCAAAGCGAAAGACATCTTCTCATTAAAGCATGATGTGGGAACACACCTGAGATGTTCCATTGCTTGCTTTTGTTCCACAGGACAAGGGAATTTTTGCAATTGGAGCAACCTTATTACAGTAACATGGGCAGCACATGAAAATTTTCAAATTGAAAAAACAGTGTATTAAACCACATTCAAGTTTTCTCCCTGAAGTTTCTTGTGGAGCTCATACGATAGAATCATTAGTCTGTTTCATTTAATAGTATGTAGAGCCCATGTCTCCTAGATATAGCAGTAAGTATCCTAAAATTATTTGAGTACTTGGTAAACTTGAATTCTTTGAAAAGAGTCCAAAGTCACTGTAGTCTGTACTAATGAAGTTAGATAGTAAATCTCATAATCTACAAGTAGGCTTGTAATACCCCACAGTTAACGGGCTTTGATAACGAACAAGCCATCGAATTGGCCACTGTGACTCAGATTGTCTCCCTTTTGCTTCCCTGCCTTATCTCCTCCTTTCCCTTGTCTAGTTCTACCATCAAATCCGTCTAGTTATATCTTCTTTTTAATCTTTCTTTTCTTCAGATCTGATTTTCAGGGTTTAGAGAGCAAAAAAGAGAACATACAATAGTCCATTCTTCATTTCTTTCTCTAATATTCCTTGTTAAGTTTCTGGATCTTATTAGTGATATTTAATATAGTGATGTTTAGTGTTTAGTGTTTAGCGTTTAGCATTAAGTTTAGTTGTGTTATTGAGTTGATAATTGATATTGCTAGCAGAATGAAGTTTTCTCCATGCTCTCTGGTGTGTCCAACTGTTATATGTGTTGAAGACTAGTTTTGCAGTTCATATCTGTTCTTGTTTGTTCCAAGCTGGACTATTCTCCCGCTTAAGGGGGAATGTTAAGTTTCTAGGTTTTCGATATTTAGTATAGTGATGTTCAGTGTTTAGCGTTAAATGTAGTGGTTTTTGTAATATTTCCCATGTGTTTAATCCGGTCATTACTTATGTGTTTAAATCGGCTACTTAATTCAAGGTTATTATCGTAATTTGCTTCCTTGTATTTGTTACAAATAAAGCCTAGCCGATAAGGAGGATAGACACTTTCATCGTCCTCAACTTCTCTTCCTTTCCTCTTCTTTACATTTGTTATAAATAAAGCCTAGCCAATAGGGAGGATAGACACTCTCATCATCCTCAACTTCTCTTCCTTCTTCTCTTCCTCTCTTCCTTCTTCTCTTCCTCTCTTCCTTTCTTCTTCTTCATTCTTTATTGTTAGCGTAATAAAATTGTAACCGTACATGACTTTGACCTAGTTAAAATAGTTAGTGCTAGTTTCTAGGACTTGGAACCCTATTGGTATTTTGACTCCTAATTAGTTTATTAGTTTTTTTACCAATTAGGCTTGTTAGTTTCCTTTTCCTATTTTGAGTTTACTTTGTCTTTAATTTGTGATTAGGACTCTGTCTTGTAGAATCCTAGATCCTATCTAATATTTGTTTTCTATTTTCTATAAATACAAGCTACAAGGAGAGGAGCAATACACGATGATTCTCTCCATCTTCTCTTATTTAATTCTATTTTATTACATGGTATCAGAGCAATCTCTGGGTTTCCATTTTGAGAGTCATTTAAGATTCTCCGTTAGGTGTGCAGCCACCACTATTGCTGTTGCAACTACTACTACTTGGTTCACAATAACCTATATTGTGTTGCTACTACTACTTGATTCACAGTGACCTATGTGTTGTTGCTACTACTACTCAAGGTTCAAGGTGCCTGTTTCGAGGCCTGTTTTGGCCAGCCTCGAAAGTCGAAACTGGGTTGACTCAATTTTTGGTCAAAACCCACCGAAACTTGGTATATGTTTTATTATAATATATTGATTTTTATTCTAACATATGGATTGAGTTGTTGTACAAATACATTATAGGTGAGATGCATGGGATAATAACTTATAAAAGGGTAAAGGGATTGGGTTGTTGTAGGCAAAGATTAAAATATCGTGTATCGGTAGCGTATCGATCGAGCGATTTTAAGAGATGTATCGTATCATATCGTGGATATGATGGATACACTAGGATACAGAGCAAGATACACATGTATTGACCGTATCAAAGTGTCATAAAAAATTGAGATTCATATCGAAGAATATCGTATCGACCACGCCGATACGGATACGTATCGACGGTATACGAGGCATATCGTATCGATAATTGAAACCATGGTTGTAGGAGAGATGCATGGGATAATAACTTATAAAAGGGTAAAATCACTCTAGTAAAGACAGGGACTCCTGTGGTTCCGAAGTCGATTCCAAGCCCTAACGACAAAGTTCAAGCGAACCCATCTCACTAGAGCCATGACGAAACTTCTCCAGCTAAAAACACAATCTCTCCTAAAGATTTCATTGTCTCTGTTGCCCGCAAGTTCTCTGCTCAACCTCTCCAGAATCCTGATACCAGTGTTAGGGGCGTCCTCGCCACTATTTCCAACAATGCTCGGAAGAGGCCGCAGGTTCTCTTCTCCCCATTGTCATTAAAACCTCACTCATTTCTAAATTCAGTTTTCTTATGCAAATATATTAAAACAATTGACTAGAGCTTCCACACAATTTAGTGTTGCAACTTAACCTCTGCTTTCTTCTTCTTCCTCTGCCTTCTTTTCTTGTTTTCTTCTTCTTAGTTCTCACTGTAATTTTTTTTTTCTTTTCTTTTCCTCTCCTCCTCCACTGCCTTCTTTTGCCTCTCACCTGAACATTTTCTTCTCCTCCTTCCTCTATCTTCTTCTGCCTTTGACATCATCTTCCTCTACCTTGTTTTCTTCTTCTACTTCGTCACTGTTTCTTAGTTCATTTTTTTCCTATTTCGTTATTGGTTTCGACGAGACAGAAGACTTTTATAATGTGTTTTGGTTCATTTTTGAACCGAAACCATGGTTCGGTCTAAACTAGTCGAACCAACCCAGAGTGCGACCTAAACCATGAACTTTTTCAATTCAAGGTCCCATATCGTCTGGTAAGGCTCGAAACCGAAATACGCCGGTTGAAACATCTAGTTTCAATAGGCACCTCGAACCATGCTACTATTATTGCTGCCACTACCACTGCTACTGCTCATACTACTACAACAGCTGCTTCTGCTTCCACTACTACATTGTTACAAACAGAAACTCTCACATTCCCCCATGCTCCAGCTTGAGGGGGGATGTTAGTGTAAAAAAATTGTAACTGTACACTGCTTTGACTCAATTAAAGTAGTTAGTGCTAATTTCTAAGACTTGAATTTCTATTAGTATATGGACTCCTAATTAGTTTATTAGTTTCCTTTATCAATTAAGCTTTTTAATTGCATTTCTCTATTTTGAGTTTACTTTGTCTTTAGGTTGTGACTAGGACTTTGTCTTATAGAGTTCTAAATCCTATCTAATATTTGTTTTCTATTTTTTATAAATACAAGCTATGTAGTACATGTCTATTCTCTCCATCTTCTCTTTTTTTTTTCTATTTCGTTATATTTATTGTCTCATTCCTATACAGTGTAAAGTATCAACTTTTAGTTCTGTATCTGAGATCATTCCATCTTTGCTTCAAAAGCTTTATTCGGTCAAGAACTCCGTTTCTTTTAGTTATTCTCCTCAACTGAGCTCACCGCTCATCACAGCAGGCAAAATTGGGTTCTCAACCCCTCAGCTGCATCACAGCTAAGAAACCAGGCTCTTAGATGTAAAGAGCTCCTTGGAACCCCAAAGCAAGAGGACCAACAAACATAGAATGAGACGAGAAATGGACTAGATTCTTCCCTAAAGTTCAAAGAAATGGACTAGATTCTTCCCTAAAGTTCAAAGAAATGGACAAAAATGAGGGTACACCTAAGATAATGGCAAGAAGAAAAACACAAAAAGCATTCAGTAATAAATGAATACATAGACATTGTGGTCATCTTTGAAATGGACTAGATTCTTCCCTAAAGTTCAAAATGATTTATACCAACTGGCTCGAATCAGAATTCAACCTAGAAGTATATGTTTTGTGCTTTTTGATTTATGAAAAAAAAAATTCAAGGACAAAGTCCTATAATCACAACCCCCTCCCCCAACCCCGATTGTGATTATTGGAAGATATAATCAGTTGGCCAAAGCAACTAAGGAATTTTGAGAACCTAAAAGCTTTTCAACGGAATACAAGAATTTAGAAATGCAAAATTAGAAGAGTATCAACAAGACGAGAACAAGTCAAACGAGGTCATTTAGAACTGCAACATCAGGCTGGATAGGATAGCAGCCCACACTGGCAATAAGCACATAAAGGCAAGCACAGACATGAACCAATAAATTACAGACCAACCACTCCATGTAAAACCACTCCACATTTTTACGAATATATTATAGTGTCTAAAATTAAGACAACTTGCATCTACACAGAAAACCCAGTAAGACAAAAAAAAAAAAAAATGCATGCAACAGATGTAAAAGCCCAGTTCCATGTTCAGTCTATTCTGTAAGGCCACAATCAAAGCGCAACTCCAAGACCCCTGAGTTTTCACTTCGACAGTCATTTCATTGCACACACAAGGTTTGCAATTTTGGATTTCACCCCATTTCTTCTTATTCTTCTGTGCCAGTGGGAGTGGCGCAGCTGCTGCTGCTGCTGCATCAACTATAACAGGTTTTATCGACCTGTATTAGGCCGTCTTGGCCTTATATGGGCCAAGATGTTCTGATACCCAAAAAATAAAAAACATTCTCTTTCCTATACCATTTCTGCTTCTATCAAAACCAGGGTCTGTATAGCGATGAGTATTAGATATGTCGATACTTAATAGTTAAAACCAGGCTCGTGGTGTTGCATGCATTTAGCTACAATTCTACATCAAGTAGAAGTTATGTTATTGCATCAGCTACAAAAGCAAAAACTGGTCAGTAAGGAGTTAATTTGCACATCTTAAGGAATGAGAATGCCAAATATATGACATTAAGAAAGAATCAGCAAAATTTAAGGGAAGAGAGAGAGAGGAGGGGGATTAATACAATCGGACAAAGGGAAAGAATAATAAAATGATATCCTAGCATGCGAGAGAGAGAAAGAGAGGGAGAGAGAGAGACTAATACATTCAGCCAAAGAAAAAGAAGAATAAAATGGTATCCTAGTAAGCAAGAGTTTATGTAGTGACATATGTGCACAGCAACTGAGCATTTAGCACAATAATCAACACTGTACAAGACATATCACAGGAAAATAGATTCAAAATCATTCGATCAGAAGCAAAGCGAAGCATGTAAATATAACATACATTTCTTCAGTAAAACTGCCAATTGGAAGAAGACTCAATTCATTAGCCTTCCGATTATTCTCAATTTCAGACTCGCATTTCTCCAGCTTCTCTTTCAACACTCCAGCCTCCTACAACCACCAAAAGGGAATTTCATCATAATGGACAGAAAAACAATTCTCACATCGGAAAAAAAAAAGGATGAGCATCTGATAAACAAGAAGCTTAACAATTACACTTCTTTTCCTCTTCTTGGAAACTCATACAAATCATAGTTTGACTCCCAATATATTGAACAAAAATTAAAACATGAAGACATTTTCTCATGTTTAAACAGGAAAATTTATGAAGATTCTGCAAAGTACGAAGGTGAGAAACACTATCATAATTGTCACTTCTCATGGTGCCAAGGAACCTCTAGGTGATGGTCACTAGGCCAGCTGCCTAAGTTATCAAGGCATGTACATAGAAAGAGGGGGTTCTCCATTAAAATATAGCATTTCTTCCTTCCAAGTTGTAATTTTGAAGGAAGAGGCCCAAATGCAAAATGAAAATATTTTTCTTTATTTATAAATATAATGGAGAAATGAATAAAATTAATCTCTTTTTTTTTTTTTTTTTTTGCTAACGACGGATATCCAAATGTTTGGCATGACTAGTCCCGCGGGCCCATACTGACCCCATAACCACATGGACCGGGTCATTCCGAGGTTGAATGAGAACATTCCACTCATGATTTTAAGAAATAAAACCCCATTCCAAAGATGCAGATGCAGTGACATCTCCCTCTTCTCATGTTCGATGCTGGACAATGGAAGCGATACGATGGCGGGAACAGAGGTGGTTGCATCAACGATTACAAGTAGGTACCCTTCATCTTCTTCCCCATTCTTCCTCTCAGAAGCAGAAACAGTTGTTGGCTGGTTGCAACTGCAACTGTGGCTATTCTTCTTCTTCTTCTTCTTCAGCTGTTGCTGCTGCTCCAACTTCTCCAGCATCCCCTCCTTTTCCCACCCATTTTGCTCCCCATATTCCCTAGGATTTTGTTTACCTGGGCACCTTGACAACACGGAAACTGGTCGCCTTGAGCCTTAAAACTCGAATTTTCGCCTTGACGACATCCTAACAACTACAAACTCCACAATTTTACTTGACAAAGTAGTCACATCGCAGTGGTCCAATATTACAGGATTTTATCTTCGACAGATATGTGAAGAAAACAAAAATTATTACATCCAGTGGCATTACCAAAATACTGACAGAAAAAATATTGCTTTTGACTTTTATATTTAACAGAGTATCTAAACTTGAAAACCAATCATCAATGTTATTGTCATACCTATTGAGTTATTCAGCCATTTGAAATTATTAATCATCAAGAAGTGTAGAGTCAAAGATTGCAAACCTTTTCAATCTCTTTTCTCGCAGATACTTCCTTTTCAAGTTTCTCTTTATAATCATTTTCAACTTGGCTCAAATGCATCTACATATCAAATCAACAACAGAAAACACCAATAGATCAGACATAACATGCAATTACAGAAAGCAGCAAATTCAGATGCACCAATGTTGCAGAGAAATTTCTTACTTCCAGCGCCTTGATCACACCCTTAAGTTCTCCTGCCTTTCCGGACCATTCTTCCGAGCTTTCTTTGTACAATTCAACAAGCTTTGTTACCTACAGTTGCCAAGGCAGAAGTAACCAACTAAAATATTTGAAATGCTAAAACTTGATACAATAATTGAAATGAACAAAAGACCCATCATTTTTTTAGGTGTTCATAATGATTTTGGCCAATTGCAGGGTGATCTGCAATGTGATGTAGCAACATGTATTGCAACATGAAAAGCACCAACACAATAAAGGAAAAAGTAACAAGTACCACCAAGAAGGTTATATAATAGGATTTCCTTAAGTTTGTTAGAACATGAAATACCAAAAAACACACACACACACTGAAAAAGTACGAAAATTTTGCATGGAAGGACATTTTAATGTAAAATATCATTTGCCTGGAAAATCTTAAAAAGAAACAAACAGCATTAGGGAATTTTCATATTAGATGTTCGGCTTTTTAACATTGAAGGCCTAGGAATTTGGTTGTGCTTGAGACCATCCCATGACCCCAATGCTTTCTTAAACCACTATTTCTTGAAGTGTAGATTGGTTCAGGTCCTCAAGAGGGGGCAGGGATTTAGAGGAGGCGGGGTTTGGAAGTTTTTCAGGTGTCTTTGGTCTCGATTGTGGTGAGGTTGCTTCCTGGGCCTTTTCTTTGGTTCTCCATATCCTCTATTTTGTTTTTGATAAAAACTTGCTTTTTTTTTTTTTTTTTGCAGTTTCAAATCAGAAACCAAAAAAAAATTAATAATAATAATAATAACAATAATAACAATGATAAATAATAGTTCACCTAACAAGACAAGTAATAAATTGTCTACTATCTACCAACAACAAGAAAGCCTTATCCCAGCTAAATGGGTCGGTAGATCCTTACCATCCAATAAGCTCTATTTGAGATCATACTTAATACAAGGCCTAAGCTATGAATGTCTTTCCTCATCACCTTTCTTAGAGTCATTTTAGATCTGCCCCTGACTCTTTTAGTTCCTTCAATCTGAATCAAAACACTCCTTCGTACCAGAGAATCTAAAGGGCTCCATTGAACAGGTCCATGCCACCTCAAACGAGTTAACAAGTATCAAAACTACTCCCAAATTAGCCCTGATAAAGTCATTCCTTAGTTTCTCCTTCTTAGTTTTGCCACCCTTCCATCTCCACATCCTCATCTCAGCTATACTAAATTTATCTATACGACGCTTCTAAGTTACCCAACATTTCGCACCACACATCATAGCCAATCAAATGATTATAAAATTTTCCTTTATGTTTTAAAGGAATACGTCGATCACACAACACTCCAGACGGACCTCTCCACTTCATCCATCCTATTTTAATTCTTTGTGAAACATCATCCACTATATCACAGTCTTCATTTATGACCCTAGATACCTAAAATAATCACTTTGCAAAATCTCCCCCACACCATTTTCACCTCCTCATTATCTGTCCTAGTGTAACTAAAGTTACATAGCACATACTTCGTTCATTTAACTTATCTTAAAACCTTTTGATTCCAAGGTTGATCTTCACAACTCCAACTTGGCTTTAATCCATGTTTTTGTCTCATTCAGAAAAAGATTGTAACAAAATAGAAAAGAAAATAAGGGAAGATAGAGATAATGGAGAATGGAGAATAGAGAAGAGAGAGAGAGAATCAATGTGTATGTGTATATTCTCCTCTCCTTAAGTCCTTGTATTTATAGAGAAAATAATAGCCAACTATTACAAGAAAGTCTCTCAAATTAGAAGAGACAAAATAAGAAAGAAATAAACTAACTTAGGAAAGAAATAAACTAAAGAAAGAAAAGATAGTTTAATAAACAAGACTAAGACTTATTCCAATTACCAACTAGACAACTAAACTATTTAGGAAACTATCTTAATACCCTCCCTCAAGTTGGAGCACGGAAGAATGTGAGAGCTTCAGCTTGGAACAATGTAGCAGCGGCAGTAGTAGTAGTAACAGCACAGTATCTGTAGTCGTAGCAACAGTTGTAGTAATAGCAGTAGAGATCGCATCACATGCAATAAAAGTAGAGGTTGCATCACGTGCAACAATAATAGGCTCCAACATGAGCAAGGTAGTAGTAAGCTCCAACACGAGCAAGGTAGTAGTAGGCTCCAACATGAGCAAGATAGAAAAAAATCTCTTCCATGAGTAGACATGAACCAACTGATGACTTGAGCAAGTAAGTAATCTTCAACTGATCACTTGAACATATAAATATCTCCAATCTCTCCCTCACGTGGAGCAAAAATCAGCGGCAAAAATCAAAAGTGTAGCATTGTCCTGTCGAGAGTTGAAGAAGAAGCACAGTAGGATATCTAAGTAGCAGATCACAATAGCAGATCGTAGTAGCAGAGGACATCAACAGGTAGTGTAGTAGAAAACAAATCAGAACCATTAACAAGATACAACAACAGAGTGGTGGTTGCACACCCTAAACGGAGAACTTTAGTCTACTCTCAAAACAGCACCCGCTCTGATACCATGTAACAAAATAGAAAAGAAAGAAAGGGAAGATAGAGAGAATGGAGAATAGAGAATAGAGAAAAGAGAGAGAGAATCAATGTGTATGTGTATATTCTCCTCTCCTTATATCCTTGTATTTATAGAGAAAATAGTAACCAAATATTACAAGAAAGTCTCTCAAATTAGAAGAGACGAAATAAGAAAGAAAATAAACAAACTTAGGAAAGAGATAAACTAACTTAGGAAAGAAAAGATAGCTTAGTCAACAAGACTAAGACTTATTCCAATTACCAACTAGACAACTAAACTATTTAGGAAACTATTTTAAGTCTAAACAAAGATTATCATCAGCAAAAAAACATACACCAAGGAACCTCATGTGGAATGGCCCTAACTAAATCATCTATGATAAGCGCAAACAAATAAGGGCTAAAAGCCACTAATGGATGTAACCCAAATGAAATTGAAAATTCACTTTCTAGACCACCTCACCACCCATAATTCTTACACAAGTCACCACACTATAATACATATCCTTGACCATGACCATATATTTACTTGGAACACTTCATTTTTCAAGTACTCGCCAGATTAACTCTCTAGGGGCTTTGTCATAAGTTTTTCTAGGCCAATAAAAACCATATGGAGATCCTCCTTGCAATCTCTAAATCTTTCCAAGAGTCTCTTAAGTAAATAGCTTTTGTCTTGGATCTTCCTAGCATAAAACCAAATCCGTTCTTCGTATTAGTATTTTCCTATCTTAGGATAGTTCAAAACTAATTTCAAATAGTTTTATGCTTCTATAGTCAATGCAGCTCTGAATATCAACTTTATTTTTATAAACCGGAACTACAATGCCTCTCCTCGATTCATCTAGCATTCTCTTTGTGCTTATAATCTTCTTTTCTTTTTCTCTTTATTTTTTTGGGGGGGTGGGGAAGGGTAAGTTTTGTGCTCAAAATCTTATTAACCAGCTTCATGATAAAAATAAACCACAAGTTTCAAAGCTCTTCCACACTTCTGTTGACCTGGTGTTTTGCCTATCTCATCCTCCATAATGCTTCATTTACTTCAAGCACCCTATTTTTTCGTATATATCCAGGGTTGTGAAGCCTTGGTCGCATTGGGCATCTGTCAGCCTTCCAAAGCCTTGTCATCAAAACCATAGTTCAAAATCTCAGCGAAATCTCGCAGAGATCTCGATTTTTTTGGAATTCTTGGCCTAGTTGAGAAGAGACCATGTTTCAACTAAATCTGAATCCTTGCTGGCCTTGACTGTTTCGACCAGATCTCGGTCCAACTCGACTTTTTCGGTTGGACCAAAACCTGGTTTTGCCTTATAAAGTCAAAACTTTGACCAAGACTCTCATCCTTTGCATTTTTTTCACTGGTTTCACCAACTTCAACCAAAATACCACCAAATCAGTGGTGTTTTGGCAAATCATTCCTCATGACTACTGGGGACGCTTGGGACAAGAGCAAAGATCGTTGCTTCATCGTCATTTCAATTGATTAAGGTAAAATTTTTTCCAAAATCTGAATTTTTACATAAGCAAGATCAATACTTGGTACTTGATCATTGAAATTTTATATGTGAGACACGTAAACCCGATCTACGAGCTCACGGTTTCGGAATTTGTTTTCTGTGTATATTTTTTATTATCTTCAGGTTAAAAAAATGTACTTTCCAGCAATGAAAAATTTTAAAAATAATAATAAATATTTTTTTTGGGGGGGGGGGGATGAATAAATGAAGGTATTAACAGCATCCCGAAAAAGAGAGAGCAAACCTAGGTATCCAAAGGATAGAGCCATGCACCTTACAAACCAAGGGTATTAGCCCAAACATCAAAGCAGAGGGACCAATCAACAAACCAAAACAAAACAAAACAAAACAAAAGGATCCCTGAATCAGGGATTGGCCATATTACAAAACAAAATGGTAAATATTAATCAGTTGTTGATCAAAAATTTATATGTTGAACATCGTAGCCCGATCGACGAGCTCACAGTTTTGGTTTTTATCTTGAATGCACACACACACACACACACACACACACACGGTTAAAAAATGTATGTTTTAGCAATTAAAAATTGAAAAAAAAATATGATAAATAACTAAATAGTAATTTGTTGTCGATCAAAATTTAGTAAGTTAAACACCGTTGGCCGATCTACAGTTCCATGCTTTAGGATTTTCTTTTTTTTGCCAAAAAAATATTTTTATGTAAAATCCAAAATTAAGAATAATATGTAAATAATTCTGGAATATAGGGAAAATAAGGAAAATATTCTGTTTTCATTTGAAAAATGAAGAAAATTTTGAAATGTAATTTCAATGTACGATCGCCCTGAGCAGTGAGAGCCGAAGCTAAGGCCGCTTGTACCACTTGTTGAATTCACTGGGGAGACCTAGTATACTCACACCAGGGACATCCAACCTCATCACGAGAAAGGTAAACAAGGGCGCCTAGGCGCCAACACCTTGACAACTATGCTTACAGGGGACTTCTTAGCTAACCCCTACTCACTTTTCACTATACCTTGTAACATGTTGCTTACAGAGAACGTCCTTGCATAACGTTGAAAAGAAAAGGTTCAGAATCCATATGAAAAGGGTTTGGTTATTGTTTTTTCCGGTGTCAGCTGCCGACCTAATGCATTACGCACCAACCCTCCTCTATCTAGCATAGGATATAGGGAATCTCTCACAAAGGGGAACTTTGCTGTTGAAATTTGCAAATGATAGTCCCCAGGAGCAGAAAAACGTACATACCAAGTCGAAGTCCATGGAAAGCGTGAGGATTCAATAAAGACAGGAAGAGGAAGAAAAGAAGACAGAAAAGAAGCACTGAGAGATACAAAGCTTTTAAATATCCCTATAGCAGATTTAAATTGCCAAATAAGTACATGAATACTCCAGAAACACCTAACTTAATTATTAGAATATGAGGCGAATTTGAACTTAGTTTTACAAGAGGTTTTCAGGATTCTGAGAGAGCCTCCGCTCTCGGATTGAGTGTCTCCAAGATTTGGTCCTTTATGAGGAAAACTAGAAGAACACGATTTGGATCCTCCCCTCCAATGGGTTGCGTTCTTCTAGAGCTTTTCTCATGAAATATGAGGACCCTGTAATCCTAATCACCCCATGGCTTTAAATTTCGATCAAAACTAAATCTCAAGTTGAAATGGTTTCGAACCTAGCCGAAATGAATCCCAGGGTCAAAACTCGTGATCGAAACCCAAGTTCCAAAAGAGGTTTCAACCCAGTGTCAAAACGAGATCCAGCACAACTCGTTTTCGAGCCTGGGTGAAACTAGGGGTGTAAATTGGGGCAGTTCCAAAACCTTCCGGTCCTTTAGTGTGATCCCCAAAACCGGCCCAATAAGTAAATTGGTTCCAAACATGATATCCAATCCCGATTATTAATGGATGGGCCGGTTCTGGTTTCTAAACAGTTCCAAGCACCATTATACTGTCTAAAATTTAAAAAATCCTCATCTAAAGATCCATTCAATTATATACATAATCAAATACTTTTTTAAGTAAATTTCATATTTGATAGAAACAATAGGAGAATCAAATTTCAGATTTGAGAGATACAGAGTAAACAAGTCTCTAAGTAACAGGTCAAACAAGTCTCCAAGTAACAAGTTTCTGCATTATTGGTTGGGGGGGTGATGAGGGAGATCGATGGATTTCTAATGGGCTGGGATTACTGCCCAGGACAGGGGAGTACAAGAAAGAAGGAGGGAGAGGAAGAAGGGGGGGTGGGAATCAGCCTAAGGAAAAGACTGTCCTGATCGCAAAGATGAACAAGAGAGAGAGAGAGAGAGAGCTTGACACAATTTCAGCCCGCAGGCAACCAAAATTACTATTCAACTCATTCTTCAAATCTTCTCCCATTGAATTGTTCGGTTACATATATTTAAAGGAAAAAAGATATAAAACTTAACTAAAATTAAAATAACTGAAATGAAAATTCTAATCTTAGATATCCTAATAACTTACCAAACCTATGGTTTGACTATTAAGACAAGAAGACAACTTATTTAAATACTTAAAATAAAATCCTACCTAATTGTCCCATCTAAATTCCCAAAAATAAAAGATTACAAATATCCCAATCAAATCCTAGAAAGATTCTAATCCATGCCCATCTCATCTTCTGTGCCGCTTCTGCATCAACTTTCAATTCATTCTCAAATCTGATTGTAAAAGTCCTACTACATGCTCTATTTAAAAGAAACAATTTCCTAAACTAATTGAATAAGTTTAGTAACTAAATAAAATCTCTATGAAATAAAATCTCTAATCAAAATAGAAATAATAAATAAGGAAACATAAAATTGAAACTTCTTATTCTAAATTAATTCCCTACCAACCATGTCCAGACCAAAAGGTTGATTTGGATTTGGGTTTGGGTTTGAACCGATTCAGGTTTGGCTTGGGTAGCCAAATCGGTTCGTATCGGTCCAGCCATGAGCAAGCTACTGCATCAAGGGGATAAAACTTTTTTGAAGCGGTCCACCTAAAGAATCCTCTCCAGCTCGCTACAAGTTATAGCTAAATAACAACAATTTTATCCTAGTAAGCAAATGATGGTGAAACAACTTATAAATAATCCAACAACATACATCAATATAGGTAAACCATAAGATAATCGGTTCCTTGATGGGTTTAGGCATTTCGGTTTCAGGCCCATTAGGAAACCCATCCTAGAACATACCGCCCAATAAGGAAATCGGTTCCAAAATTAATGCCCATAACCTACCCATTAAGCTAATGGGTGAGGTTCCGGTTCCTGGTGGGTCGGTTCCGGTCCCATATTTACACCCTTAAGTGAAACCGCCCTCGGAACCTAGATTTAGTTCCTTGGATCACCCTCCTGAACAATTTCTCAAAGCCATTTGGACACCATTGTCCATCGATGTGCTCCCCCCTTTGCCTGAATAGGTGCCCTAGGGACAAGGCCACAAATACTTGTGGAGGGGCACCATACTAGCAAGTTGCAGTTACCTTTGGGAAGAAAGGAGTACACTGCTTTAAAAAAGTGGTGCATTAGTCTATAGCTATGCCTTTGCCCCGACTTCTTATTGGTATAGGATCAGTTTGTGCTGTTGCGAAAGAAATCTTGGGACCAGATAAGTTATCAGTGGGTTCCACACTTCCTAGTTCCACCTCCAGCAGGCATAGTCAAATTGAACTTTGATGGTTTCTCTCTCAAGAATCATGGCCCATCAAAGGTAGGTAGCATGGTGAGAGATAGTGCAGAGGTTAAACTCTTGGTTTACTCAGGCCCACAAGGAAGAGTGACTCAGTGATGGCTTAGCTCATGCCCCTCCCAACTGGTTTGGATAAATTTATCAAACATAGGTATAACAACATTATGGTTGATGGCAACTCAACAGTTATGATAGGTTGTTTTAGGAACAGTGGAGACCCTCCCAGGAGATTCTCTCACATGGTTAGATATATACACCAACTGATTTTGCCAGTCAATGTTTCTTTCCACAGAGACCAATATTGCCATATTCCTTGGCAAATGAGCTTAACAGGCAAGGTGGTGTAACTTGTAAAGCCTTATATTGTGGTGGAGGATGATTATTCTTTATAGGATTTGAGATGGGTTTAGCAGGGTGTTTTAGACCACTATTGCATTTGTTTCTATTGGTTCAGGTGTGAGCTATGGCCCCTTCTTCTTGTTGTATGCTACTCTTTTCTATTCTATCAATAAAATTTGTGAATAATAAAAATGGGTACAAAAAGAAAAAACCTAACTTAAATTTCATTTAAAATTCCAAAAAAAAACCACACAGCTAAATATAGATCATTCAAAAAATACCTTCATGCTGATTAAACGAAAGAGGGGGGGGGGGGTGGAAGTGAAAAATAGCTACAACGAAACAGCCTTCAAATTTTGCATCAATTCATCCAAGGCCTCCTAAAGCAGAAAAAGCCAAAAGGGAACATCAAGGCGTTGATTGTATTGTAAGGTGAAACTTCTCCTTACTTCCTTGGCATTGAAAAAGAGATATTACTCTCAGTCTTACTTCCTTCGCATAGAAATAGAGATACTACTATCAGTCCAATCTTATAAATACTAAGAGAGACCCAACACATATAAACTCCTAAAAAGACAGACAAGTTGATGCAGTGGAGGCCCATGAGATGAGACAGGTTTGGATAGGAATACTTGTAAGATTTTATCTTAATTGGGATACCTTTGTAATCTTTTTGGCTTAATTAGATAAGGTAGGAATTTTATGTAGGAGTTCCCTTGTTTAATTTATATTTCCAGCTTTATTAGGAGTCTAGGATTTTTATTTCCAGTTAAGTATTGGGAGTTGATTTGGTTTCCTTCTCATACGTGTCTCACAGTTTACCTCTCTGTTTCTGTAGAGTTCCTAAACTCTATTCCACAGTACCCTGCTTTAACGGATCAACAGTTCTCTCCATGCCTGGTCGATCTCTCTCAATCTTTCTCCCTTCTTCCTAGACTAGGGCGAACCAGTTTCCAGATTATTGTGCCCAATGTCTTCTTCAATTGAGAGAAAAAGGCTGCAAACCAATTCTGAAACTGCTCCTACCGCCAGGACTGTTTCAGAAAGTTTACTCTCTTACGATTCAATTGTTTGGTCGGATATGGGTTCTATTCAAGAGGGCTGTGACTTGCGATTCTGCCCCTAGAATTTCAGCGTGGTTAAAAGCCCATACAGAGGAGTTACCTTACCATAACTGAGTGACTTTTACCGCTGGTTCTGGTTTTCATGCGAGTTCTAAGGTTAAAGACAACCACAAGTCCAATTCGTGATTGATGTTTAGTGCCTCTTTCCAATATAACCTCTACCTTTAAGTGCTATTCTGTTGTCCTTATTGTCATTCCTTCCTACTTTGCCCTACTTCCTCTATTTCTAATCCCAACTTGCTCTATAGCTTGTTAACTCCTCATAAGTCCTTGATTGTGGTGGAAATATATAACCTCTACCTTTAAGTGCTATTCTGTTGTCCTTATTGTCATTCCTTCCTACTTTGCCCTACTTCCTCTATTTCTAATCCCAACTTGCTCTATAGCTTGTTAACTCCTCATAAGTCCTTGATTGTGGTGGAAATTACAACATTTAGCATTGTTGTCGAGGCGTCACCTAGGCGTCCAGGCTTTTTTTGGAGCTTGGGCGCTTGGACGCCTTGTGACTGTGAGAAAGACGATCGCCCAAGCACTATGGGCGTCGCCTAGGGCGCCTTGGAAGCCCAGAGTGCCTGAGCGACCGCCTTGTTTTCAATGTGTCATTCTGAATGTTCTTCAGAAGATTTATAAGGATATATAGGAACAAGATTTATTATGCAATACTTATTTATAACTAATATCATTTAAGTAAATGTTTCTTTAATTTTATATTTCATTTACTTAAGATATTATTCATAAATAAGCAAATATCCCCCCCCCCCATTTTGAATCCAATAAAATAGTCTAAAATTCAAATTCTATAAGGATAAAAAGTCAACCCTTCAGTTTAAGAACAAAAACCGTATTTTTGGGTGCGGGACCGATTTTTAACTTCCAAATACTATGTTTTTTTCCAAATATAAAAATTTCCTAAATTTTATTATAATAAAGCATTACTAAAAACCAAGAGAACGCCAAAATAATCTCTTGCTTTGATGCCCAAAAAATAATTTACATTCAAACGACTTTAAACAACATTCGTGTACTCCGAACAAGGTTTGATCGGAGTATAACTCCTTCATTATAACTCGGATTCAAACAATCTCAGATTTGTTGGAAAGCTGATTATGCTAGCTTTGCAAGGAATTCGAGATTACTTGAATCCAATCTATATTAAAGGAGTTACACTCCAGTCAAATTTGTTAGAAGTACGCCAATGTTAGTTATAAATACATGTTGCCTACTTAACTCATTATTTGTTGCCTTGGTGGTTTTCTCATATTAATTAAGTTATGTCTAAAATGTTGATTATTTATGTAGAATGATGCATATATATAAAATTAATATAGCATTAATATTTTAGAAATAAAAAAATACACTAGGAACGCCTTGATCGCCTAAGCGCCCAGGATGTGGCCCCGAACGCCTTGGATCGCTTTGACAACTATGGCATTTACCATTCACCTTTACAATACTTGAATTATTTGTTGTTTTGCCATTATCAGTGTTTTTTGAGTATCCTATTGCTTGGGTGGGACCCATTAGTGGACCAATACGGGTTTTTCCAACCCCGGGTCCATACCACAAGGTCATCTAAGTGAAGAAAATGAGCAGATAGCCGGTTAACAAATGAGAAATTAACATAACTTACACAATAGCAAGCAGAAAAATCCACTTACAAAAACCAAATGAATGAAAGCAAAAGGCAGCCCCTTTGAAGAGAAGCACCACATCCCCGGCAGATGGCAGGAGAAAAGCATTACTATGTTAAAATTATTTTCTACTAAAATTAGGAAGGTCCACATATGATACTTCAATGGTAACAAAAGAAAAATAAAATAAAATAAAATTCACTTCTTATTCAAAAGGAAAATACACAATACTCCATATGAAACTCACAGTAGCAATTTCCACAGAGAAGCGCTCTTCATCTGTCGCAGCAGCATCTTTAGATGAGCATAACTCCTTCACAAGAGAAAAAAAAAATGCATGTGCAGAAATCAGTTTAGATGGCCAAAAGACCAAAAGATAAGAACCTAAGTAAGAACAATAAAGCCAAAAGTTTAGCAAGTGACAAAGAGCCAAGCACACCTCCTGCACGGAAGCCAGTTTCAGTTCCAGCTCTCTCACTCTTTCCTTATTCCACTTTAAGGAGTTTGAAGATTCATTCAATTGTCTCTCAACCTGGAAGAACAAGAAAAATGATTGGACCTAGACAGTTGTTCAGAGAATATATTACTGAAGAGCAGCAACATGCCATTGACGTCACTTTGAGAGACTGCTGCGGCTGGAAGTAAGGGATCAACTATAGCCGTAGGTATAAGTTTAAATTATGGACTATACGACTATAGGACTATTTGAGTGATGAGGCACAATAGGACAAAATACAACGTTGAGAGGATGAGGGGAAAGCTTCTGTTATGAGAATCACAGCAATCTAATCCTTCAACAGGAAAAGGAACAAGAATGCACTTGAGGCCAGCTAACCCTGCCATTTGCACATTAACCAGGGTGCTGTAACAGTTGTCCATGGATCTGTATTTGAGTTGGTTTGTGTCGTCATCAAGCCTCTTACACAGGAACAGCTACAAATAGGTGTGGCGTCCAGAGCATCAGTCCTCCCTTCAGGATGTTCAGAAACATGTTCAGAACTATGCTTTCCTGGGCCGCAACTAAACTGTGATCAGAGTTGCATTATACCACTAATCTCCTCTCTTAAAACAATAGCTTGTTGCTGTTACATGAATACATTCAACTAAATAAATTAATGCTTCTTGTTATCTTGAAACCAATTGAGTCCAAAGCAGTCATACTCCTACATGAGTTTAACTTGGCTTTGTTTTGGTAACCACATCAATATCATTAGCAAAAAGTAACATCATGGTGCTTACTGATGGCCCAAAATGGAACAAAAACTGGAACCCAAAAGCCAATGCCACTGGCAGTCACAAATTGAGTAATTCTAGCCCAACAAGGAAGCCCATAAGCAGTCCATGCAGAGAGGGGGACATCTTAGTCCTTGTCTTCACTTATGGGAGTATTTATGTAATTTTCCTTTTCTATTAAAACAAAGTCACTCAGGTCCATAAGTGATCAGTTTAGAAGTTTTAGGCTTTTAGCAGGTTTCCATTTTGGATCTTTTCAGTTAGTTTCTAATTGGGTTTTGTTTTCAGTTTTTCAAATCTTATTTGGTTTAGTAAACTCTCAAGTCTAGAAATTCCTAATGGATTTAAGTTCAGTTGTCCTCCCTAAACAAGCTTATTGGTGCTTCTTAATCGTAGCTTGCATTATTAATCTTCAACATGTCTAGTCAACTCGTTATCAAGAAACTAATTAAATATCATAAAAGAAAACTACAATAAATATCAGAATATGATCCACTTACATCAGCAAGCTTAGCAGATGTATCTGCCTCAAGTTCCGCATATGTCTTACGGAACTTAATGAGATCACCAACTTTGGCCGTTAGCTCTTCATTAAGCCATCCATTATGCTTCTCAATAAGTTCCTTTTCCTGCCCCATCAAAATTTGGCATAATAAATATTAAAGAGTAACACAAATAATTATGCCTTAACTCATGAATAAAGAAATTTAATACATAATGGGGAAGGTAGACAATCAGTAATATTCTTCTCATAAATAAAATACAAATTCAAATTCCAAACCTACTAACAGGTGGGTGAATGGACAAGCCAAAGGAAGCCATTTCAAACAAAAAACACAGTTAAGTTCGATGTACAAATCCTTTACAAAGACAGCAAGAGTTACATGCTTCAGCAGAGCACCTTAGTCCACAGTGAGGAGAATGAATCTTCACTAGCCAGAAATATGTCCTTTGTTCCTCATCTACTCTTTGCTATGGAACTGATCTCAATTTCCTATAAGCCTTAAAGACCACCAATGACTGCCAGAGAAATTTTCTCACGAAACCGGAGGCTATCTCAAATGAATCAAGCACACAGTACGTCCTTGGCGATCACTCACTAAACAGAACAGATGATGCCACTAACAACCAGGATCCAAAAAAAGCTAAACGACAATCATTAATTCGGATTGTTACAAATCTTTACAGTGGAAAATATCAACAAGTTGAAGCCAGATGAAATGATGACACCAAGAATCCAGCAAGTGCATAAGCCATTCATTTTTCTATTAAAAAAAAAAAAAGATCACTAAAGCCATTTTAGGATATTTTCTGCTAAGACTTTAAGGCAGATGAACTAATGCCACCAAATCCAGCAACTACATAAGCACAATTTCATTTTTTTAATTTAAAAACTATGATAACTAAGCCCATTTTAGGGGATTTTCCACTAAGACTTAAAAATCCATGGAACCTCATCAGATCTTTTGTCATTCAGCATTATATGTACATCTCATGCAACCTATTGGAAGGAGCCAAACCACTGCAATCTCAGTGTCGGATCAATCAGTTCAATAATTTATCAGGAGCTATGTCAGAGAAATGTCTCAACCAAGGATGATACAGATGGGAATATGACCTCTGACAAAGTAACTGTACTGTCATGTTTAAGATTTTCAAAGCAGAGTTTAAAAGGACAATGTTTTCTTGGAATATGTTGAATTCGGCAGTAAGAATCCAGAAAAGAGTGAAGTCATCAGCAGGTCTTTAGCCAAGAATAAAGAGCTAGTCATACTTATCATTCCATAACAAGAGATATATTGGTAGATGATTTAATCATTTAGAACAGAGGAAAATGGGGATAATATATGCTAAAATATTTGGGAGATTATAAAATAATATGTACAACCCTCTATTACTTATGACGGAATCCTCCAACCACATACAGTGAGGAACCGGTCACCCTTTCAAAGGCTTCTCTGGCTCACAGTGATGTCATAGGATTTATGAGAGAAAAAATAGTAAGGGCTTTTAAGGGATGTACAGGATTGCTTTTGTGTATTTTTTTTAAGTTCTACCTGACATTCTTCTGTTGAATCTCTCACCCAAGTTCTTCCACCCAAAGAAAAAATAAACAAACCGAAAGATATGTCTCACTCAGAAGTCAAGATATGTATTGGAATACTAGGATACTGAACAAAAAATGGTGGTGCACGAAAATTCATCCACAGGGAAGAGGATATCATTCAGTCATGGCTTACTATAAGCACCTTTCGCAAAGGCAAAGATGCAATTGTTACATACCCATAACAGAATATTCTAGTCCCCCCTTCCCCACCCCCCAAACCCCCCCCAAAGGAATGAAGTGTTTCCCACATTGTAAATGTAGACCATGTTTCAACCTAGAAATATATACAACAAAGAGGGTTTCAAAAAGAGCATCTACATTATAAACTCCCTAGGATCAAATAGGCTGGAAAAAAAAAAAACTGCTACGGACGGTTAGACTTGGAGTTCTACAATATGAGTGCAGGAATTAATATAAGTCCATGGGCATCTATTTTGTGAGAGAGATCAAAATGGATCCCTGAAGTAGTGCACCAATGGTATGGTATACTGAAATCATTTAGGTGATTCAATAGTTTAGTCTATTGATAGATAGTCTAGCCAAGGTCAAATCTAGTATTGGATGATCAGTCAACATTTTCTACAGTCCTTATTTGTTGCTTCTTTTTCTCCAACAGACTTAGAGGAATGAATGAGGATAATAAATATGTCATGGCAGTTATTGTAATATATTAGATTTTGATTATTTTGATAGAGAAGTGAAAGTTTATATAGCTATGCCCAGGTAGCTAATATTGGTCTGCTACCTGCTCACGTTTAGCGTTTCCATTGAACAGTTGGTTTTTTTTTTTCCCAAGCGCCCGGGGGGGGGGGGGGGTTTAAATCTCCTATCAATTTCTAGGTTCCTTAGTTCTACCTTCTTTTATAATTCTGTTCAGTTTTTATGATCTTATTCTGTTATATCATTCTTAACCTTTGCAATTATTCCCTTTACTTTTTTCATGCATCTTTAAAATTCGAACCTTTCTCCATTTCCGGAATGAATGTAAAGATGTAGAAATTGTAAAGAACATATGATAATGTTTTAATTATGGCTACCTGAAAGAATGGAAAGATGTAGACATTGTAAAGAACATATGAGAAACCATAACTGCACACTTTCAACCTACTTTACTGTGGTCAAATCCACAAGAAAAAGAATGAGGATGACAAACATCTTGAAAATTTAAAATCAACATCATAAATTGGCTTTATATATTCCTAGATATTCTTACAAGAAAATATCAGACAACAGGTAATCAGAAAAACATAAATGCAACAGAAAAGCATTTAGCACAGCAAAGAATTTAAGAAATGGAACCATATAAGAAATACAGAAAAGCTAAAGGTATTGAAATTAGATAATGCTCAATCTACCTGCAAAAGCCGATCACATTCACCACGACAACGTGCCAACTCTGACTCACTATCACGCAACCGGGCCTCCCTTTGGGAAGCACTTCCAGTCAAGTTAACCTTCAAAATGCCCAAAAAAAAAAAAAGGGAATGTTATTGGAAACTTGAGCATAGACGTTGGGCATCTACTAAATAATCAAATCAAGTAAAAGTGAAGTGATAGTGTAACATAGAATACATTCAGTTATAACCAAGGGAATATCAGCGGAAGTTTGGGGTGAAATGCAACAAGATAATTTACACATAAACACTTGGCTGAAATATGAAATTGCAAAAATTTAGTAACGTGTCCAATCTGAAGGGCAGCTTACTGATGAGAACATCACATAGACCAAAATTATACATGCTGGTAGAATGGTAGAAGTATCTTTTTTTAAAACCTAAATGACGGTAGAAGTAGTTGGAGGACCAAAATCACTTTTATCTAACACATAAAACATGTCAGGAATGCCACATAAAACTAAGGGACAACCAATCTTTCTTTGCACTTCAAAATTCATAACGTCAAGTTAGGAAAAACCCAAGCCAAAGCCCAGCCCGAGCCATACCATTTTTTCATATGAAAATTACAAAGTGGTCCCATCTGGAGGTTCTATAGACCAAGAATCAAAGAGGAGTAAAATATGGGGGTCAAAATAACAAATTTCAGCATACAGTTTGTAGATTTTAAAATTATCAGATTTATTTTTATAAGTACTTCTTTAAAATAGAGTTTGTTGGGTATTTTTGTTATTTCTGAAACAACTTCTCTATCAGGCGTCAAAATTCGATTTCATAATCTGTTTTTTGATTCTTCCAGATCCAAAAACATAATAGGATAATATAAGGTTTGGTACTTGTTTTCTTCCAATAGTTAATTGTACACTCAAGATTATGTTTGGACATAATATTCCTTACTGAATTGGGCTCTAACCTTTGCTCATCCAGTAAAAATAATCTAAAATACAAATTCCAAAGGACAAGAAGTCAAACCTCTATTTCAAGAACAAAAACCGCATTTCTGGTTTCAAGGTGATTTTCAACTTTCAAATGCTAGGGCTTCTTTACCATTTGAAAATTTCATAAATCTTAATAGAGTAAAAACATCACAAAAATCAGAACATCAAGATAATCATGTGTTTTGATGCTCAAAAAATTATTCTCATTCAAAAAACTAAACAACATTCGCATACTACAAACAAGTTTTGACCAGAGCGGAACTCCTTCAATATAACTCAAATTCAAACAATCTCGTATTTGTTGAAAAATTGATTATGCTAGTTCCAACAAATCTTAAATTGCTTGAATCCAAATTATATTGAAACAGTTATGCTCCGGTCAAACCTTGTTTGGAGTTAGCGAATGTACTTTAAAATCGTCTGAACACAAATAATTTTTTAGGCATCAAAACAAATGATTATTTTGATGCTCTTTTGTTTTTTAGTGGTGTTTTATTATAATAAGATTTATGAAATTTTTAGATTGTAGAAAAGCCCTAGCATTTGAAAATTAAAAATTGCCCCTGCAACAAAAAATATGTGATTTTTGTTCTTAAACTGGAGTTGACTTTTATCCTTTTGGAATTTGAATTATAGACTAGATTCAAACGAGGTGTTTCCTTATTTAAGAAAAGTGTTGAGTGCTATTTATGCGGAAAAATAGCAGTATGTATTATTATTTTTGCTACCACTATGTGTCATAATTTTCGCCAAATACCACTCTGTATGATTATTTTTGCAATTTCATGATTTACCTATGTTTATGTAAGCTATAATAGGGTTTCTCTAGAGTATTAGGCCTTAAAATGACCATATAAACCATGCAACACCCAATCAAAACTTTAAATAAAAAATTACATGTTCTCGCCGAGATCTCAAGATTCTCGGTTCTCGACCAGGACAAGAACCGCGTTTTCAACCCTTGGTTGTTATAAGTGGCTTGTACTGCATATTACAAGCATATTCCTAACACCAATAAATGCTAACCCAAAAAAAAAAAATTAACAGAGACTTCATGTCCCAGGTCCCAGTTGATTTCAGAAATTAGTCAACAACTAGTTAGTCAATTAGTCAACAAATAGAGAAGTATGATGTTTTTAAGTCTTCGAGGGTAACTTTAACCAACAACTATTTGGTCACTCACTCGCTTCTATGCACCCAAAGCAGAATCACTTTTTTTAACATAGGCATACTAAAACTCGGAACAAAATAATTTATAATATGATAAAAACTAATGAATTACCCTTCAAATCATCAAAACCTTAGAAACTTCAGACCCCATGAAAGCATTTACAAATTACATATAGAAATTGGTCATGTAGAATGTGGATGAAAACCATTTTTTTTCTAAAAATTTAATGATATTATAATATCTGTGATTTTTATAAGGGATTCAATCCACCAAGTTTGAACCCAAACCAGTAAGTAAGTCAAAGCCAGGTTGATCACATGGGCAAATCAGATGAGGCAAATCATTTGCACTTAAACAGTCAAGCTTCTCTTTTTCTTGAAAAAAGGTAATTAATCAATTACAACTCCAAAGATATAATATTTCGAACTTTAATGAGACACTGGTAGAGGCACTCAACCACAACATAAAAAATGAGTGCTGCTCAAAGCAAAACCAAAACAGGGTTATGAACTCAGCTTTCT
This sequence comes from Protea cynaroides, assembly GCA_028583415.1. Classification (NCBI taxonomy): domain Eukaryota; kingdom Viridiplantae; phylum Streptophyta; class Magnoliopsida; order Proteales; family Proteaceae; genus Protea; species Protea cynaroides. Next base: position 45,512,317 of record CM053267.1, read on the forward strand.
CTATAAATAGCAGGTATTTAACTTAAGATATGAAGTCAACTCACAAGATAAGTGCCTTAGGACACCTCGGTCTTTGTAATCAACTCCAGTTGGTTTCGACACCCAAAACAATCATAGTAAATGGTCTGTGGAATTTACTTGAGTGAATTTAGATTATGGTTCAGTTTTTTTTTTTTTTTCTTGGACAGATCAAATATTTGATTTAAATACGTTCTAGTAAGCTAGATGCTGTTTGGTACTTTTATCTGTCGATTTATTTCTTTACTGTCTTTGTTGGGGGTGGGGGTGCGGGAGTATCAAAGGTATTTCAAATCTTAAAGAGGGCGTAGTGCAGGGGTCCGGCAGATGGTGATTACCCACGGATCAGCAGAGAAGACAAGACTCTTCATTTTGGATTGTAAATTGTGCACATTTGCTGAATCCTTACGTTACTTGCACACTCTGTTCCCTCTTTTATTAATAAGATTTTTTTTGGCCTTGCATATTACACAACAGTGATAATAGAATAGTTAAATCTACTGTGTGATGGGGGCACTAGGCTTTACTATGCAGTTGCCCCTTTTCCGCAAAAAATAAAAAATAAGATGAAAGGTCGAATACTGGAACAAAGAAGGAAAAAATAATAAGGGAGAGACAGACACAGCGATGACTTACAATCTTGTCTAGGTAGCTCTTAATAGTAGCATTTTTCTCACCAATCTCTATGTCCTTCTGTTCCAATAATTCAAGTAACTGTCGCTTGGACTTATGAAGCTCAGAAACTTCAGTTGACAAACGTTCGATCTCTCCATCTTTGGCAATCTTTAAACAATGGAACAACACGAAAAAATAATCAAGAAAGTACCCAACAAAAAAAAAGGAAAAAAAGCAAAGGTTTTTTTATATTTTGTTTTGATAAACCGAAAAATAAATAAAGTTCTTACGGCTTTGAGATGCAGCTGGTGCTTCTCGGCCTGAACTTCAGCGAGCTCTGCGAGTCGTTGTTCGAGGGTGGAAGTAAGTAGCGCATTTTGGGACTCGAGCTTGCCGAACTCAGCGTTGAGGGTAATGTACTTCTGCTCAAGGAGAGCACAGGTTTGCTCGGCAGTGATGGCAGAGGCATCGGCCTGAGCTTTTACGGTCTCGAGTTGGCGATGAAGGTCTCTGATGAAGGTGTCAGCCTTCTCGGCCACCAAAGAGGCATCGTGAGAGCACCGGTGAAACTCCTCGTCAGAGAGGAACAGCGGCATCGCGTGCCCTAACTACCCAATCGGGGTCAGAGAAACAATGGAAGAAACCAAAACAAATGGAAGAAAAAGATTGAATCGTTAGATTTTAATTTGGAAGAGACGAATGTAAGAGCGGGAGAAGTACCCAAGCAGCAACGATTGATTATCTAGGCACTAGGGAAGAAGTGTGGGAAGACAGAATAGACGAATGATGGAACTCTCTAGCTGGTTCGCTGCTCTATTGGCAAAATGACGATGAATTGCACATTTGTACCCACTCAAGGCGGCTATTTTGCAGCCCAATGGCCCAATCTGACCACCAAAACCCACCGTCCTTTTTTCATTGGACTTGGACCTGAAAAAGAAGGAACCACAAGTTGGGCCGACTCATGGGCTTTAGCCTGTTACCTTTTAACAATGACGGTGGCCAGTTAACCTTTTTCTTCTCTTTTCTTTTCTTTTCTTTTCTTTTCTTTTCTTCTTCTTCTTTTTTTTTTTTTTTTTTCTGGGTGTCATCACAACCAATAATACTTCTGTAAAAGTATTTTAAGGGAAATTTTATTTGTAACCAGGCCCGTTACAACATATTATTGTAACCACATTTCTTTGCTTTGGCCAAATCATTTACAAATTACACTCTCTTTTAGTTAAGTCATTTTTGTAATTTACTAGCTTACCTCTCCTCCCCTCTCTTGCTTGATATGTCAACTTGTTTCGATTGTTATCAATGGGAAGTAAGTTGGTAGTCAAACACTTAAACATGCATGGGATTGGTTTACAATGGGAAGCTTGGACTTATGTGGAATCCTGAGCCCTTAATCCCTCCAGATAGGAGTCGGGTGTTGGAACTCTGTTCTCTTCAGTGATTGGCTTGATTTTAGAATTTGCATTGACTGTCTATTGTCAAAACTCAGAATCAAACTCGGACGGAGGCTTTGTTCTTGGAGTGGAGGAGCAATCTTCGTTAGCTCCATTGCTTGAGTATAGAGACTAGAGATTTTATGAGTTGATATCTGATGATTACGTAAACTACCCGCTTATCACAAAGTGCCTCGTGGCACCATGCAAGGGTTCTTCCAGTTGTAGCACCGAAGATTCTAGCTATCTGGCCGCACACCCTAAAAAGGATGACTCCCATATTCTTGATCCGAAGAATGCAAGGATCTGATCTTACCATATTTAACCCAGCAAATCTTACCTTGTGGAGCTCGATAAATCTTACCTCAAATAGACTATCAGATCTTACTTTATTTATAGAGTGATCTAATATGGGACAAATCCATTCTTACCTTATTCAGCTCGCGTCCACGCTCCATAAATAGGGGCGACGCCTACATGTTCATTCACTTTCACTTCACCTTACTTTTACAAGATGAAATGCCTTTTATTTCTCCATCACTCTCCTGAAACCCAGTTCCCTCAATAAACCAAGTTTTAGGACTGTCTATACTTCAGAATAGTGACTTAGGCATAGGAGTTGCCCCCGGTCCAGAACCCCAACCTTTCCTGTGTATCTTCCTCATATCTTGCAGGCACGATCTAACTAGGATGACGACTATGCGATTTACAACATCAACAATATCCATTGTCTTGTTAAGAAAAACTGCAACTATGGTGCTTATGAAAAATTGGATGCAGTCGCGATGAGCTCTGGGCCCTTGTCGGTACATAACACGTTTACCAATCTTGGAAGAGATGACGACTCCCAGGGCCAAGACAAGAGGCACTTATCTAGTGGTTGCTGGGGTTCAAACCTCCATAAGATTGGGCATTTAAGTAGAATGCAATGACGAAGCTTCAAGCAAAGTAACCAACCACCATAGAAGCAAAACCAGACCCAGTTGTAGAGAAAAACCTATCCATTAACCAGTCAATAAACTTTAAGTGCTCATTGCTACATCTTTGTTCCCTTTATCGAAACAATAACCTCGCATAATCCCCAGAGTCAAAGCTTGTGTTACCCAAACCAACGAGCCAAAGAACTCTTCCAACCTCGCCATTTTGGATATTTTGATTCAAACCGGTTGGAATTTGATCTGAATCAGATTGAAAAAACTCTTTTAAGTCCTTGGAAACAACTAAGAAATCTCTGCAGAATCGGATACTGCTTCAGCCACGGAAATGAAGGCCCTAAGAAGCTATCATAGCTACAGTATAGAAGCTAGAGATCTGTCGGGATACTTATCTGGAACTTTCTATCACTCCTCCCTGAAGAGCATGCACACTGGAACAGGCTCCAAAACTGCAAGCAAACCAGCAAAAAGAAACCTACAGGAACCAAAGAAAAAGAAAAAAGACCACCATAAGATTATTTTTAGAAGCAAAACAAAGAGCACTCAAGGAAGCAAACCAACACACTATCCAAACAAATAAACCCAATTATATAAAATGGGATTTCCCCAAAAGAAAAAGAAGACCACAAAATTACTTGTCTTCGAAATGACCGGAAAGCCTTCAAACATGGGAACTTATTCTTAAATAAGAAGTCAAGACCTTTTCATAAAGCTCAAATACTTCACTTGGTTTGTCACCCGATGGAGTGTGAGACCGCATCAAGGGATACAAAGAGACTTCTTGCTGAACTCCGATAATGGAGGACTCTAGATCTCCCTTAATGAGGGAGGGATTAGACTCCACATCTGACTCAATGACTTCCCCTTCATCCTTATCATAACAAGGAAGAATCGAAAGAGACTCTAAATCTCTATGAAATTTTTGTTTACACGTTAGCTACAGTTCAAGGTTTTTTGGGGGATTCTTGGGTTTTTCTAGCTTTGTTATTTACAATTGGAAGATGAACATACTCACAGATTCGCTGCCAAATAATTAAAGATCTATTAAAAGGACATCTTTCTTCTACTACTTCCAGTCCTTTTAACCCCTCTCTCTCTCTCTCTCTCTCTCTCTCTCTCTCTCATGCAGCGTGATTGTGAGGATAAATGTAGCAGATTTACATCTTCAACCTCTTTAAATAATAGACACATCATTTTATAAAGGCAAAGAATGTATGATTTATGAATTTTATTTCTAACCTTGTTGGTTGCGAAGATGCACCATCAATTAAAGTAAAGGTATGGATACACAAACATTGTCCACATCTAGAGAAAGTCAAATTAAAGAATCATGATCCTCTCTTGTCAAGGTATCAATAGGAGATCTAGTGGTTGGGATGGTTGGGGTGTCACACCTCAATTCTGGACTAATCAGAATAATGTGATGAACAGTAAATAAACCAACAGTTCAATTAGGATCTCCGTTAGGTAGTACCCACCATATCGACCACACACACATTCCACAGTAATAATCAGAGATAATAAATAAATAAGCAAAAGTCTTGGTTTATAGTTTGCAATGTACAATAGAAAGGTTGGGTGGTCAAAAGTTAACGTTTATTGACACCGCCTCTATACACAGGGTGTGGAAGCCCGCCCGAAGGTTAACGTTTATCGTATTCCCCATCCACCTTACCATAACATTATACAACAAAGGTTAACGTTTATTGCTATATAATGCTATACCAACACGTAAGCCCCTGTTAGCGAGGGCTTGCAAACTGGACTCGCTGCTAACCAATCATAATGCCAAACAGTGTATCCAAGGCCTCACCCAAAGATCCCTCGGAACATCCATAGAGATAGAGCTAAGGCCCCGGTAGAGTCAAAGACTACAAGGACCGAGACCACCACCTCCCGATACTCTACGACATAATAGTTCTGCTAAGGTAATGGCGATACGACGATGCCAATGCACAAGACTTGAGTTAGAGATAGAGCTAAAGTGTTGAGACCCGCCAAAGGTTAACGTTTATTGACGTTCTCATCACACCTCCCCTGATACTCGCTCGCATCAAGCACATCAACCACACACATACAAGCACATGCCTATTCCTATCATCATCATCATCATCATCATGTTATAAACAATAAAGTAAATATGCATGAACAAGTAATAGAAATATTGGATGGCATGTTGTATGCACATTACAAACATATTCGCATAGAATCAAACATGGCATAGGACTCAAGAAATAGAAAATAAATTATTATTAATCAATTTAGTTTGGGGTTAAGGTTCCTCACCTTAGCTTGCTAAAAGATACTTTCCCAAGCTTTAGAATCATCTTTATAATGTTATTATATTGCTAGCAAACCTAACAAAGTCAATAGAATTTAATTAGAATTAATTCGGAATTTAAAAACCATTCTGTCAACTAAGGGTCGAAGCTAGGGTCGATGGGTCTATCGACCCTCCCTCTATTCTGAACTTCCCGAATGCTGAGGGTCGATGGTCAGAAACACCTAGGGTCGGATGGTCTATCGACCCTCGGTGCGACCCTTGGTGCACTCCCGGTCCAATTTCCACTTTTAACCCATTCTTCGTGTTTGGGGGTCCTATGGCTTGCTTCCTACATTCATTCAACAGTCATTCCATGGTCTAGAACCATGTATAATCCATCTAGATAGCTTTCGTGCATCCTCCTATGGTTTTCCATGAAAACCTAACCATGGATGGATGGTTTGGGTTTCTCTGAAATCCTACACTCAACCATATCTAACCTAAGGTCTGTAGAAACTCATGGAATTAGTATCCATACTTGAGAAGATTACTTTTCTCTGCAATTTCTTCTCCTTTTTGCTAAGCCTTCTTCCTAGCCTCCTTTCTTCCTCTTTTCCTTCTTCTCTCTTTCTCTCAATTCAATTAGGGTTGTGAAAGGAGTGAATGTGGCTTAGGAACGTCCTTTAAATAGACTAGGAATGTCCTATAATAATCCCATTGAGATTTGGAAGGAATCTCAACCGAAAATTAGGAAATTTCCTAATTTCAGTTTCGTCAGAAACCGAGGGTCAATGATCCCGTCGACCCTAGGGTCTTAAGCTGTCCGACCCTCCCTTCAAAACTGAGGGTCTGACTTTCCGTTTTGGGAGGTCCGACCCTGCTTAGCTGGGTGTGCGACCCTTCCCTAAAATTAAGTGTTTTTGGGTCGATTTTATACCTGGGATCTTGATCTCCTTCATGCCCTTGGTCCATTTGACTCGACCATGATGGGTAAACCTGGTTCAAGGTGGTAAGACCGGGTTAGTTTGACACGGGTCTTACAAGAGTACTATTTGACTCTGGGGCCACGCACTCCTTCGTCTCTATTTCCTTTGGGAAGCGAATGGAGTTACCGATCAAGCACTTGAACCCAAGCTTGATAGTTCGTTCTCCACTAGGAGTCGAAGTGGCTTGGATCGAATATTATGGGCCGAGTACAGTTTGTACTGAGGGCCGAGACTTAGAAGCAAGTTTGGTACTACTCGAGATGGCAGACTTTGACGTCATCTTGGGAATGGATTGGCTAGGCCACCATTCGGCTATCATATTATGTGGTGAAAGGAAGCTTGTACTTACAGACCAGAGGGGAAAGGTGTCACACCCCAAATTCTGACCCAACCAGAACGGTGTGAGTGAACCGTCATTGAACCAACGGTTCACACCAGGATCTCGAATAGGCCGTGTCCACCCATACAAACCAATTACACATAACCACAATCAGAATATAAATATACAGTGGAAGACTTTAAATAGAATGAACCGAGTATCTATTGATAATTTAAATAAATATCCCATTATTTAAATTCAATCATAAAATAATAATCTTTTACATCTCTTAATAACAAACAAAAATAACCGAAATAAATAAATAAAACAAATCACAGGTACACGCAGAAAGGGCACTCGCATGAAGCGTCATGCTCGTCCTCTCCTGCCTGTACGTCCAACACCGCAGCACCACCATACGCCGGAGCGTTTACGTAATCGTCCACAGTATAACCTGCATCAACATCTAAAACAATGTATATACAAAGGGTGAGCACACAACACAGCTCAGTAAGACAATCAGACAGTTTCACAAGATTATGCATGAGTAACAATCATTTTATGCTGTGGTCTGGTTTTAAGTTTGCAATGTGCTATAGAAAGGTTTGGTGGCCCCCGCACCTCTATACACGAGTGTGTGGCGTCGCACAGTAATCACACTACCACCAACCCACATGCACCCATCATGGAATAGAGATAGAGCTAAGGTATACCCGCACCTCCCCTGATACTCTACCCATACCAGTACCTAAGCCCCTACTGGCCAAGGCTCGCAAACTGGGCTCGCAACTAACCAATCCTATATGTCAACAATGTATGCTCTATCCCAAACACAGCCGTCTACGGCATAGAGATAGAGCTAGAGCGTGCAGGCCGGGTCGGAGACCTCCAAAACCTCACCTCCCCCTGATACCCTATCCGCAACTAACCCACTAGGATAAAAACAATACGCAGGTAGACCCTATCCCAACACAACTCCCTACGGCATAGAGATAGAGCTAAAGCATCGTGGACAAGGCAGCGTCGACTCGGAATCCTCAGTACCACCCAACGATGGTCGGGACAACATCAATATCGGAGACCAACGTACCACGATCTTCCCCTGATACCCCACCCGTACCAAGCATGTTAAGATAGAATACTACAAAAGGTGCCAGTGTGAAGAGCGATCCCAGGCCCATGCCCCACTCCACACACCAACGAAAACAATCACATGCCTAACAATCACATCCTATGAATGCATGAACAATAATAATAACTGAAAGTAAAGGATGGCATGTGAATATGCACAAACATCACATCATAGATATTCAATGATTAACAACGATTTATTGTCCATTAATTATTAGGTTTAGGTCAGATTCCCTTACCTGACGCTCGTTCGATCACTTGCTCCACGTCACAAGATCCAAACGATATGTCACAAAGTCCTACATAATATTAGGGTTCCATTAGAATATATTATTTAGGGTTTCATGTTGGTCGGAACCCAACATGGTTACAAAATACCCTCACAGAGCTGACCGGTGGCATGTACCGATCGCAGCTCTGTAGGAAAGACTGGCGACCGGTATGGTCAGCCGGTCCCCCACAGATAACCTCCCGAGAGGTAGCGGTCGCAACATACCGGTCGCACTATGTGCAACCGGTATAGTCGACCGGTATGTCTCCGGAAGACCATACATGGGTTCTTCGACTGCCGTCGATCATCCTCCATGGATTTTCAAGGTTTCTCCTATCCATCCTAAGTCTAGGCTTTGAGTTAGAGCTATCCCCAACTCATTCAAGTCTCGTTTCGATGAATATCATCTCGAAACTCGAATCTAGGGTTTGACGGCAACTTAGGGTTTATTGGCCAATTTAGGGTTTTAGATCAATACCTACTTTGCATGGTATTGATCCACCCACATAACTAACATAGGGTAAGAAGATGGATCCAAACACTTACCGTTGACAGGTGTAGCGAGAGCTTCGTCAAACGGTAATGGCGGCACCTCCTCCTTCTTCTTAGCTCCTTCTCCTTTCCAAGCTCTTTCTCTTCTCTAGGGTTTGTGAAAGACAATGGAAAGGATTTGAGGGGTTTAAAGGTGTATTTATAGGCTAGAAATAGGGTTTAGTAACCCTACTAGGATTAGGAAACTTCTAGGATTCGAAATCAGGAAAGTGGGACCCGCAGAGACTAATTTCCAAATTTCCGCACATAGCTATCCAGGCCATACCGGTCGACCGGTACCATCATCCGGTACCATCGACCGGTATACCTAAAATCAGGTATAATTGGTCGACTTCGGTCCGATTTCGTACCTGTTTGTTATCTGCTTGCCCCGTCTGGCTCGGTGATGATCGGAAGACCTGTCACGACACAAAACCAAGGTTTAGACCGGGTTTTCAGAGTGCGGGTCTTACAAAAGGAGTATAGCTTCACTGGGACCAAGTTACCTAGGAAGCGAAAGCTGATCCTCTCCGCCCTAAAAGCTAAGAGATGCTTAGAGAAAGGGGGAGTGGGGTATCTAGTATCTGTAGTCGATATCACGGCGGAGTCACAAAAGATGGAAGATATAGATGTGGTCCGAGAGTTTCCAGATATGTTTCCAGAGGATCTTCCAGGACTACCATCTGACAAGGTTACAGAGTTCGTGATAGACCTTATGCCAGGTTCGGTGTGAGTGTCTAAAGCACCATACAGGATGGCACCTACCGAGTTAAAGGAGTTGAAGACCCAGTTACAAGAGTTGTTGGATAAGGGCTTCATACGACCTAGCATATCACCTTGGGGAGCACCTGTATTATTTGTCAAGAAGAAGGATGGAAGTGTAAGGCTATGTATTGACTACCGTGAACTGAACAAGTTGACTATCAAGAACCGGTATCCTTTGCCTAGGATCGATGATCTTTTCGATCAGTTACAGGGTGCAAAGGTTTTCTCGAAGATCGATCTCCGATCGGGGTATCACCAATTGAAGATCAAGGCCGGAGACATTCCGAAGACTGCTTTCAGGATGAGGTATGGGTATTATGAGTTTCTAGTTATGTCATTCGGGTTGACCAATGCCCCAGCGTCGTTCATGGAACTGATGAACCGAGTGTTTCATGATATGTTGGACACTTCGGTCATCGTATTCATCGATGATATTTTGGTCTACTCAAAGGACATGGAGGCCCATGCAACACATTTGAGGGCAGCCCTACAACGGCTGAGACAGGGGAAGCTTTATGCTAAGTTCAAGAAGTGTGAGTTTTGGCTGAAGGAAGTGACTTTCTTGGGCCATGTAGTATCTGGAGACGGTATCAAGGTTGATCCAAGTAAGATAGCTGCTATAGTAGGATGGGAAGCACCGAAATCTGTTGCAGAGATTCGTAGTTTTCTTGGGTTAGCTGGTTATTATAGAAGATTCGTGGAAGACTACTCCAGGATCGTTGTTCCACTCACCAGATTGACCAAGAAGGGAGAGAAATTCATATGGACAAATGAATGCGATAAATGCTTTCAGACTTTGAAATCAAGACTAGTCTCTACACCTACCTTGACCATCCCAGAACCAAGAGTACCGTTTACCTTGTATACGGATGCTTCAGGGATGGGTATCGGGTGTGTATTGATGCAAGGAGAACAGGTGATTGCTTACGCATCCAGACAGTTAAAGGAGCATGAGAAGAATTATCCTACGAATGACTTGGAGCTAGCAGCGGTGATACACGCAATCAAGACTTGGAGACACTACTTGTACGGTGAGAAGTTCCAGATTAAATCGGATCACAAGAGTTTGACCTACCTTTTTACTCAGAAGGATCTGAATATGAGACAGAGGCGATGGCTGAAATTGGTAAAGGATTATGACTGCGACATCCAGTACCATCCGGGTAAGGCAAATGTTGTAGCCGACACCTTAAGCAGAAAGTGGGCATCGAAACCTGAGGTCGGGCCAAGTACAAATGCTTCATTGTGTGCTTCAGCCTCAAGTTCAATTGAAGGCGATGAAGAGTATATATTAGAGACTGCAGAAGATCCAGTCGAGCAAGGCTTAATTCATAAGTTCCCCATGATGTTCGCAGCTTTAAAGATCTCACCGGGTCTAGTTGATGAAGTCAAGGTAGCAATCCTACAGGATCCACATCTCAAGACAGTGCAAGAAGACCTAGAGAAGGGTACGAGCAATCCAGACTTTACCTTGGATTCAGACAAGGTACTCAGGTATCGTGGACGGTTATGTATACCTGAGAGTAAAGACTGCGATATCAGAAATCGAGTTATGACTGAAGCTCATTACACTCCATATTCGGTACACCCAGGAAGTACCAAAATGTATCATGATTTAAGAAGACTATATTGGTGGAGGGGTATGAAAGCTGATATAGCTCGCTTCGTGTTCCAATGTCTGAATTGTCAACAAGTTAAAGCAGAAAGGCAAAGACCTGCAGGTTTACTACAGCCACTACCGGAGCTTGCATGGAAGTGGGATTGCATTACTATGGATTTCGTCACTGGCCTACCTTTGACACCAAGGTCAGTGGATGCGGTTTGGGTAATAGTCGATCAACTCACCAAGACAGCTCGATTTATTGCGGTAAGACCTCAGTATACCATGGAGAAGCTGGCCAAGTTATATGTTGATAATATCGTCAGACTTCATGGCATCCCAAAGAGTATAGTTTTCGACAGAGATCCCCGTTTTACATCAAAGTTCTGGGAAGGATTACAGAAAGCTATGGGAACAAAGTTGAAGTTCAGTACAGCTTTCCACCCTCAGACAGACGGGCAGTCAGAAAGGACTATTCAAATTTTAGAAGATATGCTCCGAGCTTGTGCATTAGACTTCAAAGGAGCTTGGGACGAGAAGTTATCACTTATCGAGTTTGCGTATAACAACAGCTATCAAGCTACAATTCAGATGGCTCCATATGAAGCACTCTATGGGAAGAAGTGTCGGACACCTCTGTTATGGAACGAGGTGGGAGAAAGAAGAATTGTAGGACCGGATTTTGTCGAAGAAACTTGTCGAGTGATTGATCAAATCAAGGAGAGAGTAAAGACAGCTCAAGTTCGACAAAAGCACTATGCGGATAATCGACGTCGAGATTTGGAGTTTGCAGTGGGTGACAAAGTATTCTTGAAGATATCATCGGTGCGTGGTCTGAAGAGGTTTGGTAAGAAGGGGAAGCTATGCCCCAGGTATGTGGGACCATACGAGATATTGACCAGACGTGGTAATGTAGCATATCAGTTGGCTCTACCACCATCTATGTTAGGCGTTCATAATGTGTTCCATGTATCATTGTTGAAGAAGTATATCAGAGACCCATCACACATCTTGACCGCTAATCCTCCAGACTTGACTAAAGACTTAACCTTTGAAGTAGTACCTGTGATGCTCTCAAGCCGAAAGGTACAACAATTTCGAACCAAGGATATCCATTATGTGAAAGTGCATTGGAGAAGCCAAGATGTCAAAGAAATTACTTGGGAAGAGGAGAGCCCGATGAGGAAGGAGTATCCTAACCTTTTCGACGATCAAGGTACGTTCAAATTTCGAGGCCAAAATTTCTTTTAAGGGTGGGGGAGTTGTGAAACCTACATGCAAATTTCGGGGATGAAATTTCTTTTAAGGGTGGGGGAGTTGTAAGACCCGCACTCCATAAACTCGGTATAAACCTTGGTTTTATGTTGTAGCAGGTCTTCCGATCATTACCGGGCCAGACGGGATGAGCGGATGACAAACAGGTATGAAATCGGACCAAAGACGACCAAATAGTCATCATTTTATGTTGACCGGTCGATGGTACCGGTCTTGGTACCGGTCGATCGGTCAGGTCTGCGCAGCTAAGTGCGGAGATCCAGAAATTGGTCTCTGCGGGTCCCACTTTTCTGATTTCGAATCCTAAGACTTTCCTAATCCTAGTAGGGTTACTAAACTCTATTTTTAGCCTATAAATACACCCTTAAACCTCCTCAAATCCTTTCCATTGTCTCTCACAAACCCTATAGAAGAGAAAGAGGTTGGAAAGGAGAAGGAGCTAGGAAGAAGAAGGAGGTGCCGCCATTACCGTTCGACGACGCTCTCATTACGCCAGTCAACGGTAAGTGTTTTAACCATTCTTCTTACTCTATGACTCTAGGATAGTTGTTTTGGGTGGATCAATACCATGCAAAGAAGGTATTGATCTAAAACCCTAAATTGGCCAATAAACCCTAAGTTGCCGTCCAACCCTAGATTCGAGTTTCGATATGATATTCATCGAAATAAGACTTGAATGAGTTGGGGATAACTCTAACTCAAAGCTTAGACTTAGAATGGATAGGAGAAACCCTGAAAATCCATGGAGAATGATCGACGGTTGTCGAAAAATCAAGTGTATGGTCTTCCGGAGACATACCGATCGACCATACCGATCGATAATTTTGTCACAGTGCTGCGACCGGTATGTTGCGACCGGTCAGATCTGAAAGGCTGGTTTTGGACTTTGTTAGTTTTCGACCAATGTGAAACCCTAAGAAATTATTCTAATGAAACCTAATAATATTATAGGACTTTGTGATAGTACGTTTGGATCTTGCGACGTGGAGCAAGTTATCGAACAAGCGTCAGGTAAGGGAATCTGACCTAAACCTAATAATTAATGGACAGTAAATCTTTGTTAATAACCTGAATATATATGATGTGTTGTTTGTGCATCTTCGCATGTCATCATTTACTTTCAGTTATTATTATTGTTCATGCATTGATAGGATGTGATTGTTATGCATGTGATTATTTTCGTTTGTGTGTGGAGTGGGGCGTGGGCCTGGGATCGCTCCTCACACTAGCACTTTTTGTAGTATTCTATCTTAACATGCTTGGTACGGGTGGGGCATCAGGGGAAGGTCGTGGTACGGTGGTCTCCGATATTGATGCTAGCCTGGCCATGGTTATGTGGCACTGTGGTCTCCGAGTCGACGCTGGCTTGTCCATGATGCTTTAGCTCTATCTCTATGCCATAGGGAGTTATGTGGGGATAGGGTCTACCTGCGTTATGTTTTTATCCTAGTGGGTTAGTTGCAGATAGGGCATCAGGGGAGGTGTGGGAATGCCTTAGCTCTATCTATATGCCGTAGACGGCTGTGCTGGGATAGAGCATACATTGATGACATATAGGATTGGTTAGTTGCGAGCCTAGTTTGCGAGCCCTGGCCAGTAGGGGCTTAGGTACTGGTATGGGTAGAGCATCAGGGGAGGTACGGGGGTATCTTAGCTCTATCTCTATTCCATGATGGGTGCATGTGGGCAGATGGGGGTGTGAACCATGCTGTGCCACACACTCGTGTATAGAGGTGCGGGGGCCACCAAACCTTTCTATAGCACATTGCAAACTTAAACCAGACCACAGTATAAAATGATTGTTACTCATGCATAATCTTGTGAAATTGTCTGATTGTCTTACTGAGCTGTGTTGTGAGCTCACCCTTTGTATATACATTGTTTTTAGATGTTGATGCAGGTTACACAGTGGATGACTATATGAACGCTCTGGAGTATGGAGGTGTAGCTGCTCTGGGTGTACAGGCAGGAGAGGACGAGCATGACGCTTCATGCGAGTGCCCTTTCTGCGTGTACCTTTGATTTGATTTTATTTATTTATTTCAGTTATTTTTGGTTGACTTTTAAAGAGGTGTAATGATATTATATTTTATGATTGGATTTGAATAATTGGATACTTATTTAAATTATCAATAGATACTCAGTTCATTCTATTTAAAGTCTTCCGCTGTATTTATTTATATTTTAATTGTGGTTATGTGTAATGGTTTGTATGAGTGGACATGGCCTATTCGAGATCCTGGTGTGAACCGTTGGTTCAATGACGGTTCACTCACACCATTCTGGTTGGATCAGAATTGGGGTGTGACATGATTCCTTACATTGGGTTTGGTATTACAATTTACACTATAAATTCCTACTCTTGATGTTCTAAGGCTTCAGAAACAAGGTTCATACCTTATTTGTTGCAGGGAATCAGTATAACTCTTCTCTCAGCCTTCTCCTTAGTTTTTTCTCTTTATCCCGACTCTTCCTTCTCTTCCTCTAGGGTTTGCTAATGTTCCAAAAGAGTGAAAAAGGGTTGAGAGATGTCCTTTATATAGAAAAAAAACTCTCCATATAGAGTTCTCTAATAATAGGAAAGAGACCCTCCTCAATTTAGGAAAGTTTTCAAGTTCGGAGTCTGATTTGGAGTCTTAAGGTCGATGGCCTACGGTCGCAGAACCCATGGACTGTAGTATCAATGGTCTGTGATCTTTGTTTCTTACCATATGGTCGACCATACCTACCTAGGTATTCGACCATACGTATACTTTTTAGAGTGTTGGGTCGATTTTCATACCTAGTTTATGATCCTACTTCACATGGTCGGTCCACTTGGTCCAGAAATGATGGGAAGACCTGGCACGACATGGTTAAACCGGGTTAGTGGAGTGCGGGTCTTACATGGGGAGTTGAATAAGGGAAAGGAAATGTGGTTACTCCGAATCAATTGCAACCCTTCTTCCTCTTCAAGTTCCTGTAACCCTTTTTCCTCTTCAAGTTCCTACAACCCTTCTTGTAAGACCCGTATCGTACTAACCGGTCTTACCACCTTGAATCAGGTCTTCCTATCATGGTCGGGCCAAGCAGACCAAGTGCGTGAAGAAACCACAAGACCAGGTATGAAATTGAACCCAAAAACAGTCAATTAGGAGTGTGTGGTCGCATACCTAAACAGGTGTGGTCGATCACACCTCAGATTAAAGCGACCACAGAAATCTGGGTCATCTGTCGCAAGTTTTGGATTGTGTGGTCGACGGGTTCTACGACCACACCTATGACCACACGAACCCAGTCAGACTCCGTGATTAGGAAACCTTCCTAATCCGAAGGGGGTTCTTTCCTAATCTAAGTAGAGCTTTATATGGAGGGTTTTCCTCTATATATAGGATGTTCCTTAGCCTCTTTCATCCTTTTAGAACTCAAACTGAAAGAGAGAGAAAGAGAAGAGGAGGAAGAGAAGGAGAATTGAAGAGGAAGACTAAGAGGAGGAAATTTAGAGAGAACTTTGAATCTTCAACAAGTTTAAGGTATGAAAACAAACCCCATATCAATTGAATGCCTATAATAGATCATGAAGGAAATAGGGATTCAAAGTGAGACTCAATCATCAATCCATGGACAAATTCTAAGAGATCCATGGAAGGAATCTATTAGGATGATGGATTGTGTAAGACTACTAATTTTAAATCATAGAACAATCATAGGAAGGATCATGATGATAATTCAAGGAATCAAAACATGAAGGAATTGAGTTGAGAGTGAAAAGTTGACCATCACATGTGTGGTCGCATGTGTGGTCGCATGATATATATGCGACCATATGAGACACACATATCCGACCACACACCCTCGAGAAGTCCAGGGAGGGTGTGGTCGCTTGTGTGGTCGTAGAAATTGAGACCACAGGTGCAGCCACACCTGCGACCACTCAGTTTCTGTTAGTCTGAATTGCTGGAAATAAATTTTAATTTAAAATTTATAAATTTGTTAGGTTTCCAAATGGTCTAAAAGTGATTTACAAAACTTGAATGAGGAACTACCATCGACCAAAGGTGAGGGAACAAGACCTAAACTAATTAACTAATAACAAGCTGTTTTACTTATTGAGTTTAATGCCATGATTGATTCTATGCTTATATGCTTGTAATGTGCATTTCACATGTCATCCAATATTCCTGCTATTACTACTAATGCATATTTAATTCTGTTTATTTCTAACATGATGATGATGATGATGCTAGGAATAGGCATGTGAATGTATGTGTGTGGTTAGTGTGCTTGATGCGAGTGGAGTATCAGGGGAGGATGTGACATTGTGGTTCATCCTCGTCACTAGACTCTAGCTCTATCTCTACTCAAGTCTTGTCCACTGACATCATCGTATCGCCATTACCTTAGCAAAATTATTACGTCGTAGGGCATCAGGGGAGGTGGTCTCAGACCGTGTAGTCTCTGACTCTGCCGGGGGGCCTTAGCTCTATCTCTATGGACGTATTGAGGGATGTTGGAGTGAGGCCTTGGATACACTATTTGGCATTAGGATTGGTTAGTTGCAAGCCTAGTTTGCAAGCCCTCGCCAATAGAGGCTTACGTATTGGTATGGGTAGGGCATCAAGGTAAGTGTTATGCGGTGTTTGATCCGGACACTTTAGCTCTATCTCTATTCCATAATGGGTGCATGTGGAACAGTAATGGTGTTTGATCTATTGGGCGACTTCACACACTCGTGTATAGAGGTGCGGCGGTCACCAATCGTTTTTATAGCACATTGCAAACTTATAAACCAGACTAAAGATATGAATTGAATGCATGCATATGTTTGTTGCATTGTTTTGTTTACTCACTGAGCTCAAGTTGGAGAGCTAACCCTCGCGTAAGAAATTCTTTTTAGTTTCTAATGTTGTAGATATTATGGTTGAAGATTATGTCGACACGCCAACATATGAACATGTGACAGCTGTGGATGTACAAGCTGTGGAGGACGAATATGGCTCGTCAAGCTAGTGTTTCAACTATGGATACGCTTAGTGTTTAACTTTCGTATTTGGATATTTGTAATATGTATTAAATTATGTTTTTGTTACTTAGAGATAACTGGAATATTAATTATTTAACATGATTAGACCTCAGTTAATTATTAATAAAACTTCCGCTATTTATTTTATTATCTCTGATTAATGTGAAATATGTTTTGGTTTAACATGGTTGGCATAGCCTATATGAGATCCTGGTTGAACCATTGGTTTATTGAGGGTTCATCACACCATTCCGGTTGGTACATAATTGGGGTGTGACACTTCTTCCTCTTCAAGTTCCTGCAACCCTTCTTCCTCTTCTTCAACTCCCCCTTTCTTTTTTTATTTCTTTTTCTTCTACTAAAACCTAAGGGGGGGTTGTGAACCCGTCAGGGAAGGATAAAGGAGGAGACTGTTGCTACTGCCAACAATAGTAGCAGGTTCTTCTTTGTCTTCAGCAGGAGAATTGAGCTCCATACGATTAATTTTATAACACCAAGATCAATGAGACTCATCCCGACGTTCGTAGTCCTTTCTTTTTCACTTTCCTCTTAGCTCCTTATACAAGCTCGATGATATTCCTTTCATCATGATCCGATCTTTAATTTCTACTTCTATCACACCCTATTTCTGGTGGAACCAAAAGTGTGAATGAACCGCCAATGAACCAACAGCTAAAGCCTAGATTATATAAAACCATGCCAACCATCAAACTATACATTGAATCATAATCAGAATAAATAAATAATAGCGAAAGTCTTTATTAAATAATAAACTGAGTGACTAGGTGATAAATAATAATTAAACCAATTATCTCAATGACTAAAACATAAGTAAATATCTCATTACAAGTTCACAATCCAAATACATAAATAAGCCCTAAAGATAGACACAATAGAGATACTTGCATGACGAGTCTTGCTTATTCTCCATCGTCTATATGTTCACAGCCGCTACTCTTCCAAGAGAAGGTAAATTGACGTAGTCATCCACAGTATAACCTGCATCATCAGAAACTAAAAAGAAATGATATCGTGGGATGAGCTCACAACTTAGCTCAGTGAGAAACAAAACATGCAGCAAGCAATATGCATGATGTGGCATTCAATCATTTGGTCAGGTTTTAATTTACAATGTGCTATGGCAAGGATAGGCTACAACCACACCTCCATACACGAGAGTGTGAGCACAACTAACAATCAAGCTCCTACCAAAACCGCCATCATCCTGTAAGGACAAATGTCCACCCACGCTGATGAACGGTAATGATTTGAAGTCCCCACCTAGATTAATGTCTAGGACCTAAAATGTAGTCTCATCCTCAGACAAGACTTCTATTGACTCATGACCCAACATATTGGTTTTGATCTATCAGATAATGGGTAAGCGTTCAAGGTACAGTTTGGAAAGGTGTTAGGCACCCAAAGCTGTTCGACGGGGTTACTACTGTATTTTTTGTCAAAGATGCCAGCAGGGGACCAGCGTCGGTTCGGAGAGATCAGGGGTTACCCCTCCACCTCCAAGGAACCAGCAACCAAATGACTGTCGAACGGATGCAGGCGATGATCAAAACGCAGCTCGAAGGGACGAGAGAGATCCCGAAGGAGGCTCGGCCGCTCCAAGACAGTGGGTCGGTGCGATTCAATTTGGTTTGATCAGAGGCTCATCTGGGGCAAAGCAAGCCAGAATACCGGCGAAGGAGTGGTTAAGAGGCAGACAACACATCCAGTTTGGGTCCTTCTCATCCTGGTTAGAACTTGAGAAAAGGGGAAGAGATAGGAGGAGATCTCGCTCGGCGTCAAAGAGCAAGCCATCCAGTCGGTGGTTCGTCGGCATTCCTCCCCCAAAGAGCCGACCACGCACATCTATAAGGCTGTGAATCCTAGGAGATTGCGGCGTCTATGCCATACGAGGGGACCCAAGGCCGGGAGAAGACAATCCTCACAATCATAGGGGGATCGGGCAGCAGGGAACACATCTAACCGGTCAGCCAAAGCCTAACCGATCAGCCAAAGCCTAACCGGTCAGCCAAAGCCTATTCCCGTCTAGTAGCAAAAACGGAGTGGCCTTCAAAAAAGACACGAACTGTAGAAATCATCACCTTCAGCGAAGAAGACCTCGTCAACATGGCAGTCCCCAATGAAGATGCTATTGTCTTCACTGTCGGGATCGGACACTGCGACGTCGCCAAGTGCCTGGTGGACACATGGAGCTTGGTGGATATCATATTTACCATGCGTACCAGATGATGCAGTTAGGGGACTACCAGCTCTAACCCATCACCTCTGACCTTATTAGCTTTCTGAGGGACCCGGTGACAGTGAAAGGGGCATCCAATTGCCTGTAGTGCTCGGCCAACAACCCAAGTAACAAAGGGTGATGGTGGAATTTATGGTGGTGGACCGGCCGTCCAGCCACAATGTGATTCTCGGCCATCTATCCTTAAACAAGCTCAAGGCATGCATGTCCACCTACTATCTCGTGATGAAGTTTTCGATGGAGAACGGGGTCGGTGAATGCCGAGCAGACCAAGTGGTCTCAAGAAGATGGTATGCAACAGAGTAGAAAAATAGCCAAAGAGCCCTGAAAGCAGCACCAATTCACATAGTTGATTTTCGAGACATTAACTAGCCGAGCAGGGTAAAACCAACCAAGGAGTTACAGCAAATTCCGGTGGCGGACGACCTCCCCGAAAAGACATTATAGGTCGACTCCTTGTTACCTGAAGACAAGAAGATGGAGCTGGTAGGGTTCCTAAGGCAGAACCTAGATGTGTTCGCATGGTCGGTCTCGGAGATGCCAGGAATCCCAAGGAAAGTGATCGAACATCACTTGGCGGTTGACCCCCAACATTGCCCAGTTAGACAGAAGAAGAGGAATTTCGCGCCTCCCCGGTAGTCTATTATAAACGAGGAAGTCTAGAAATTATTAGTAGCCAGCTTTATAGAGAAGGTGGCCTATCCAGACTGGCTGGCGAACATGGTCATGGTGCCCAAGGTAAGCAAAAAGTGAAGGATCTGCATAGATTTCACAGACCTCAACAAAGCCTGCCCTAAAGATAGCTAACCACTGCCACGCATCGATCAGTTGATAGACGCTATGGTTGGACACGAACAGCTCAATTTCCTTGACGCGTACTCAGGGTACAATCAAATCAAGAAGAGGAAGTCAGACGAGGAGTGCACCTCCTTCATCACCAACCAAGGGTTTTTTTTTGCTATATGATCATGCCTTTTGGCCTAAAGAACGCAGGGGCCACCTATCAAAGGTTGGTGAACAAAATATTCAGAGATTAGATAGAAACATGGAGGTATATGTCGACAACTTTCTAGTCAAGAGCCAGCAAGCCGACCATCACCTAGCCGACCTGGGCGAAACATTCCAAGTCCTTCGCAAGCACAACATGAAGCTGAATCCCACCAAGTGTGCTTTCAGGGTCGCATCTGAGAAATTCTTTGGTTTCATGGTCTCACAGAGGGGGATAGAAGCAAACTCTTTGAAGATTACGACCATATTAAACATGGTCGCACCGACCAGACCCAAATAGGTACAAGAGCTGAATGGCCGCATAGTTGCCCTCGGCCGCTTCATGTCAAAATCGATCGAACGATGCCTTCCCTTCTTCAAGACACTGAAAGGAGCTGGGAAGTTTGAGTGGATTGGCACACCTTCGAAGACCTCAAGGCTTACTTTTCCTCCCCGCCTCTACTGGTCAAACCTAAGTGTAAGCACCCCATTTTTGCCACCCTCTGTGTAAGTGAACCAATATGGCAGGTTTATGGCCTTTAACCCAAAGATTTGTGATTTTTCACTAATCCCCACAGCAGGGTCATGGGCTATTATCTACATAGATGCATAGGTCATAGAATTATCTTCGAAACGAGACCAGAATTGCTCAATTCCGATATCAAATGAGGAAGATATGACCATTTTAGTCGGATGATACATATAAGGGAGGTTTCTGAAATTATTATAAATAATCCCAGGGGCCTTCATGCAAATTATCCTAAGTCGGACCGTTTGAATTTCAAATCATCATATCTTGATCATCCCACATCGGATTCAAATGATTCTAAGACTATTATTCTTCATTCATGATGTTCTACAAAGTGGACGTAAAAAATCCCGGGTAGAAGTCACCAGTGGGTCCCATGCAAACTTGCATGCAAAATGATCGTTAGAACTTCAAAGCTTTATATCTTTCCCGTTCTACATCAGATTCAGATGATTCCAAGACCATTATTCTTCATTCATGACGTTCTACAAAGTGGACGTAAAAAATCCCGGGTAGAAGTCACCAGTGGGTCCCATGCAAGCTTACATGCAAAATTATCGTCAGAACTTCAAAGCTGCATATCTTTTCCGTTCTACATCGGATTCAGGTGATTCCAGTCTCATTATGTTCCATTTTTAGTGCTCTACAAAGTGGACGTAAAATATTTCCGGTAAAAGCCTCCGAAGGATCTCATGCAGAATGGTCAGCCAAATTATCGATAATTGGTCCGTTTAAACTTCAAAAATTCATAAGTTGACCATTTTACTTCCAAATGAGGTGATTCAAGTTCCTATATTCCTCATTTTTTATGTTCTACAAAATGAATGCAAAAAATTTGGAATAGAGGCTATCGGAAGATTCCGTGCGAAATGACAGTGGGAATGGTCCATGAAATGACAGAGAGAGAAAACTCAGTTAATTCCAATCAATCCAGTCAACTCAGCTCAACCCAAGCCAGTCATTGGCCCAACCCGATCAATCCTTGTCGATCCGGACCAATTCATGGTGGCACATATGCATATATTTCTTTTATATATTATTATGTAATGTATAATATATTATAATATATCATATAATATATACATATTTCTTATATGTATATTATATTATATATATTAATATATTAATATATTATATAATTATATATATATATGTTTTATATATGGAAAATAGGAAAGGATCGAGAAGATTAGAGGAAAAAAGGAAAAGAATCGAGGAGAGAGGGAGAAGATCGAGAAGATTTGAAGAAGAATAAATCGAGATGAAGAAGATTGGAGAGAGAAAGAGAGAGAGTCGAGAAGATAAGGAGAAGATTAGAGAGGGTGGTGAAAGGGAAGGAATAAAAAAAGGAAAAAAAATAGAATCGAGAAAGAGAAATCCCGAAGAGAAAGGTGGGATCCGAAAAGAAGAATATCGGGGGAAACCGAGAAAGAAAGAAAAAAAAAGAAAAGGAGAAGAGAAGAAGAGGGAGAGAAGGACAAGTGGGGGGAGAGAAAAAAAGATAAGTAGGAGCTGGAGGAGGAGAAATCCGGAAGAGAGAGGTGGGATCCGAAAAGAAGAAAGTCGGGGGAAACCGAGAAAGAAAAAAGAAAAAAAAGGAGAAGAGAAGAAGAGGGAGAGAAGGACAAGTGGGGGGGAGAGAAAAAAAGATAAGTAGGAGCTGGAGGAGGAGAAATCCGGAAGAGAGAGGTGGGATCCGAAAAGAAGAAAGTCGGGGGAAACCAAGAAAGAAAAAAAAAAGAAAAGGAGAAGAGAAGAAGAGGGAGAGAAGGACAAGTGGGGGAGAGAAAAAAGATAAGTAGGAGCTGGAGGGAAGAAGAAGAGGTGAGAGGCTGGAAAATAGAGAGAGAGAAAGGCGAGATGTAAAGAAGGGAGAGGAAAAGAAAAAAGAAAAAAAATAGAAAAGAAGGGGGGAAGACCGAGAAGAAGGAGGAGAGTAGAAGAGAAAAGAAGAAGAAGAAGTAGGGATTGCGGAATACCTACTCTACCGACGATTGACCTGCTGCTCGCCGACCTTTGCTGTACGCGTGATCAGGTAAGCCCGCACCCCTTGTTTAGGTTTGTTATTTCATCAGGCCATTTGTCTTCACCTGTTATCACATCCATCACCACCTGTCCTTACCTCTGGCCGACACCAACCAATACATCTCAATCGACTAACTTGGCTGCAAAACCGCTCAGCTTCCATTGATTTCCAGCCTCCATGTGATCACCCTTATCACGATCTTCAAAATAAATATCACCCTCATCGAAACTGCTACCATCAAACCCTCCATAAACCAGCAGCCTAACCTAACTACCTTAATCTCTCACCCACTCCCGCAAGCCATCCTCTGCACCTGCAGCAATCCATCATCCCTGAAGCCTTCCCACATCATGATAGAATAGTACCTACTCGTCAACTTCCACCACACCTCATGACCAGACTTACAACCTTGCTGTAAACCCAATACGGTAAGCCACCAGTACCTCTCACCAGATCAACATCAACCCCACTTGATCAGTAGCCCTCATCCAACCATCTAATCGGCATTCCTTATCTTACCCCTAATCTTTCCATCAAAATATGGGCCATTGATCGAACCTAGGATCATGATATGCTTGAATGAAATCTGAATTCTTTATCATGTTGCTATGATGCCCATTCAAAAATCTGATCCATTGAATGTGAAATTTGTTTTGATCATATGATGAAAATTTGTCCATTGATAATGAATTAATGTTTGAATGAATGAATTTGGCTAATTGATGTGAATTTAATCAGAATCGTTAATCTTTAAAATCTAATCATGTGAATGGATGATTAATTAATCTGAATCATTGATTTTAATTTGATGATGATTTTAATGATGGATTAATTTGAGCCACTAAAGTCTGATTAACTGATGTTATATGATCTGAACTGTTAATTTAAGATCTTGAATTAATTTCAATCGTTGATCAAATGTGATTTTGGTCGCATTGTTGATGATCGATGCATTGAATCTAGACCGTAGATCTGAAGATATGTTTTGATTGATTGATTCTCACATGCTTATTTCCATATTTGTCTGCCACAGGCTTATTGCCATATTGGATGATTACTGCCATGTTTGGATGCATACTTACCATGTTTGTATTGATTCACATGCTCACTTGCCATCTTTGACTGATTTGTTGCTAAATTTGAATATATTCCCAACATGCTATATTTGGATGCTTATATGCACACACTGTCACAATTGAAATAATCACACTGCCATGATTGGAATAATCATACTCACATGCCATATTAAATGCTTATTGTCACAATTAGGGTAGAAAACCCTAAAAAATGGAAAGAAAATAATAATTAGGGTAGAAAACCCTAAAATGGAAAGAAAGTAACATTTAGGGTAGAAAACCCTAAGATGGAAAGAAAATAACAATTAGGGTAGAAAACCCTAAAATGGAAAGAATGTAACAATTAGGGTAGAAAACCCTAAAAAATGGAAATAAAATAATAATTAGGGTAGAAAACCCTAAAATGGAAAGAATGTAACAATTAGGGTAGAAAATCCTAAAAAAAAATGGAAATAAAATAATAATTAGGGTAGAAAACCCTAAAATGGAAAGAAAGTAACATTTAGGGTAGAAAACCCTAAAAAATGGAAATAAAATAATAATTAGGGTAGAAAACCCTAAATATGGAAATAAATAGCAATTAGGATCTTGTCATGCTTAGAAGATAGCATACTAGATCATGCCACATAGGCTCTTGCCTTATTTGGAATACATGCCATATTTGAAAGATTTTTAAACAATCTTACTGTATGTGAATTTCTTACCATAAATGTTTTATGTGCCATATTTAGATTTAATATTCTACTTTTTGGCAATAACTTATTTTATGCAACATCCTAGGTAAACTGCCATATCTGCACACTTCTAGAAGACAATCTAGGCGTGGGGACGTGCATTTAGGCACCCACATTCTTGGGAAGGACATAATGGGAATAATGAAACCTTAATAAAGAAAGAGAATTCTTTGCCAAACCTTCCAAAATTAGAATTCAGAATGAAAAGGGTAATTTAGGACGATTATACCCCTCGGCAAACCCTAAACCTAGAATAGGTTCTAAACCCTAAACCTAGAATAGGTTCTAAACCCTAAACCTAGAATAGGTTCTCAATCATTAACCTAGAACAGGTTATCCATCTTTGAACTACGCGGATTCTGATTCCTAGGGCAAGCCCTAGGATACGTAGGCCATTTGAGAGAATCCCAAATTCGGATCCACAATTTAGTCCACTCGGACTATCCATAGATCCACTAGGATATCTATCCATATTCCAACCCAAAAAGGGTCATCCAAACCTTAGTCCACTTGGACTATCCATAGATCCACTAGGATACTTACCCACATTTTGACCCACATAGGGTTATCCATATTCCAACCCAGAATGGGTTATCCATATTATGACCCAAATAGGGTTATTCTTAGATCCACTAGGATTATCTATCAGTCCACATGGACTATCCAGATCCTAACCCATAGGGTTTTCTCAACCTTTCAAGCATAAATTTCAACATGAACAATGAACTTAATCATGCACAAGCATAAATCACATCCATAAACTTTAATCACACCTGAACTACGATGGTGAACCTGATTTTCGGAATAATTCCATGATACGTAGGCAATCTGATGGATACAGATTCGGTTCAATGATATCAAACCCCTTGGTTTGGTTTGGCTTAGCAAATAGAGTCTAGCATAGGAAAGGTATAGGAGACCGATTTCGATCGGGCGGTTTGGGTGCCTAACCCCTTCCCATAACCGTAACCTGACACTTACCCAATCTCTGATGGACCAGAATTCCAATCTAAGGGTCATGAGTCAATCAAAGTCTTACCTTGGGGTGAGATTTCACATTTCTAAGGTCCTAGACCTAAATCTAGGTGGCGACTTCTAAAGATTTCCATCTTTGTCCTCACACTAAGCCCGAAAACGAATTGCAGCTCTACCTTGGAGTCTCCAATCAGGAGGTAAGTGTTGTGCTGCTGAAAGATGAAGATAGAGTGTAGCGGCCAATTTACTACCTCAGCAAGGTGTTGTTGGACTCAGAGACTAGATACAAGCCAATTGAAAAGCTGACACTCGATCTAGTGACAGCAGTGCGGAAGCTCCGACCATACTTCCAGGTATATCCCATATCTGTTCTTACCAACACACCTCTAAAAAAGGTGTTATCAAAACCGGATGCATCCGGTCGGCTCATAAATTAGGCGGTGGAGCTCGGCGAGTTCGACATAAAGTATGCACCTAGAACCGCCATCAAAGCCCAGACATTGGCAGACTTCATCGCCAAAAGCACCCTACTAGAGGAAGAGATTATAGAACCTCAGGCAGGGAACTCTCCCGAACCAGCAGGTAGATAGGTCCTCTATGGACGGTCGATTAGGTGCAGTGCTGATTCTGACAAGCCCGAAAGGTTTCAAAATCTATCAGCAGTGAGATTCGGTTTTCGTGCCACGAACAATGATGAAGCCGAGTATGATGCCTTACTTGTCGGCCTCAGACTAGCAAAAAACATGGCCGTTCTATGGTTAATAGTCCGTAGTGACTCGCAGTTGGTCATCCAGCAAGTACAGGGGGATTATGAAGCCAGGCAACCAGGGATGCTGAAATATCTGGAAAAGGTCAACGCGACCATCATAGCCTACCAGAGTGTCGAGTTGTAGTATGTGTGTCGAGACGAGAGCACTGAAGCAGACGAGCCGTTTAGGTTGTCCCTAACAGACATCTCAGAAATGGACTCTGCCGTGTATGTGGAGTTATTGGAGCACGCCAGCAGCTCTGCTGAGGAAGTTGCACCAATTGAAGCCACCTCTAACTAATATGATGACATCTGCAGTTACCTCTAAACAGGTACACTTCTAGAAGACAGGAAAGACGCACGGCTCATCCAAGGCAAGTCCAGGCAGTACACCATTCACAACAATGTGTTCTATAGGAGATCCTACACCGTGCCATTGCTTCGGTGTCTTCGATTGGAAAAGCCAAACAAGTTATGAAAGAGGTCCATCAGGGTATCTGCGGTCGGCACCAAGGAGGCCAATCATTGTTCCAGAAGATTCTTCGGTAAGGCTATCACTGGCTCAGAATGCATGATGACTGCATCGAGCTAGTGTGCAAGTGCGACAAGTGTCAGTTCTACGCACCAGTCCCACATACTTCGGCCGCACCCCTACAGTCGATCACAAGTCCTCTCCCTTTCACCATTTGGGGCATGGGCATCATGGGGCCCTTCCCCAAGGCGACATATCAACGGAAGACTACTTCACAAAGTGGATTGAAGTTGAATCCGTCGCCAAGATTGACTCGACCAAGGTGGAATAGTTTTTCAGACACTCCATCATATACAGATTTGGTGTGCCCAGAATCCTGGTGACAGACAATGGCACCCAGTTTGCCAGCGCATCATTCGTAAAGTTCTGCTCGGAGTTTCAGATCGACCATCGATTTGGGTCGATCGGTCACCCTCAAACAAGCGGGCAGACTGAGGCCACAAATAAAACAATATTGTCTGGACTGAAAAAAATGGTGGCGGACGAAAAAGAAAAGTGGGTCGACCAGTTATTGAGCATTGTCTGGTCATACAGGACCACTAGCAGAACCCCCATGGGCGAAACTCCATTCATGCTTGCCTTTGGCACGGAGACAATCATCTCAGTCGAGGTATTTCATCCAACTTTTTGGATACTGAACTTCAATGAAGATACTAACTCTGAAAATCTTTGGACCAACTTGGATCACTTGGAGGACGTGGGGGAATCGTCGGCATTCAGAGTGGTCGCATACCAGCAGGCGATCGCTTGGCACTACGACAAGACAGTTCGACCCAAGATGTTCAGAGTAGGAGACCTCGTCCTCAGAAAAGCAGTAGTCTCTGAGCTGACCAACCAAGGGAAGATGACCCAAAATTGGGAGGGTCCTTACCACGTCTTGAAGACTGGCTGACCTGGCTCATATAAGCTGGTCACCCTCAGTGGAGAAAAAATCCCAAGGACTTGGCATGTCACCAATCTTCGCAAGTATTACCAGTGAGCAGGGTTTCAATTTAATATTTTGTGGTTTGCTTTTACATTAAGTTGTTTTGTTCAGTCGAGTCGGTCAACCTGTCCTGGCCCATAATGTAGTTTTCTTCATTCTTTTTTGAGTCAAATAATTTCAGTTGTAAGCTGGGTCCCCTAGAGACACCTACTCCACTTTATGTTTAATACAATAAGTATTGTCATTGAGTCCACAACTCGCAGCAATCGTGTTCTGTAAATCCCGACATAGCCGTTCCTTTCGGCCCAACCGACCTTCTCGTGCCCACAAGCAGGACCGAGTAGCACGTCGGTCCTCAGTGACTCTGAATATTCGTACCCACAAGCAAGTACGACTATCACGCAGACCTCACAAGCATCTGCCTACCCAAACCCATAAGCACCTAAGGGTAGCACGCAAATTACACATGACACCGCCTGCTCAAACCTATAAGCAAGTATGCGTAGCATGCAAGTGCTCAACAATTCTATCTACCCATACCCACAAGCAGGTAAGGATAGCACGCAGATCACACATGACACCGTCTGCTCACACCCATAAGCAGGTATGAGTAGCATGCAGGTGCTCAACAATTCTGCTTACCCATACCCACAAGCAAGTAAGAGTAGGATGCAAACCACACATGATACCGTTTACTCACACACACAAGCAGGTATGAGTAGCATCCGGGCACCCGGTGACTCCGTCCATTCATAACCTCATGCAGGCATCACTGGCGCTCAGCCCCCCTCTACTTTCGCCGCTTAGCGACACACATCGAGATGAGCACAACATACTGCTCAGGGGTACTTCCCAAAATTTCCCATGCCTTAGCCATATCAGTCAGGATTTAAGTGTCCTCGGCCTGCTCAAGCGCAAAGCCGACAACACTTCAGGGGTAGGGGCAGTACAACACCAAGACAAGGAAACACTAAAGTCGAATAACAGAAGGAATGAGAAAGACAAGTTTCATTCATTAAAGCCCACAAGGGGCAGAACTTTACAAAAATAATAGAAAATATATAAAGTAGCCGCGCGGAGCCGAGGAAGCCTTAAACGGGTCCACCCTTTGGTCCACCTTCGGCAGCTGGTAGCACAGGGGCATCGCTCGGATGGAGGACATCAGGAAGCTCTACGATCGGTGTCTGAGGAACCTCGTAGGCCGACAGATCATCCTCCTGCATGTCCTCGGCTTTTTGCCATTCAAACTCCTCCATCCCCTCTTGCTCCTCCAGGATAGGTATGCTAGAGTCGTCGACCATGACCCCCTTCGTGACGAGCTGCTCCTTCAAGTAGACTGCCCACTTTTGGAAGAACCCGCTGGTCGCCTCCTTCAAGTCATCGGCATACTGAGCAGATGATCGGTAGTCAGTCATGTCCTGTTCCTAGATCTCTGACTGGAACTCCTCTGCCATGGCTAACGCCTCCTTGGCCGACTTAGCATCGTCCACGACCACCCGTTTAGCATCTTCAGTCGCTCGGAGTTTCACTTTGGCTTGGTGCACCTCTGATGCTCCTCTGAAAAGGCGTTCTCAGCCTTGTCCAGAGAAGTCTGGAGGTTAGACTTCTCCAATGCAAGGCCTTCAGCCTCTGAGGTCTTTTCGTTGAGCTTCTCTTCGGCTGCCTTTAGAGCCTCTAGAAGGGAGGATTCCACCGCCCTCCTCTCTTCTAGCTCCATTGTCATGGACGTAGCCTTTTGACACAGCTCGGCCATGAAGTTGCTGCATTGCATATCAAAAAAGGGGAACACTTAGTCAAACTTCTAAAACAAAGCAAAAGTAAAAGTGATGGAAAGAAAGCCGACCATCTTACCTGGGTGCTGGCGAGGAAGATCCTCTTCAGCAAATCTCCCATCTCCAAAGAAGTGAAGACCATATCCTCGAGAAGGTGGTTCTGGGTCAGCATAATCCTCGCCGCCCGCGAGCTCTTGAACACCGAATCAGTGTCCTTCAAGTTGAGTTCGGGAATGAACATCGCCGCCTCCACCTTCTTCTCAGTGTTGTCCTCCATGGGGGGAACGGACTCCCCTTGTGCTTTCGTGTCGGCGGCCTCGGTCAAGTCGACCACCTTAATTGCTCGAAGAGGCTGGACTTCCTTCGCCACAACCCCCTTTCGGTCGTCCTCTTGTTGACCAACCATTACGGTCGGCCTGGTTTTGTATATGTTGCTCGAAAATTCTTGGGCCAATCAGATCTTCTTTTTCTTCAGGCCCTCCGGGGCAGGCCTCTTACCCTTGGGGTCGTCTGCCGCTGCACGTGGCCTTGTGGCGGCCCCGCCAGCATGGTCATCCCTCTGATCGGCTTTCTTTCTTGCTTCCGCGGCCCGTTTGCGTAGAATTCGGGCCACCAACTGGTCGTTGGAGAAGTTTACTGCAACAAAAGAAACAAGCAAACGGTCAGTACTGACGATAAAATATCCAATCGAATCCCAACAGTTAGAGACAAAAACTCACCAAGCAGGCCGTGTTCGGCCAACTTCCAAGGATCTGTCAGATCGGCGTATCGAACTGTCTGGCCCTCCTTTACCTTGCAAAAGACCCACTTCTCCTATGAGGTCAGGAAGGGCACCTCATTGAACCCCGTCGCGTCCACCACGAGCCACGCGTTCGACAGAGGTAATGCAGGACCGTCCATCAGAGGACCTATAATGTCACACCCCAATTCTGAGCCAACCAGAATGGTGTGAGTGAACCGTCATTGAACCAACGGTTCACACCAGGATCTCGAATAGGCCGTGTCCACCCATACAAACCAATTACACATAACCACAATCAGAATATAAATATACAGCGGAAGACTTTAAATAGAATGAACCGAGTATCTATTGATAATTTAAATAAATATCCCATTATTCGAATTATAAGATAAAATAATAATCTTTTATATTTCTTAATAACAAACAAAAATAACTGAAATAAATAAATAAACAAATCACAGGTACACGCAGAAAGGGCACTCGCATGAAGCGTCATGCTCGTCCTCCCCTGCCTGTACATCCAACACCGCAGCACCACCATACGCCGGAGCGTTTACGTAATCGTCCACAGTATATCCTGCATCAACATCTAAAAACAATGTATATACAAAGGGTGAGCACACAAACACGTTTCGGTAAGGCAATCGGACGGTTTCACAAGATTATGCATGAGTAACAATCATTTTATCGTCGTGGTCCGGTTTTAAGTTTGCAATGTGCTATAGAAAGGTTTGGTGGCCCCCGCACCTCTATACACGAGTGTGTGGCGTCGCACAGTAATCACACTACCACCAACCCACATGCACCCATCATGGAATAGAGATAGAGCTAAGGTATACCCGCACCTCCCCGATACTCTACCCATACCAAGTACCTAAGCCCCCTACCGGCCAGGGCTCGCAAACTGGGCTCGCAACTAACCAATCCTATATGTCAACAATGTATGCTCTATCCCAGCACAGCCGTCTACGACATAGAGATAGAGCTAGAGCGTGCAGGCCGGGTCGGAGACCTCCAAAACCTCACCTCCCCCTGATACCCTATCCACAACTAACCCACTAGGATAGAAACAATACGCAGGTAGACCCTATCCCAACATAACTCCCTACGGCATAGAGATAGAGCTAAAGCATCGTGGACAAGGCAGCGTCGACTCGGAATCCTCAGTACCACACAACGATGGCCGGGACAACATCAATATCGGAGACCAACGTACCACGATCTTCCCCTGATACCCCACCCATACCAAGCATGTTAAGATAGAATACTACAAAGGTGCCGGTGTGAAGAGCGATCCCGGGCCCATGCCCCACTCCACACACCAACGAAAACAATCACATGCCTAACAATCACATCCTATGAATGCATGAACAATAATAATAACTGAAAGTAAAGGATGGCATGTGAATATGCACAAACATCACATCATAGATATTCAATGATTAACAACGATTTACTGTCCATTAATTATTAGGTTTAGGTCAGATTCCCTTACCTGACGCTCGTTCGATCACTTGCTCCACGTCACAAGATCCAAACGATATGTCACAAAGTCCTACATAATATTAGGGTTCCATTAGAATATATTATTTAGGGTTTCATGTTGGTCGGAAACCAACATGGTTACAAAATACCCTCACAGAGCTGACCGGTGGCATGTACCGATCGTAGCTCTGTAGGAAAGACTGGCGACCGGTATGGTCAGCCGGTCCCCCACAAACAACCTCCCGAGAGGTAGCGGTCGCAACATACCGGTCGCACTGTGTGCAACCGGTATAGTCGACCGGTATGTCTCCGGAAGACCATACATGGGTTCTTCGATCGCCGTCGATCATCTTCCATGGATTCTCAGGGTTTCTCTTATCCATTCTAAGTCTAGGCTTTGAGTTAGAGTTATCCCCAACTCATTCAAGTCTCGTTTCGACGAATATCATCTCGAAACTCAAATCTAGGGTTTAACGGCAACTTAGGGTTTATTGGCCAATTTAGGGTTTTAGATCAATACCTACTTTGCATGGTATTGATCCACCCACACAACTATCATAGGGTAAGAAGAGGGATTCAAACACTTACCGTTGACAGGCGTAGCGTGAGCTTCGTCAAACGGTAATGGCGGCACCTCCTTCTTCTTCCTAGCTCCTTCTCCTTTCCAAGCTCTTTCTCTTCTCTAGGGTTTGTGAGAGACAATGGAAAGGATTTGAGGGGTTTAAGGGTGTATTTATAGGCTAGAAATAGGGTTTAGTAACCCTACTAGGATTAGGAAACTTCTAGGATTCGAAATCAGGAAAGCGGGACCCGCAGAGACCAATTTCCAAATTCCCGCACATAGCTGTGCAGGCCATACCGGTCGACCGGTACCATCATCCGGTACCATCGACCGGTATACCTAAAATCAGGTATAATTGGTCGACTTCGGTCCGATTTCGCACTGTTTGTTATCCGCTTGCCCCGTCGGCTCGGTGATGATCGGAAGACTGTCACGACACAAAACCAAGGTTTAGACCGGGTTTTCGAGTGCGGGTCTTACAACTCCACCACCCTTAAAAGAAATTTCGTCCTGAAATTTACATGTAGGTACTACAACTCCCCCACCCTTAAAAGAAATTTCGGCCTCGAAATTTGAACGTACCTTGATCGTCAAAAAGGTTAGGGTACTCCTTTCTCATTGCGCTCTCTTCTTCCCAAGTAATTTCCTCCACATTTTGGCTTCGCCAATGCACCTTCACATAATGGATATCCTTGGTTCGAAGTTGCTGAACTTTTTGGCTTGAGAGCATTACAGGTACCACTTCGAAAGTTAAGTCTTCAGTCAAGTCTGGAGGATCAGCGCTCAAGATATGCGATGGATCTCGACATACTTCTTCGATAATGATACATGGAACACATTATGAACGCTGGACATAGATGGTGGTAGAGCCAATTGATATGCTACATTACCACGTCGACTCAATATCTCATATGGTCCCACATACACGGGGCATAGCTTCCCCTTCTTACCAAACCGTTTCGGACCTCGCACCGGTGACACCTTCAAGAACACTTTGTCACCCACTGCAAACTCCAGATCTCGACGTCGATTATCTGCATAGTGCTTCTGTCGAACTTGAGCTGTCTTTATTCTCTCTTTGATCTGATCAATTACTCGACAAGTTTCTTCAACAAACTCCGGTCCTACAATTCTTCTTTCTCCCACTTCATTCCACAACAGAGGTGTACGACACTTTCTCCCATAGAGAGCTTCATATGGGGCCATCTGAATTGTAGCCTGATAACTGTTGTTGTAAGCAAACTCGATAAGTGATAGCTTCTCATCCCAAGCTCCTTTGAAATCTAATGCACAAGCTCGAAGCATATCTTCCAAAATTTGAATGGTTCGCTCTGACCGTCCGTCCGTCCGAGGATGGAAAGTCATCTTGAACTTCAACTTTGTTCCCATAGCTTTTCGTAATCCTTCCCGCAATTTCGATGTAAAACGGGGATCTCGTCGGATACTATACTTTCCGGAACGCCATGAAGTCCAACTATATTATCAACATATAACTTGGCCGGTTTCTCCATGGTATACCGAGGTCCGACCGCAATAAATCGAGCTGTCTTGGTGAGCCGATCTACTATAACCCAAACTGCATCCACTGACCTTGGTGTCAAAGGTAAGCCAGTGACAAAATCCATGGTGATACCATCCCACTTCCATGCAGGTTCTGGTAACGGCTGTAGTAAACCTGCGGGTCTTTGTCTCTCCGTTCTAACTTGTTGACAATTCAAACATTGAAACACGAAACGAGCTATATCAGCTTTCATACCCCTCCACCAATAGAGTCTTTTTAGATCATGGTACATCTTGGTACTTCCTGGATGTACCGAATATGGAGTGTAATGAGCTTCAGTCATAACTTCGGCCTCGATATCGCAGTCTTCGCTCTCGGGTATACATAACCGTCCACGATACTTGAGTACTTTGTGTCGATTCCAAGGTAAAGTCGGGATTACACGTACCCTTCTCTAAGTCTTCTGCCTGTCCTAAGATATGGATCCTGTAGGATTGCTACCTTGACTTCATCAATTAGGCTCGGCGAGATCTTGGTCGCGGCGAACATCATCGTAAACTTATGAATCAAGCCTTGCTCAACTGGATCTTCCGTAGTTTCGATAATATGTTCTTCATCAATTTCCATCGAACTCGAGGCCGCAGCACACAATGCAGCATTTGTACTCGGTCCCGCCTCGGGTTTCGATGCCCACTTTCTACTTAAGGCGTCCGCCACCACATTTGCCTTCACCGGATGGTACCGGATGTCGCAATCATAATCTTTTAACAATTCCAGCCACCTCCCTCGCCTCATATTCGGATCCTTCGAGTGAAGAGATAAGTTAAGCTCTTGTGATCGACTTGATCCGAAACTTCTCACCGTACAAATAGTGTCTCCAAGTCTTGATTGCATGAATAACCGTTGCTAACTCCAAGTCATGCGTAGGATAGTTCTTCTCATGCTCTTTTAAGCGTCTTGATGCGTAGCGATCACCGTTCTCCTTGCATCGAACACACCCAATACCCAACCCTGAAGCATCCGTATATAGAGTAAACGGTACGCTTGGTTCGGGGATGGTCAGGATAGGTGCAGAGACAAGTCTTGACTTCAAAGTTTGGAAGCACTACTCACACTCGTCTGTCCATATAAATTTCTCTCCCTTCTTGGTCAATCTGGTGAGTGGAACCACGATCCTGGAGTAATCTTCCACGAATCTTCTATAATAACCAGCCAACCCAAGGAAACTACGAATCTCTGCAACAGATTTTGGTGCTTCCCATCCTACTATAGCAGCTATCTTGCTTGGAATAACCTTGATACCGTCTCCAGATACAACATGGCCCAAGAAAGCCACTTCCTTCAGCCAAAACTCGCACTTCTTGAATTTCGCATAAAGCCTCACGTCCCTCAGCCGTTGTAGGGCTGCCCTCAAATGCGCTGTATGAGTCTCCATGTCCTTAGAGTAAATCAATATGTCCTCGATGAATACGATGACCGAAGTGTCCAACATGTCATGGAACACTCGGTTCATCAATTCCATAAACGACGCTGGAGCATTGGTCAACCCGAAAGACATAATCAGAAACTCATAGTGCCCATACCTTGTCCTGAAAGCAGTCTTGAATATCTCCGGCCTTGATCTTCAATTGGTGATACCCGATCGGAGATCGATCTTTGAGAAAACCTTTGCACCCTACAGACTGATCGAACGGATCATCGATCCTAGGCAAAGGATACCGATTCTTGATCGTCAACTTGTTCAGCTCACGATAGTCAATACATAGCCGTACACTTCCATCTTTCTTCTTGACAAACAACACAGGTGCTCCCCAAGGCGAAATACTAGGTCGTATGAAGCCCTTATCCAGCAATTCTTGTAATTGGGTCTTCAACTCCTTTAACTCGGTTGGGGCCATCCTGTATGGCGCTTTAGACACCGGAGCCGATCCGGGTATAAGGTCTATCACAAATTCCGTAGCCCCGTCCGGTGGTAAGCCTGGAAGATCTTCCGGAAATACATCCGGAAACTCCCGAACCACATCTATATCTTCCATCTTGAGTGACTTTCTTTGTGAGGTCGACTACGGATCCGAGATAACCCACTCCCCCTTTCTCCAAGCATCTCTTAGTCTTTAGGGCGGAGAGGATCAACTTTCGCTTCCTAGATAGCTTAATTCCAGCGAAACTATATTCCTTTCCCTCTCTGTCAGTAAGCATAAGCTTCCTTTCACCACATAAAAGGACGGTCGAATGATGGCCTAGCCAATCCATTCCTAAAATGACATCAAAATCTGCCATCTCAAGTATTACTAGGCTTGCTTCTAAGTCTCGGCCCTCGATACTTACAGGACATGGTCCATAATACTTGGTCAAAGCCACTTCGACTCCTAGTGGAGAGCGAACTATCAAGCTTGGGGTTCAATTGCTTGATTGGTAACTCCATTCGCTTCCCAAAAGAAACGAAACAAAGGAGTGCGTGGCCCCGCAGTCAAATAATACTCGGCGGGTAAACCGGCTACATTTACAATTCCCGGAGTATATTACCTCTTAGTTCTATATGCTCATGCAACCGAAAGAATAAACCAAATAGTAAGGGATGAAGTCGTACCAGTTACCACATCGGATGATGCGGTTGCCTCTTCAGGTGGTGATTGCATAAACTCGGCTTCTTTGGGGAGCTTGCTTCCTAGGTAGTGTGCAGTTCCTCGCAACATGTCCCGATTCCCGACGGTTATAACACTTAATATTTGGGTTGGGTCGGCTAATTGTGGCAATGGTGGTGCCGGGTTGTTTCTCGTAGGTGCTGTAGCGGTCCGCCCCGTATGGGCGGAATGGCCTAGTATTATCGCCACTCGAGCTCTCTCCAGCAGTCTCTTCACTCCCCTGTTTTGAGCGAAGAAGCTGTCCCTCCGACCGGACTCTATCACCCTCGCAACCCGCACCGCCTCATTGTAGGTCTTCTTATCCGGACCCAACGGATGCTCTCTAATGTTTCCACGTAGTCCCATGGTGAACCCACGTATCTTTGTCTCCTCTTCCCGCATACCGACCGGGTGCGAAGAAGAATAGCTCTTCGTACCTCTGTTGATAAGCATCTACGGTCGGACCGACCTGCTGCAGTGAGAAACTCTCTCTCCATTGAATCCCTGAAGCTCTTTGGGAAGTATTTGTCGAAGAAAGCCGCTTTAAACACCTCCCCGGCCAACTAATGTATATTGGTTCTCCAAATATGCCCGTGTGGAATTCCACCAAGCATTCGCGTCCTCCCTCAGCACGTGAGTGGCAAACAGTACCTTCTCCTCCTCAGTGCACGTCATCAATCGGAAGTTCTTTTCCATTTCTGAAACCCACTGTGCTGGCCACAATGGTTTCCCTGTTCGCCGGTGAATGATGACGGTTTCAACTTCAAGAACCCGTCCACCGACCGCTAAGATCGTGCTGTCCCCCGGGTATCTTCTCCGTACCATGGTGGTGGATACGGATATGCCCCCGGATACGGAAGGCGACGGGAAGCGATGCGGTGGTGGTACATTATGTGCTTGGGCCCTTGGCCGTGGGCTACTCGCACCCGTTGTGAAGACATTTTCTCTCCGGGCCCAGGGCGTATTACCGGCCAGGAACAGAAACCCGCCGACCGAGCATCATTAGTACCTCACTCGGAAATTCCTTTCGTTGGGCTTGCATCCGATAGACCAAGTTTGTAACTATGGTCTCGAAATCCCCGTGAGGTGGTCCCGGTAATTGCGTCGGTACTTCCGGGACCTGTTCCTCCTCCTCTTCGGGGCTGGTTCCTCTAACCCGGTCCCGCTCGACTTGCTCTTCCTCTAGGCGCTTTTCGGCATGATGATGCTTTCTAACCCCTTCGACCGTTTCCACCGCCATCTCGGACTATTTATTGGATCTGAGAAGAAGACATAACACGTGAGAATCATCAATAATAGTAGTGTTAGTCTTGAATAATGCAGGAGAATAGTCGAGAAGTAACATTTCGATTTACACAATTTTAAATTTTTTTTTTCTGGCTCTTTTGGGGCGTACCGGTCGCAACATACCGGTCGCACACCTGTAGAAATATGCTGCGGCCGGTATAGTCGACCGGTCAAAATTAAATTTCTGGCCGAGACATACCGGTCGCATGTCTATGAGATACCGGTCGCCACTCTGTAGACAGTGTTGCGACCGGTATGGTCGACCGGTCAGAAAAATTTTCTGGCCGAGACATAGCGGTCGCACACCTGGGTTGATACCGGTCGACCGGTATAGGCATAACCGTCGACCGGTATGCCCAAAATGGCTTTAAAATCGCGAAAAAGTGAGATTTTTCTCACTTTTCCTTCCTCTTTCTCTCCGGTGGCGATTCTTCTCTGGGTTCCGAGTTGCTACAGTTCGACCGGTGCTATTTGAGGCCGATTCCTTCCATTCAAGACCTAGCATATCGTCTCCAGGTAGGTCTCTACCCTCTCTCACATAATTTTATGAAATTTTCATATCGTCTTTATATAGAAATTTAGGTTTTTCTTTGTTCGAGATGTTTTAACCGTAGGAATTCTTTTCCTTCGGCTTAGAAAGGGTTTAGGGACCCCCAAGAGCAAAAGCCCTCAACTAATTTGGGGTTCCACCGAACGATTTTCATAAAAATCGAATTTTTTCATCTTTTGACCTAGGTTTTCATGAAATTTCGAAATTTTTCTAATTTTTCTTAATTCTTGAAATTTCTTGAAATTTCTTGTTATAATTGCTTGTGATTGGATTATGGAAGAGTGTGGGGGTTACGTAAGTCCTCCTCCCCATGTTTTTTAGTTCGAGGCTTTTTCCCAATTTATGGCCGTTATGCTGCCGAAATTTCGAAAATTTCTAACTTTTTATCTTGTTTTCTTTTGTTTTACAGATTTTAAATGGCTCCTAGACGCAACCTCGGGAAGCGATCACATGGTTCTAGTTCTCGGGTTCCCTCTCCACCTATCCCTTAGCTAGATGAGCTATGGTTTCGCTCTTTGGAAGCTCAGGCTCGGTTTTCTTGGTTCGATGATAAGAGTATCGTATCCGGGCGTCGGGTCAATGTGGGACAATTACACCGGTTTAATGTAGAGACGGCTTTTGGCGCTCTAGGTTGGCTGCCGGTTATCTCCTACACAGAGACTACACGCCCTAATCTGGTCAAGCATTTTTATGCAAATCTGGAGCTCGAAGGGGATGTCGAAGACCCGAACCAGTGTAGGGATCTGCGCATTACCAGTTACGTCCGGGGTGTACATATTTCCTTCAACACCCACCAGTTGGCTGATCTGCTTGGGGTTCCCAACGATGGAGATTTGGTATACTGCGCCCCCAAGGCGAAAGGTTACTTGACTGAAGATTTGCGCCGGGAGATAGCGCATCAGATACTCAATCCTGGGGCTCCTATGAAGGCAGCTAGCTTGAGACCTATACCCCGGGTCTACCACAGCCTCCACCGTACCACCACCATCCGTTCCCACGGTTGGGCCATCTCGGCCCCTCCCGGACTCGGTGTTGAGTATGTTTACCGAGATCGGGGGACACCCGGAGGGTCATCCCGGAGTCTCGAGCGATGGGTGGGTCGGAGTTGGGACGCCTGGCTCGTGGTCTACGAGTGACTCAGGACCAGGTGCATTGGCTTAGGGTCGCATACGAGCGGGACTATGACATAGTGGACCCCATTCCTCCCAGGCCTCCTACCCCATGATTTCCATTCTACTTTTCATATGACTGTTTATATAACAGGGTAACTTTCCGGTTTGTGGACTGTACCCTATAGAACTATTACATTTGATACTATTTTTCCCATTTAATGAAAGTTTCATGGTTCACCTATCTAGTGTATGTGCACAAATTAAGTTTCACATTTAGAATAGTACATTATTCTCTTTCTTAGTCCGTCTCAGGTATCAAACAATGCTTAGAGTGTGTTTGTATTAAGATTTTTAAACTTCCTAACTCAGTTCATCGACCCCATTATGTGTAGCATGGTTTGTTGGAACAGAGCCCGAGGGCTCTGATACCAAGTTGTCACACCCCAATTCTGATCCAACCAGAATGGTGTGAGTGAACCGTCATTGAACCAACGATTCACACCAGGATCTCGAATAGGCCGTGTCCACCCATACAAACCAATTACACATAACCACAATAAGAATATAAATATACAGCGAAAGACTTTAAATAGAATGAACCGAGTATCTATTGATAATTTAAATAAATATCCCATTATTCAAATTATAAGATAAAATAATAATCTTTTAC
This sequence comes from Protea cynaroides, assembly GCA_028583415.1. NCBI lineage: Eukaryota > Viridiplantae > Streptophyta > Magnoliopsida > Proteales > Proteaceae > Protea > Protea cynaroides. The sequence goes on from CM053267.1 coordinate 45,552,555, forward strand.
ATCTCTTAATAACAAACAAAAATAACTGAAATAAATAAATAAACAAATCACAGGTACACGCAGAAAGGGCACTCGCATGAAGCGTCATGCTCGTCCTCCCCTGCCTGTACATCCAACACCGCAGCACCACCATACGTCGGAGCGTTTACGTAATCGTCCACAGTATATCCTGCATCAACATCTAAAAACAATGTATATACAAAGGGTGAGCACACAACACAGCTCAGTAAGGCAATCAGACAGTTTCACAAGATTATGCATGAGTAACAATCATTTTATGCTGTGGTCTGGTTTTAAGTTTGCAATGTGCTATAGAAAGGTTTGGTGGCCCCCGCACCTCTATACATGAGTGTGTGGCGTCGCACAGTTATCACACAACCACCAACCCACATGCACCCATCATGGAATAGAGATAGAGCTAAGGTATACCCGCACCTCCCCGATACTCTACCCATACCGGTACCTAAGCCCCTATCGGCCGGGGCTCGCAAACCGGGCTCGCAACTAACCAATCCTATATGTCAACAATGTATGCTCTATCCCAAAGACAACCGTCTACGGCATAGAGATAGAGCTAGAGCGTGCAGGCCGGGTCGGAGACCTCCAAAACCTCACCTCCCCCTGATACCCTATCCACAACTAACCCACTAGGATAGAAACAATACGCGGTAGACCCTATCCCAACATAACTCCCTACGGCATAGAGATAGAGCTAAAGCATCGTGGACAAGGCAGCGTCGACTCGAATCCTCAGTACCACACAACGATGGCCGGGACAACATCAATATCGGAGACCAACGTACCACGATCTTCCCCTGATACCCCACCCATACCAAGCATGTTAAGATAGAATACTACAAAAGGTGCCAGTGTGAAGAGCGATCCCAGGCCCATGCCCCACTCCACACACCAACGAAAACAATCACATGCCTAACAATCACATCCTATGAATGCATGAACAATAATAATAACTGAAAGTAAAGGATGGCATGTGAATATGCACAAACATCACATCATAGATATTCAATGATTAACAACGATTTACTGTCCATTAATTATTAGGTTTAGGTCAGATTCCCTTACCTGACGCTCGTTCGATCACTTGCTCCACGTCACAAGATCCAAACGATATGTCACAAAGTCCTACATAATATTAGGGTTCCATTAGAATATATTATTTAGGGTTTCATGTTGGTCGGAAACCAACATGGTTACAAAATACCCTCACAGAGCTGACCGGTGGCATGTACCGGTCGTAGCTCTGAGGGAAAGACCAGCGACCGGTATGGTCGGCCGGTCCCCCACAAACAACCTCCCGAGAGGTAGCGGTCGCAACATACCGGTCGCACTGTGTGCAACCGGTATAGTCGACCGGTATGTCTCCGGAAGACCATACATGGGTTCTTCGACTGCCGTCGATCATCTTCCATGGATTCTCAGGGTTTCTCCTATCCATTCTAAGTCTAGGCTTTGAGTTAGAGTTATCCCCAACTCATTCAAGTCTCGTTTCGACGAATATCATCTCGAAACTCAAATCTAGGGTTTGACGGCAACTTAGGGTTTATTGGCCAATTTAGGGTTTTAGATCAATACCTACTTTGCATGGTATTGATCCACCCACACAACTATCATAGGGTAAGAAGAGGGATTCAAACACTTACCGTTGACAGGCGTAGCGTGAGCTTCGTCAAACGGTAATGGCGGCACCTCCTTCTTCTTCCTAGCTCCTTCTCCTTTCCAAGCTCTTTCTCTTCTCTAGGGTTTGTGAGAGACAATGGAAAGGATTTGAGGGGTTTAAGGGTGTATTTATAGGCTAGAAATAGGGTTTAGTAACCCTACTAGGATTAGGAAACTTCTAGGATTCGAAATCAGGAAAGCGGGACCCGTAGAGACCAATTTCCAAATTCTCGCACATAGCTGTGCAGGCCATACCGGTCGACCGGTACCATCATCCGGTACCATCGACCGGTATACCTAAAATCAGGTATAATTGGTCGACTTCGGTCCGATTTCGTACCTGTTTGTTATCTGCTTGCCCCGTCTGGCTCGGTGATGATCGGAAGACCTGTCACGACACAAAACCAAGGTTTAAACCGGGTTTTTAGAGTGCGGGTCTTACATATAAAGAAAAGCTTCTCCTTCCACTCATGGATGGAAGAAGGCTTCTGAGAGATCAGCGGGAGCTTCTTCGCGTCCCTCTGACTAAAATAGTACCACCCACTCATGGAGCGGGTTTTAGTAAGGCTAGAAAACTGAAACAAAGATCGGAACAAGTTCACTGTCATAGTCTCACCCAGTCGATGGATGAATATGATGAAGGCATAGATGCATCACCACCTGTTCGGAGTCAATTGGAAGGAGTGATGTGATACACCTTCAGAATATCGACTACGAGGGGGTGTAGCAGGAATTGGAGACCGGACTTTAGAGCATGTTCGTACACGCAGATCTCAGAAAGGTTAGGCTACAAGCCCTCTCCTCAGACCCAGGAGGTCGGACCAAGATGTCAGTTATGGGTTCCTTTAGCTGATAAACCCAATGGATTTGAGTCAAAGCTATATCAGATACCACCTTGCTCGATACCCTCCATGCGGGGAGTTTATCTAACGACAAAATTTCAGGACGGCCGACCCTCTGTCGAGGAGCCCTTCGAGCAGAAGTGCCTGTCGGTTGGCTCCCGTCGGCGGCATCGGAAGAACCTTGCTCAAGTTCCTCCTCAAAGGTAGGTTCGAAAGCCAAAGAGACGACTTTCAAAGATTTGTGGACACTAGCCATCTCGCCAGAGTCCTCCAACTCGGTGGCTTCCTAGCCAAACTCCAGACTGACGGAGTCTCGAGTTCTCCTCTTCCTACTGGGAGGCCTAGGGGCGACTGACAATTCATCGAGTGAGTCAAAAGACCTTTCCGAAGAAGAGGTCCGGTACTGAGCCATGGGTTCTCTCTCTCTCACTCTTCCTAGTGGCCTGACACTATTGGATGAAGAAGAACTAACAAGCATGAAAAGAAAAGAAAACGAAAGAGACAAGACAAGGACGGACAAGAGAAGGAAAACTTACTGATTTGAAAGAAGGCGGAGAAGGCGCACGACTGAGTTGAAGACTTGTGAAGGTTCTGACCAGGAAACAATGACCCCGACCTCAATTCGTCCAAATGATCGAATGAAAGTGTTTGGAGCATACTTATAGGCGCGGGATTTGAAATTCAATTGTTCAACTTTCGGACACGTGGCGCTACAGTAGTGGCAGGACGTCTGCTGCGCCGGGCACGACGTGACAGGCTGATGTCAGCCGTAATGATGACTCTGTGGGTGGGTAATGGTGTCGATTCTCGAGACTAGCGGATCGAATGTCCACCGTCCGATGAAGCCGACCGTTCGTGATCAGAACGGTTACTTATGGCACCTCTTATCGAGACGCATCGATTGGTTTCTTGGCCGTCGGATGAGTGTGACGGTTGCGCTACGTTTCGCGGCTCTGATGCCTTGAATTCCATGCACCATCTGGTAGTGGGAATATCTAGAGACAACTGCCATCCACTCACCCATGAGATCCGATCGCGAAGGGGAATTCTCGGAGGACGACAGGACAACCGATGATCGTGACCGATCAGATTCCACGTCTGTCTGAGCGGACCCATAGTATTTTGTTCAGTATATTTGCACTATTGGATTCCTTGAATCTGACAGCATAAGGAGCATCTGTTATAGGGAAAAAACATCTTCCAATTAAAACCTTACATATGACAACTAATATCCTCGAAGCTGACCATGTATGATAGATTGGCGCTCGGCTTCCCCCGCTCGGAGTTACAGTCCTGTTAGGACACGGTGCTGGTCGGAGGTATAAACCTATTTGGTTACGTTTCTTGGTCGGATGTCAGAGTCCAAGGCGACTAGGTTACGTCAAAGGAGTCCTTCTCCTAGTATGATACGGTGCCGATCGTCACGGTCATATGACCACCCGTGTGGTGACATGTGTCACTCTTGTCATTCACCGACTTGACTTTCTTGGCTATAGTCTCTCACTCATACTCGGAGTCTATGACCTGGGCGTCCTTCAGAGCGACACCTGACAGTCTTATTGGCGATCTACTTTTCTGAGTCCCGGTCATTCTGTGCTTCTTCCCAATCTCTATAAGTAAATGACGATCTCTCAAAGTAAGACTAACTCACAATCTCACTATTCACCCTCAATTCTCTCATCACCCCCCTCTTTCTTTAAACTATAAATAGCTTCCTGCAATCTTTAGACTGTTTACATTGAGAATTTGACTTAGGCATCGGAGTGTACCCCGTGGGTTAGTTGCTCAACTCCCTTGTTTAACTTCTATGATTACAGGTTGCTCAAATTGCAGACCGACGAACGATTTTCAATCGTAACACAACCCAAACACTATAAGGTGAGGGTATTGGGAATAGTCAAATCCCATAATCCTAATAAGGTTATGAAACCTTGGATCTGTATATATGGAAAGTCTCTATATTTATTAATTTGAATTTTGAATTGAAAACTTAGCAAAGGGATCAGTTTCCATGTATCCAAGACCTAACTACTTTCTTTCTATGATTAACCTCATTTTATATTGATTGTTATTGTTTGAATAAGAGTTAGGAATGAGAGTGGTCTCCTGAACCCAATCCAATTGCTAGAGTCTTCAATCGGGGATCCAATGGTTAGAGTTAACCCAGTACGCCTACCAATACATTGATAGGCGCACCTAATTAATTCCAACCACTGGATCCCCGGTTGAAAACTCTAGTGATTGAAGATGATAATAACCCATGTTCAGTCATCACCTTATCATTTGTAGTCTAGGCCCCACACCAAAAGATGAGCTCGGATTCTTGCAGCCACACAATGTTATTTGTGAAAGGGTTGATTGCAGATTGCATAGAAAATTAAAATTTTCAACGTTGTATGTAAAAGGAGTCCCCACTGCTGAACAAATGATTTGACTGGTAAGGAGTACTCACCGTCTTTCACTACTCCAAAGAGTTTCTGTGATTTGTCTTAAGTTTCTAAACATGACGGTATAGATAGATTGCATTATTGTTCTTCCCTTTTAGCCTCACTTTTCTAAGCTGTTTCGGGACAATTCACACACATCTTCAATTTCTTGTCATGACCCTAACTAACATTTATGTCCCCAGAGAGGGAGAAGGAGAGGGAGAGGAGAGCGAGACGGAGCGGAGCTCGTCTGTCTCACTGAAAAGTGCAACACCAAATGTTGCATCCGCAGGATGAATGCCACACGGACGACTTTACATCTGACCGTCCATTTAAAATAACACGACAAGAAGACTGAAAAGCATGGGAAAAAAGGGAAAATAAACCAATCTAAGTTTGCGTGCAGGAGGTCGGAGGAGAAAGAGTGAGCACCATATGTCTTCCACTTGACTTCCTGACCGCCTACATCGTCCGTTGCAAGAACGGTCAGGTCACCTGCATCCTTGAGTCGGCCAACCCCGAGAGCTAGATGAGGTGTAGGCAAAAGAGGGGTAGTGATTGAGACGGACGAAGCTGATTTGGTCTTTGAAGAAATCATTTAACTGTTTTTCCAAGCAAGCCTAAGCTCAGTGAGATGAGTTTTAGAAGATTAAACGATAGCTTTTCACTGCTCGACAATATTCTTCACATAAGTGTCTGCATTATAAACCCATTTCAATTTTCAATTTGGTGAACAGAAAATAGAAATCACTGTTCTAACAAATTCTTGGTGAAGATCAATTAAAATCAAAAGCATCTCAAATCAGAACAGGATACTCCGGTCACTGATTATTCATCTGCCACACGCGCTGATCATCATTCTCAGCGGAAAGCGGGATCACGGTAGGATTATCCACAACTAAGCCGAAGACTGACTTCCAATCCATCACATTCGCCGGACTTGCTCGACCCTGGTTTTTTTTCCCCCACTGCTTCTCCATATATCGATTCTTATTGTGTTACTTTTAAATGGACAGTTAGATGTAAAGCCGTCCGTGTGGCATGCATCCTGCGGATGCAACTTTTCAGTGCGACAGACGAGCCCGCTCCGAGAGAGACACTGTAGGCATAATTCTTCTCAAACTAAACAAACAATGTATTCAGTTTATTTATTCTCATAACTCCACAAACAGAGCATCTATGTGCTTTCGCAGGGAGAAGCCTTTTGCATATACAATATTTGCACTGTACAGATGGGAGGAAAAAATTAGCCAGCCGTTAAACACACCATTATATGTTAAACTGGCTGCTTAATAAATCAAACATCCATTGTTTAACTCAGGCTTAATTTTTGTCAAAAATATACAGTCCTCCAGATTAAGGACCTGTTTACCAATAATCTAGGAGTTAGGATATGCCCGTACAACATCTAATATTGGAGCTTCGCATATCGGACATCTCCCAGTACTCCACTGCAACTCGTGGGCACATTTGAAACAGGTGCACATGTGCCCACATCTGACATGGGAAAAAAAAATAAAATAACAGTTAATATAAACTATTAGAGGCCAGAAAACTCTTAAGTTTGGTTACTCCAAAAGTGAACAAAAGTACCTGTACAAAAGTGAATCAACCTGCATTTCGTAGCACATACAACACTTCCCATTTCTCATTGGTACCAGATTGAGCAATTCTGTTGCCTCACCTCCATGAACTGCAATGGAAAAAGTAGAGGTTCATGTGAGAACAAAATTGAATAACAGAGATGTAGAAAACACTATTGTTGATTATGAAACTGACTGAAGAGTGAGGAGTTTGTCTTTGTTTAAGTGAGCAGAAATCAATCATATATTAAACACCAATATGTTTCTAACGGAAACCATTAAACAGTTCTTACAACATCCCTTATTATTATGTGTTGTAGACATGTAGTCGTTGAATGTGTGATAATCTAATTGCTTGTTTCTTTCCATTATTGAGGTGCAGGGGAGGTCTATTGTATTAGACTTTCTTAGTTTGAGAAATGAATCTTCAGCTCACCTGACTGGTAAACGGCAGCAGACACCTCCTTCTTAATGGAGTGTTGCAACTTATTCTGCATGTCCATGCAGCTCTCCATTGATTTCCGCAGCTCATATATCTCATCATGGAGCCGTACGATATGACCTCTCAAATCAGATATGAGATCCATTTCCTGTAATCATGGGCCACAAGATGTTATTTCATCTACATTTAACATGAGGACCTTCATACCAATGCCGCTAATAGATAAACGAAGGAAACTCACAAGAGAACGATGATTTATAGTGGACTGTAGATTGTCTTGACACTGATATTTAGAAGGTTGCAATGACGTAGATGCAACTTGAGCAGAAACATCCCTGGCTTCATGATCTAGGCACCAATTCCGTGATCTCAGCTGATTTGGTAAAGGGAGGTTGTATGACATCGACAAAGGTAGGCTGAATGACGTAGATGTAAAATGAAGAGAAGTACTGCTCGCTTCTGGATCTGGATGCTCAAAAAGATTCTCTTCTCTTCCTATGGCTTCTGACTGATGTCTACGTCTATGAAAGCTAGACATGATCATTTGGTCCATTGTCTCCTTCAATTCACTAGCAAGGAAATTTGACACCCTTCTTCTGCATATGTATAGTAGGGAGATCCATGAACATTATTAGAATCACCATGATTTTTTTTTTCACTACTTGTATTATCTAATAATTTTCTTCACTGTGGGGGAAAATGGCCATGTGAAAACATCCACGATTCTAATTTGAAAGTTGTCATACAACAGTTATTTCATTCATTACAGAGGACTGATGCATCAATGTTAAATAGCAGACAAGTCATAGGTGGCTGAGAAGAATCATCTACGTATGATGGTTCGCAACAGATTTTGAAGGGTATGAAAAGAGGCCCAAGCTGTAAAGATACCATAAGGAGTTGTCACAGTGACCTCGTTGAGCTGTTCCTAAGTTTTTCCAGTATTTCCAGCCTTGATGATAGGTGATACTTAATGCGGTGTCTAATCTTTGACAGCATTGACAAAAATTTATAGCAAGAAAAGATAATCCTCATCCAGACTGGGATTTAGGGCTCTAAATCTGCAGCCTCTCCTCGCACATTATAGTTTTAGTTCTTCAAGCTTAAAAACCTTTTAAAGATTCTTAAATAAATGGAAAATACATAAAGAGATCTAGACCAGATTACAGTACCTCTGAAGAAGCTCTCGAATTTCCCCATTTTCTGAATTGTTAAGCACTTCCTGGTACCAGTCTTCCCTGGAACACCTCCAATCTCTAGGAGGACAAGACACGTCACCAAGCCAGGTTCCATCAGTGGATCCTTCAAGCTGTTCCATATCAGGATACGGTTCATCTGTTACTACATTCCCTTCTCTATCCTCTGAATTATTCTCAAGCACATTCTGGTGCCATGGCTGCTCTGTCCAATCTGTTTGTGGGTGAAAACCATCAGTTAGCCAGGTTCCATCAGTGGATCCTGCAAGCTGCATATCAGATTCTGGTTCTTCTGTTACTAAATTCCTCTCCCTGTCTTCATAGTTGTTATCAAGCACATCCTTGTACCATGCTTGCCGAGAATGTCTCCAATCACTTTGTGAGCTAGAAAAATCACCTAGCCATGTTCCATCAGTGGATCCATCATGCTGCTCAGTATCTAGCTCTGGTTCCTTTGTTGTTCCATTCCCTTCCGAATCATGTGAGGCTGTCACCGTATTTATACTTCCTTCCTGGGCAAGATGGTTAATCATTAAGCTCATTCCTTTCCATGCATGATGTGAACTCTGTCTTGCTTCTTCTCGCAGATCTTCATTAATAGAAGGCATTGAGTGGTGGCTTGAGGGTGTGATTTCTTGCTCAATTTTAGCTATACTTCCTTCCTGGGAAAGATTGCTAACCACTAAGCTTGTTCCTTGCGATGCATGATCTGAACTATGAATTGCTTCTTCTTCCCGATCTTCACTAATAGAAGGCATTGAATGGTGCATTGGGGGGGTGCTTTCTTGCTCAATCATAGTCACCTCCTGACGAGGAACTTCTTCATTAATGATCTGATCATTAATAGAAGGCATTGAGTGGTGGCTTGAGGGTGTGATTTCTTGCTCAATTTTAGCTATACTTCCTTCCTGGGAAAGATTGCTAACCACTAAGCTTGTTCCTTGCGATGCATGATCTGAACTATGAATTGCTTCTTCTTGCCGATCTTCACTAATAGAAGGCATTGAATGGTGCATTGGGGGGGTGCTTTCTTGCTCAATCATAGTCACCTCCTGATGAGGAACTTCTTCATTAATGATCTGATCAGAAGTACTAAAATGTTCTGAATCTGGAAGCTGTGTATGACACTTTGTGTTATCTGCAGATTCTCCACTGTGTATCTCCCCATCATCTCGGTTAGGACTAAATTTCCGCCTGATTATATTTAAGATCCTTTGTTAATTCTCAAGGCTTGCAGGAAACTAGAGCACATTCTGAAAGTTGATAATGGAATTCATGTTCAAGCTATGCAAATCACTCAGCCCCCAATGTACAAGTAGCCAAACTTAAAGTTTAGAAGCCATCAGATGAAAGAATAGAACCTATGTCCAGTATCATACCATGGAGCTTAAAAACCTACTCTTATTATTATTTTTTTTTTAAATATAAGTAAGTCTACCTAACTTGTAATATTAGTTATTGTATTCGACATCCTTTGCTTCCTAGAGATTGAATGAAAAGTTTAAGCTAACTACCTAGTTTTCAAATTCCATTACAAATCTCAAAAGTCCAAACAGAGAAATGTGACACAGAAGAAAATGGAGTATGACCATAATAGTAGTGCAATCTGTTACAATTAGGGTATTACGGAGAGAGTTTCCAGACATGTGAGAACCCTTATCATTATTTAGTTATATATTTATCCTTTTGCCACAGATTTATGAATCAATATCCTTCCAAATTAATCATAGATATATTACCATCCATCCAATGCAGGGTTTAAAATCGGAATGGAATTGATGGAAATGGCCGAGTTGACATGGAATGGGCCGACGCAATCCCTATTAACCCTTTCCCAGCCGATTAGAATTGGAATCAATGGGGATTGATCCCTACGTTTTGAACCTTGATTATGCAAGAGAAACTAAACCAAACCTGAGATATGACCCAATCCATATATGGTCAGGTCCAACTGCGAACAAGCAGGGGAAATGTTGTACCTTAGAGCCAATATGCTAGTTCCTTGCTGTAATCTACAGAGTTCAGATGCCGCTGAAGCTGCAGGCTGCTGACCTATAGCGGCAACTTCCAGTCGTAGGAATCTGAGTTTAAGCATGGACTGAAAAATGGTGGGTAACAAGTACAAAAGTCAATATTTGGTGATGAACAAAAGCAGAACCCATTTAACAAGAATCTCCAAATGTTCACAAGATGTGGAAGACATCCTGACATAGAATTTGAACAATAAAAAAGAAAGGAAGTCACCTGGATTCGTCCCCGTTGTGAAAATCGTGAAACCGCTCGGCGTTCAACCAGTTCATTGAGTTCCCTCTGCCTTTCACGTTCCATTTGCATGAGCAAATCCATCATCGCTTGCCTCCCTCTGACACGGGCACCTTTCCCAACATTTGGTAAGCCCCTATTTTCTCCTCCTTGTTCCGGTACAGGGTCAATCACCGTGGGCACATCTTGATCGAGTTCATCGTTCGAAGGGGTTATTGAACTATGTGTTGCTATTGGCTTCCCTGAAGTCAGTTTTCTAATGATATCTGCTACTCTGTGTCTCTCGCTTTCTCCAACATCAGTGGCCCTCCCATCGTCCGAAACACTCCCCTGCAACGACGGAAGCCTTTCACACGGAGTGTTACGTTCGGACTCCCAATCTGCAAACGAGTATTCGTGAGTTGCCGAAGCCTCATATCTTTCGTCGCCAGAGTCGCAAACCTCAGAGCTCTGTGACCGATTTTCCACAGAGGCATTCTCAAGATTGCTCGTACCAGAATCGATTCTACCATCGCCGAAAATCGTTGAATTGGAATTTAAGCTGCTGTGGTTCCCGGATGTCAGCTTCGATTCTGCCTCAAACTCTCTCCACATCTGAAGAAGGGAAGAAGTGTGCAGATTAGGAAGATCAACGGAGCTCTCCGATGGAGTATGAGGGCTCTCTGCCGGGAACGACGATGCTACCGTTGATACAGGGTGAGAATTGGAGAGGGCCAAGAGCTCTGATTCATGGGTCTGCCTGTCCATGGTGATAATCATCTCCCTGGCCTCACGAGTAGCCCGTCGATCAATTATCCGTGATTGATTCCTCGCTATGGGCGAAGGCTTCTCATCAACACGCGCTTCTTCCTCTACTCTGCTGGGGGGCCTTAAATTGTGGTCGTTCTTCTCCTGCTTGTCGACGCGATTCTCGGAATTTTCATCCGAATCAGAAACGGAATCTCTGGAGCCAGAGAAGGCAATGCAGGAGTTGATGACGAAGTCTTTGAGGTTCTTATCGAACGAAGCCTGCTCCTGGGCTCGGACGTTGTCGTTGCTTTCTCTTTCTTTGTCACTGTGACGCCAATTGTGATCCTTGAGAACGCTGCCGAAATGAGCAGAAGCTATCTGGACTTGCGAAAACGCCATTTTTATCTTTTCCTTTAGCTCTTTCGAATCAAGCAGTCCGATTCTTGCTATACCTGTTCAATTCAACCTTGCCTCGAACAGACCAATCTGATTGGAATGAGCCCATTCCAAGACAAAAAAACCAGGACGGATGAGACAGAGGAACATCTTCAACATCCATCTACGCTCTCAATCCAAAGCAAGGAAACCGTGTAAAAAAACAGCGAAAATATGCGAGAAGGGAGAGAGGAACGGTACAACGAACAAACGAACGAGGGAAAACAAAATCAGAAGAGTTAATTCAGGAATTTATAACGTAAAACCGCTCATTGAGCTAATAATCTCGCATACCCATTTGGCTAATTTAGCATTCCACCAAACCGGCAGAGAGAGAGAGAGGGGTCGTGATGATAAACCAAAATGATGATCCGAGGGAAAGAAAAGGGAAGGGATACAAATAAGAAAAGAAAACAAAGTAAGAAGAAAGCAACGGTTACCTCGTGGAGAGTCTTGGTTACACAGGAAACTGCAGAAGCCACTCACTATTCAGTCTGAGGAACCACACAAAAGCTGATCCCAAGATCTTTTGATGGAAAATTGAGAAAGAAAGCAAAAAAAAGGAAGAAACCTTACAAGTTACTAGCCTTACATAGGACGAAAGCTGAAGATAATAATTGTAAAATTAAAAAAAAAAAATTATATTCAGTTTGGGGCCTTGGTGGGGGAAGGGAAAGGGGAAGGGGAAGGGGAAGGGGGAAGAAGGGTTGGTGAAGAAAATAAAAGAGAGACGTTGGATTTTAGCCGTTTGGACTTTGGAGAATGGAGAGAGAAGATGGGTGTGACTGGGACCCATTTCTTAATACACTTTGAAGTTGTAAAATATTCAAGGGGAAGGTTTAGCCGGGAAGCGAATCAACTGCAAGCGCGTATTTAGCTGACGGCCCCTTTTTTTCTGGGATTTTTTTGATAATGTTGGAGAACAATTTACCTCCATTTATTTAAGGATGTAAATGAATAGTACAAAATTTGGATTTGATTTAATTTCGCATTTATGTGGGAGAATTTGAATTCGAACAATCATTCGGATTTGGATTTGGATAGCAGGGGTCAGATTCAAATGAGAATTCAGATATTAGTCAAATCAATATGATTATATCTATTTCGTTTCGCCTATCCAGTGTTAAAACACATATAACCTTGGATTTTATAGTATTGAGATGCATATAGTCTTAATGTTTATATAACACTTCGTCTCTTATTTTGTTAAAATAGATGATATATTTGTTTTAAATTATGGTTTTCTTTTATTTTTCCTTGTAATTTATATTATAATCTATTTTCTAGATTCTAATATGATTTTAACAGGATATTTTATTAAAATTCGGATTCAAAAGTTTTTATAAATCCATCGAATTTCGAATCAGAATGGGATAAGATTGTTGGTAAACGGATTCGGATTCAAATAGTGATGTATCATATTCGAATTCAATCCGTTTACATCCCTAGATGTACTTGTATCCTTCGTCCGATCTCATCACTTTTCATATTCATGGATCCTCCATTCTAGAAGTGGATCCCACACCACTTCGACGGTGATGGAATCCCCTAAAGGGTACCTGTACATGCAAATGATTCGAATTGGATACATCAGTCAATTGACAGATTGATCTTATATCTAGCGTATCCAATTTCAAAAAAGATTTTCTATCTAACTGTCCAGCCACACAGTGCATCGGCGTGGATAGAAATCATTTTTATCCGTCCAATCGAATATCAGACAGCTGAGATACACAAGGTACACATCCCGATGTAATCTCAAACATCCGATGTTCGACTGAATAATTGGCCAGAAGGAGAGGATTTTTATACCACCGGTGTATGATCCAATACACTATAATGAGATGGAATCCTCATTCCCGGCATGACAGTCACTACCGATTCAGCCGATTTCCGATCCCAGAAAAAGAATTTAGAAAACAAGAAAAAGACAAAAACTTGACTTCCAGTTGCGAGAACGGGGCAGCGTTGAGATCGTGGGAGACTGGGTATCGTGGCCAAATGTCAGTGAGCGGTGACTGGGGAATGAATTCTCTGAATTCCATTTTATTGTTATTTATTTGACTTTATTTTTTTGTTAATTAATTTGTTAATTGGTTTAATAATTGTAGGAAATATAAATTGAAATATAAATTGTCCTTTTCAAATTTCAATTTTTAATATTAAGACGCAATGAAAGCAAAGAAGTAAACTGCAGGACTGCATGAAAACCGGTGGAATTGTGGTAATTGGGAGTCTGGGACAGGAGGGCTGGAGGGCTGGAGGGCTGGAGTGGGGTGGGGCTGATGGCCGGGGGAACCTGCAATACTTTTGTTGTCTCATTATTTTATTATTGGGACGTGTTTGGTTAAAGCCTAAGTGGGTCTTCAGTTTTGTTAGTTTCGTGCGAAAACATGGCTTCCTTTAAGAATCTTGGGTTAACATAATATAATTGATTGATTGGATCTGATCTCCACTTTTAAAATTATTAGGCACTCACTCCTATGGTGATTCAAATTAAGATTTAATTATTCCAATTAAATAAGAAGTCATGTTTTACCATTCATGATTCAATCTGGACCCAAAGTCATATTTGATGTCTTAGGGATCTCTAATGACTAATTTTAGTTTAAAAGCTAAGAATAGTTTCCCTTCATCATTTTTAATCTAAGTTACATTTTTTTGGAGGATTTTAAGTAAATATAGAAAACTTTTATATTCTGCTTTCATATATAATAATTTTTAAGGCCAAGGTAAGCATTCATTGTATAACTTGAAAGGACTTCCAACTGTTGACCTTTGTGATTTCATTAAATTTTGTCCACATATTATTTACGGTTTCTTTTAATTAGTTGGGAACACCTAATCACACGGCAAGAGAATGATTTAAAATTGTTTCAAATGCCTTTTTCTTTGAATAATAAGAAAAAAAAAATAACAAGAAGAGATGAATCATCTCTATACATGATCTCCAAGAAATTCCCCATCTATCTAACAATGAAGATACTCAAAAATTATATATTACTTTTTATTTTTATTTTTGAAGGAAGGGTAAACAACCATAAGACTATTCCATGTGACAACCAATTATATGTCTAGCAAGTGGAAGCCCTTTTGCCATCCTTTTACCTGATTATTTTTAGAACACCAGATGCTTAAAAAAAACATTTATTTGAAAAGTGAGGTGAGATAATGGGAATAAAATATAAACTTCTACTAGACACTTTTGTTTGAAATTAAAGTTAATGCAGAGTTCAAATAAAAAATCCTCGTAAAGATTAAAACAGTTTTTTACCAAAAAAAAAAAAGAAAAAAGGTTAAAACAAATTTTTAAATCTGACAATTGATATCCTCGATGGTGCATTGATGACAAATTAAATACAACTTTTTAATTTAAAATTAGCAAATAAGAAAAACAGTAAATGGGAAACAAAAGGAATTTAAATCATATCGAAATATTTTTTTATGATTTATTTTTAATACTAATCTTGTTGTATTCAATATTTTTCTATTTCATTTCTTTTCTAAATAAACAGACCATAAAATTGAAAAGCTCTAACTGTTATTAATTATAAGAGAGAAATTAATTGGATGTGTGCATTAGTAATTCAAATCAATAAAAATAGATTATAAAGGTAGAAATTCAAATCTAATCTTACCTAAACTAAACAGCGCTACAAAATATAGAAACTATATTCTTACCAAATAAGATAAGATACGTAATGTATAAAATAATTATGAGAAAGATTACAGTACATCGACTATGATAATCTTTAATATTTTTAAATTATTATATTAAATGTTTATAGCATATGATATAATTTTTTTTTTCATTCCCCCATATAAAAGAATTCCATAATTTTACATATTAACACTCTTTTCTTTACCCTTCATTATTGAACCCACTCCAATGATTTTTATCAACATCCATTTCATCCGTAGCAAAGCCATGTCATTTTTTTTGATAATATAACAAAGCCATGTAATGTTTTTTTTTGGTAACATAACAAAGTCAATTAATTTTTTTTTGGTAATATAACAAAAGTTATGCATATTAGAGTCCATATGATGATTTTGAGTTCCAAACTACGGTGTTATCAATGTTTTTCATTTTTCTTAGATTATATATATTCTACTTGTTTATATAAATTTTATATATTTCTTTTCTTCTTTCCTTTTTAAATAATCCCCTCAAAGTTTTTTCTTAAGTCGGCAACTCTTTAAAACGTTGTCTTTTTATACTTTTATATATATATATATATATATATTAAATTGGCATCTATTTGTTCATTAACCTAACTTCCCCTCTCCTCCCTCATTTTATTTTTATTCAGTATTAATTGATGCAATACATATGTCATATCTAAAAGAAAATATAATACAATTTAGAAATCAAATTGAAAAAGCAATAAAAATAATTGAACATTTAAGCATTTTTTTTTTTTTCAAACCATCCCTTTACTAGTGAAGAAGATAGGATAATAAGGGGCTATGTTTATTCTACTTTCGAAATCATTCTGCTTATAAGGGTGAAAATGATGTTTCCAAGAAGCCTGGTCAAGGAGAGAAAGTTTGGAAGAAACGGAGTCTTATGGAGTCTTTCCTGTTTTGTGGGTTTTACAAGGGGGGATATATTTGATCATGCGGCAAGCTAGCTTTCTAAAAGTTGTAATTGACTAGCATCCGACTAGAAATTCACATAAGAAAATGTTTCCATCACTCTCTTACTCGGATTCTTTCGATCACTCCGTGAATTTTTTCAATCAAATGAACTAATTGATAGTCTAACTTGTAGACAAATGAGAAATGTTGTCGATGTAGCATCGATCAAATTTAGTGGTTTAACTCAACTATATGGTTCATTATATATGTGATTTTCTCTTTTGATTCTCCTATGGTTATTTATTTCTTATTAAAATCATTTCTCTACATTCACACATGTAAAAAATGGTCCAACATTTTAAATATATTAAGATGATAGTGTAGTCAGCTTGTTCACAAAATTTAAGTCTCTACTGAATACTTGAATTTTCTTGTAATAAATGTTTCATTGTTTCTTATTCCCTCATAATTTTCTTGGGGGTATCGTAAGAAATACTTTGCAATTTGGACTTAAAAATCTGCCACGTGGCATATTATTCAGATTTCAAAATTTGTGATTATATGATTGTGATATACCATGAATTTGGCATTGCGGACTATCTGAAGGGTACTTTATATGGTCAATTGTTCGAGTCATCAAAATCAGCCATCCTCATGGCTCAAAGATCATTGACCATTTGTGAAAACTTTCATATGCAGGCTAATGTAGAAGAGATTTTCTTATTTTTTCTTTATAGAAAATGGAAGTACATGCTCTCGATGTGTAATTTCCTTTCCTATCCCCTCCCTCCCTCCCTCCCTCCCTCCCTCCCTTAATTTCCCTCCCTCCCTCCCTCCCTCCCTCTCTCTCTTCCAAATGATCGGTATACGATCCTCACTAGACCCTCATTTTTTTCTGTTAACGACGTGTAAGACTCCAATACACCCCACTAGGGTCTAAATGCTTCTCTCTTTTATTTATGAGAAAAAGAATCATGTCTGGCATTGTGCATTTCCACTAGACACAGGAGAGATAAATGACCACCCCACCCCAAGTCGGATACTTATCTGTGTGTTCCATTAGTCTCGACACTAATGAGAGAATCAAACAGTCGAACTGAAAACCTTTTCCATTTATAAGTAGGAACCTTTTCCATTTATTAATGGGCAACGTACAAGAGAATTAACTTTCTACAACCCCCTGCGAGAAAGTTTTTTGAAGTTCCTGGTTTTAAAGGTGGATTTTTCGATAGAAACGTTTTATGATTTAGACCCTTCACCAACATTGATTCATTAATTCCAATTCTGATGGCAGTTGACAGAGACTTTGGTGATCTTTTTTATTTTTATTTATTTTTATTTTTTATATTTAGACTTTGGTGATCTTGACGAGCTCTGCCTAGAGTAATTCTCCTCCATAAAAATTTTTCCCTTAATAAGAAAATCAAATCACCTCCATCTCTGCCGTCCACTCGCCACTTAATTTTTTCATTATTGTAATGTACCATTTTAGTCTTTCTATCATGCAAAACCTACTCATTTGATGATTCAGACGTATCTAAGGGTGTTAATTGAAAATTGATCTGAATCATCAAATTGTATAGTAAATAATTCCATTTTAGTTTAGGTTTTCACACCGATTGCTATTTAAGCCAAATACATACATAATCTTTTATGAACCGTTTAAATCGGTTAATTCTTAGCTATAGAAATTCTTAATCCCTAACACTAAAGTAAGCCTCAAACTTTAACTTAACTTAAACTGAATCATAACACATTCACAATCTCTCATTCTCTTTGAATCTCTTACTCTCAATCTTTTTTATTCCACCCCACCTTCTTCGGATGTTTTAGTTCTCTGGAAAAAAGAACTTTGGATATGAATGTTATTGGATTTACAATACTTCTAATTTAAAAAGGTGGCCATTCTTTTAGAATCCAAGAATAAATTTAAGACTTGATCTTTAAGATGGTTTTTTAATCTACGTACAAGTAAAATTTGAACTAGAAAATGGATGGATCAGAATTTAGTTAAACTGTCAAAATATGTTGTAAAATTGTTTTCAAATATTGGGGGAAACTAATTAATGGCAACTCCACCATTTAATGGCAATCGAGTAATTTAGAAATTGATTAAGAAAGCAAGCAAAACCACTTAATGAAAAAAACTGATTAAAAAACCGATAACTGAAATCGATTAATAATCGATACTGGTAGCAAATATTTAGTTAATTGGTTTGATTTCAGTTTTACCCTTCTATGCACCACACTGCACCACACCGTTTAACTGATGATGAACCGTTTAATACCTTTAGACATATCGGATCAAAAAAGCCAAAACAAACCTTTAATTTTTTAAAAAGTCCAGTGGGGGTGTCAATTTGATATCAAAACCGTGTACTGAAAAAACTGGTATTGTACGTACGGTTACCGGTATATATTTGATATGGCAATGGTTGAAGAGTTTGTACCGTATAATTAATTGATTGGTACAGTATAATACCATACCATATACTGAAACCGTATTTCATACTGATTAAAAATCGTAACGAACTGATACAATAATAGTATGAAAAAAATCATATATCAATCGATACAATACAAATATACAATAATAATATAACTTTTTTTTTTCTTTGGCGAATTATCAATACTGTACCGATTAGCACCTACCTCACCCCCACCCAACATGATAGATCGATTTTAATATCCATTCCAAAATTTCTACAGATTAATCTCCTTCAACACTCATTTTAATGGTCGCACATGCCAAGAACTCTAGTTGCTTTAGAATGACAAGTCTGTGGGCCAAAATACCCATAAAAATATTGATATTTAAGAGCGGGTTAATTTATGGGGGTAATTGCTTTCATCAGAACTCAAATGAAGAATTATACATTGAATTCAGAAGGGCAATGACATAAAACTTCGTTTCTCCAATTTCACATGGCCTCATTTATAGTTAGTAAATTGTTGTAAAATACTATTTAATTAACGCTAGCTAGCTTATGTGAAATATCACTCATCTCTTATTCTAAAAAATGCTGAAAAATACAGATATTATATACCCAAATCTGTAGATCATGAATAAATTATGAGTTAAATTCTTTCCCCCAAATTATATATATATATATATATATATATATATATATATATATATATATATATATATATGCTACATCTATATTCATTCTATATGTTTATATGTAAATAACACTTTTTAGAATGTCCCAATTAAGCATCAATCACTTGATAGATCAAATAGGTCTAAATTTGAAGGACATGTAAACTTCGAAGTCTTATATTCACATGTAAAATTTCAGTTCAAATGGAATATGTCAAGTGCCAAAATAAAGATTTGAAAATTCAAGATTGAGGAAGAGTGCACCTTAGTGATCGAAATACCATTAACGTGTATTACAAGCGAACGCATGTTAATATACAAAAATGTATTTAATTAGGTCATTTACACGAACTAACATTTACTGTCATGAAGGAAATATTCACATACTTAGGTAGTACTATACTATTAAACTCTGTCTATTGCTTTGAACATCATATATATTTACATTTGTATAAAAACAACTGTGAAAGGGATGTAGTCTCAAACTTAGAAGCAAATTTGGAAGGTTAATGCTGCTCTCTTTTTTTTTTTTTTTGGGTAAAAGATTATGTTACTCATTACTATCATATTTTCAATTCATTCCCATCTATATACAGTTTTCTTGAATTCATTTTGAAGAAACAATTTTCATAAAGACAAAGTGAAAAATTGCCCATATGCTCTTTTTTTTAATACTCAACTGGACACATTTTTTTTTTGTTTTTGGGTTAGAAATCGGCTTGCCACATGTTTTATGTGTTTACTTTTCTCAACTATCAAATTAAATATTGAATAATTATAATGAAATTTTGTGGCAATTTTTTTTATTACATTGCATCATGAAAAGCGTGTCTTTGCATTTCAACTATTTGGTATATTTAATGCCACTTATCCGGGATAACCTCTAGATTGATTGGTTATGATAAATTTTGAGTCCCACATGAATCATTTGACCCCATCGTGTATTGAAGTATTTTTTTTCACTTGTATTTTTTGTCGATGCTTAAAAAAAAAATATGAATCATTTGACCCATGCCATCATGTATCGAAGTATTTTTTTTTTATTTATATATTTTGTCGATGCATTAAAAAGTTCAACAACTCTGCCAGTATTTTGTTGCCTAGATAGAGGAGGAGATCGATCGGCATCCAACACCTTTAAAAAAACAAAATTTACCAAATCCTTAATATGGATTTACAAACAAAAGAAAAATGGTTCAGCCTTTTCCTTGAATGTTATTTTACTGCAAATGCCAGAATTGTTTTGAACTGGAATTTAAGAGACGAATAGACAATGACCAATAATTTTGGCACCAACTGATCGTTGGCACAGCAATTCATTGACAAGTCCCATTCATTTGAAGCTTTCAATAGAAGTGGGACTTCCAAATCTCTACGATTCCACCTGACTAATGACTCTACTCGCATGCTTCTTAGCTCCAAACTTCCATTTTCTTTGTAATTTTAATTAGTTAATTGGTTATTTTGGTATTATTTAATTGATCATTTACTATAAAAAAAAAAGCAATACGTTATTTTATTCTAAAAAAATGCAATTCGTTATTTTATTCCTGCCTCTTTTTAGTTTTCTTAACTATTAGTTTCAGTTACGAAATTCCATTCTATTGAAAAAAAATCTAATTCAAAATAGAATTACACCAAAAAATATTTAGAAGAAACCCACAAGGCATGAGAATAACCATTTTCCATAACAAAAAATCTAGTAATTGGGGATTTCCTTTTTTTAGTCACTTGGGTGTTTTATTTGTTTGCAGGCAAGTAACGCCAGAGGTCGACCTGCAGAGAGAGAGAGAGAGAGAGAGAGAGAGAGAGAGAGAGAGAGAGAGAGAGAGAGATATGTTGATTATATAACCATTCCTCTGGTTTTTCAGAGACTTCGATTCTGATATCTTTTCCAGAGTCGGTTGTGTGCAAGCCTTGAAATGAAACAACAGTGGATTGAGAGGGAAAACATTGAGCGGCGGAGAGGGAGGAATTCCTGCTCAGGAATTTGTATTGAATTTTAAAGAGAGGGAGAGAAGAAATAGAGAGGGACAAAAATGTCAATTCAAAGATGAAAATGGACATTGTTTTGTGTAGCTAGATTGGTAATACTCAAACTCATTTTTGAGTAAATTTGTTTTGACCAACCCTTGAACCTTGGCCTTCAACTTTACTACTAACTACTCACATAACAATCCATTAATGAGGGAGGTTACAAAGAGGGTACGTAGGTAGTCAGTCCATTGGTAAATAAAACACACAAGTGGGTTGGGTAATCAGATAGTTTTCAATTCCAAAATGGAGTATAAGACAAGAAGCTTCTTGTATCTGTAATATTACACAAAGGCATTAGATGAGGATGAGCCAACTATGGTATTTGTAGTATAATCATATCTTCAGAGCCAATCATTAGATGTTGCTATTTCCCTCACAAAGAAGAGAAAACAGGTTGCCATATTCATGGACTACACGAATGATAGAATCGGACTCGGAAACTAATCAGAGGAACTTCTGCAAGCACCATAGACTTACAACAGATCTGGAGAGAGTGGTTGCAACATGTTCACCCCCGGCCCCTTGATGTAAGGAGGTGTGAGAGATTAATCCATCCCAATGGCACTTGAGCTGCTCAGAGAACCTTTAATCCATAATTTAATTATTAAACAATGCACCGATAGCAAACACAAACAAATACACATGAAAAACATGGACATACATAAATGTGCAACTTGAATATCATTAATTTAGTGCCTCAAGAAACCTCATATTAATTGCACAGTATAGTAGTACTCATGGAATCCAGCATATGAAAATCGTGTTTGACTTACCGCATTCAATCCCATATTAAAATCATCCAGTCCATTGCTCTCTCAAGCTTATAGGAACCGCTGAAATGACCCTATCTAATCTATGCTTTGAAAGAGAGAATTCTGATCAAACACTGGACTTGGTTTTGCGTCCCCCTTGCTAATTTTTCATTCGCCAACGTTACCATGCATGGAGGGGGAGGGGATTTGCAAGTTTTTCAGCTCAATGTTTAGATTTTGAATGATTTGCTCAAGTGAACGCCTCTTCAACTATGAACAAATCAGCTGGCGAACCATCCACCAAAATAGAGTAACTGGCTATTTAGAAACAACTTAGACATCTATTCACCACACGAGTTTAGACACCCACCCGTCCATCAAATACTGAACAAACTTTAGAAATGCATAAACATGTGCTGTGTCCAGATCGGTTCTGCAAACAACACCTACAGTGCCTATTTTTTATTTTTTCCTGATGAATGAAAAAGTATTATATATATCATTGAAGCAAAATAGAAGTACCAGGGGGGACCCCATTGGGGTCCAAAGAAAATAAAAAGGAAAATACAAGAGCCCGTACGTTCTTAGGAACTATTTGCATCCCCATGAACACTGGAGCTCCCAAACATTATCGGCTACTACTCTTGGTAAACCACTTAAATCTAATTGATGTATACTGCAACTTCTAAAGTTAGTTCTATTGAGTGAATCAGTTATTGGGACTTGATTTATCTGATCAAACTAATCAAATTCATAATTCTGAGAGGGATTTTTTTTGTGATTTATTTTTGTATTTTGATTGTAGAGTTGTCACACTCTTGTCCATATTTATGCTCTGTATTCTCAATACAATTGTGTGACTACCTACCTATGTGAAACGGGGAATAAGGGAGGAAGAAAGTAAAGGATGAAGGCTTGGTTTACCAAGCTGTAGGTTGTAGAATGGCTTAACATGATCACATGTGACAGAACAAGAGTGAGCTGTTTCATTGGTATTGGCAGAGTGTGGTTGTTCCACATTATGCTTGGGAAAAAAAAAAAAGAAAAAAAAAAATACTTGATGATGTGAATGGGTAGAGTCTATGAGTTCAAGGAATCTTCAGAGAGCAGGACAAGATTGGTCTATGTAGATCAGAATCAGATACACACCCCTTTTTGGGACGAGGTTGTTTTTCAGAATCTTTAAGGATTCCAGTCAGGAATGCCATAGAAAGCTGTGATTTAGTTGCTGAGAAATTGTTGATGTTTTAGAGCTGGCAAACGAGATGGCAGCCCATCACCCCTACAGGAACTCAATCCCTAATTGAAAGTAAGGGAAGCCGAGTTGGAATGGGAGTTTCCAGAATGCCCTCCATTCTAACATATTTCATCAATCAAGTGGTGAAAGTTATATAGGCAAAACTACGTACGTGATTTGTCCTCAGCATGGAGGACCCAAAACACATTACCAAAGGCCAAGAATGTCTGGTTGATTGATGGCTAGTTTTAACCCGTCAGGGTTACAACTAGACAGATCCTAAATTGCTATTTTAACAGCAGTTCTGGCTGTTGTTCAGAATCTTTAGATTCAGTTTAGTTGCATAATTCATATGGTATGGGTGTAGCCGTGTAGGACAAAATTTATTCTGGGAGAAATGCTGAAAAAAGATATGGATGGCTTTGAATTAAATAACAAAAATGACAAGTTGAAACAGGATCTGTATAGTTGACTCCATTCAGTTGTGATTAGGTTTTTTGATCAGGTGAGTTTTTTATTCTATAGCAAGAATGCTTTTCAAATGCAAAATGAGAGGGCTTTGAGAATGACAAAGGATAGAATGAAAATAGGATGTAAAGGAGTTGAGGGGGGCAATAATAGAAAATGAGTAGTTTTACAAGCTTGAAAGGGTCCAGAAGGGAAATTTGTATGATAATTCATTCTTCAAACTAGGTATCTGATCATCTACAATGTGGATGCTAGAGAGAGTATAAGTTGTGGTGAAAAAAATTCATGAATTGTATGGTGATAGCTTGGCTATTTATTGTGGTTCCTTTGGCATTGTTTATTTGTTTAGTCTTTCATGAGAGAATCTACTCTATCACCCTCTTTTATCATTGTTGATGAATTTCTTTGTCAAGATGCTTATCATTGGGAGAGGAATTATGGCTCATTGAATGATCATAATCAATGAAGGGGCCAATGGGATTTCATAAATTTAAGGCTTCTTCTGTTGTTTAATTATGTACTTTTATTTTTTGGGACCATAACAAGTGAGAATATGTCCTTCGGAGGGAACAGTTTAGCATATTTTCTAGCTAAAGATGGAACAGACAAGTGGTTTATGTTCTTGGGTCCTTTCCGAATGATGAAGATTAGTACCTCGATCTGTGGTCTGAGTTTGCTGGACAGTTTAGTTGCATTTGCCGTACCTCCAAGCTGGTTCATCCTTTTTGGTTATTAGACACAGACACTACTTCACTTTCACTATTTAGAAAGTGAAAGTCATTGAGAAATAAATATTTGTTGTCAGGCGTGGCCCGATCACAGTGATAGTTGCATAGGATGGAATTGCCAAAATGATGGCTTTATATACTGGGGGCCTGATCTAGAGTATTGGTGCTAAAAAACCTTTTAACTTGTCCTATACTAGAGTACTGGTCCAACCTTACATCCATCCACTCGATAAGGATCTTATTAGACACAATTAACAAAACAAACATATATACATACATACATACATACATACATACATATGTAATAGGGGAGGATATGTGCTTTTTGGGTGAAGTTTGTTCCAGCAAACATACACATACACATACACATACACAGAGATAAAATCTTAAAATCTACTGCAAAGGTCTCCAACGAGTTGGTAAAGAAAGATTGGGTCAACAGAAAACAGATGATAGTTTTGTCGAAACTGGTAACCCCCAAGAGACGAGTTTAATATGATTTTGTATAATGAGAAGCACAACTTCTGACGAAGAGAATTTTCAGGTTGGATAATTCATTCTGGAATTTAAGAAATATAGTTTATTTAATGAAAGAAGTATTGCTGCTGGAGTAGCTCAGTTGGTTGGAGCGTGTGGCTGTTAACCACAAGGTCGAAGGTTCAACCCCTTCCTCTAGCGTTAAACGCATATGCTAGGAAATTAGTTTAACCTAATCATTTATTAATTAGAAAGAAGAAAATTAATTTTTCCCTTTTGTTCTCCATTTCCATTTATTTAATTAATGGGAATTTTTTATTTTTGTCAAAAAGGATTCCATATCATGAACTGCAATCTCACTCAAATATTATGTGAAATTTAAAAAGAAAACAGAGTGAAGACAAATAATCCCTTATACTCTCATTTGAGGCCACATTTTGGTGAACCTTTTGCCATCATCATTATCATCATTATCATCATCATGTTTATCTGAAAATTTCAGTCCAATCTAACATTCCATCTGTTAATACCATTGTTTTAGAACTAAAAAAAAGAAGGAACACCTCACCTCAAGGCTCAAATGGGTGTGAATAAGAAGATCTCTTATTGTCTCTTTTATATTCCAAGTGGAAGATACCCGGATCTTGGGTGACGACTTTGCCACGTGGTCAGAGTCTCAAGACCTAATATAACCTGCAGGTTCCTTAATAATAAGCTCAGGTGAATCCCTCACAAAGAACCAAGGCAAGGCAATTAACAAGTAGTATCTAGCTGGTGTGGGCCGTGGGGTGGAGTAGAAAGTGCTGTCAAACCAATCCATCACATTCCGTGAATTTTCTATTTAGAAGCTCAAGAATTCCCAGCGTTTCCAATCTGTTCATCGACCTTGTACGTGTATCCGTGCTGTTGGATACAATACAAGGTTCATGTAATTGGTATTGGATTAGTTGGATCAGTTGAGATTTCACAGGTTTCGTACGTTAATTTGACCCAGATTGGATCAGTTTTGAACCACCTCCTCCTCCTATAGGTTTTAGCCTGAGCCTAGACCGATTGAAAATAAGAGTAATAGACAACATAAAACAGAAACTAAACAGACCCACCATGTATTATCTCCCCAAACGGGTTTCTAATTTAATATTAAAGACCGAAACTCGTATCAGAAGTTTTGGTCTCAGCCCAATTATATTATATTACTATATTACCATCGTCTTTCAACCTGGGAGCGGTAGGACCACATCTATTAGGACCACATCTATGGGCGCTCAATTCCATATCCTGATTTTACGGAGAAATTTCAACGTTAAAAAAAAAAATAACTAATAAAATATTATAGGATAAATTTCATATACACTTTAATAATTAAAGAGTTCTAACATAATCTATTACCTATAAATTTACAAAAAATCAATCACCCCCATTTAATCCTATTGATATACACTTTTATCTTTCATATTATAAATTAAAAAAATTTAAAAATTAAATAGAATTATTATTTTGACCTTTCCCCTCTCTTTCCTCTCTCCGTCGTCCTTCTCCCCCCTATTTACTCTCGTCTACATATCGCTCTCCTATTCATCGTACAAAAATGATGTTCAAGTGAGTTTTCATCCAAGTTCTCAAAATTTTCAGAATTATGTTTTCTGGCTCAATTTTGGTTGGAATTATCAGACTTCAGGAACAGTAGTAGTAAACTTAGGTTTCTCTAGTGGTTTTGCCTCGGTCTCTGTTGGAGATTATCGGCGGATTTCTTGTCAGAAAACTTCGATAAGGTCCCCTGTCTCGGAGGGTGCAATAAGCTTTGATGACGAGCATGGCTCCGTTGGTGTTGTCGGAGAGCCCATACTTCCTGATGAGATTGCACAGGTTGTTCAAGCTCCCCAGGAAAACAAAGTATATCTCATCGTATCCACAGAAAAACCTGCAATTTTATTTTAATTCCAAGAACCAACATAGAAGAAATTAAATAAATGCATAGCTTCAACATGGCACAAATGAAAAATTTTCCCCCAAATCTAAACTTGGAAAAATCAACAGATAAAATGCATACCTTTGATCATGGAGGGAGTTGATTCGTTCAGGACGAATGTAAACAAGGACAGCAGCATTAGGGAAGGACATGGAGAATGAATTATCAGGATTAGAAGAAAAGAAATCCTTGAGAATCTCTTCTGGATGATTAGGGCTTTTAGCAATGGATTGAATCCAATTGAAATCTTAAAAACCCTTACTGTAGAGCATGAACTCCGTATTCTTGATTTCACTGGTGTTCGATAACCTTGACGTTGCATTGAATTCAAAGAAGGTGAAATGGTGGTCGGGGAAGAAGAACAGATTGGAGGCTAAAGCAAGTGGAGGTCGAAGATCCAAGCAAGCTGAGGGTAAAGCTCAACGAACCAGTTCCGCTACCACCAAACGCCGGTTTTGGTGGATTCATAAGGCTCTTTTCTGCAACTTCGTAAGAAAACTCAAGCCTAGGTCTTCTTGTCCTAATTGGCGGAGATGGTTTCTGTTTCTGCAAATGGGGTTTGGGAGAAAAGTCGATTCAACTAAAGATTCTGCATTCAGAGAATCTAAACCAGAAGAAATTGATGAAGATTCTGATTGAGGAAACGAAGATGAAGAAGAGGAAGCTAATGTTATTGTCTCATCTTCCGCACCAAAAAACGCTTTGCTGCTCATAAAAAGCATATCAACGGCATACCAAGTTTCCTCTCTGGCTAAACGCTTTAGGGGTACTCCCTCTCCTATTGAAGATAGATGCTGCAAATGGAAAAAACAGAGCAGGAAGAAAACGAAGAAGAATAGCTGAATCGTGGTGGGGTAAAAATTGAAAAAAAGAGAGATAAAATCATCTTTTATTTTAACCCAGCGAAGCGCAAAGGATAGTATCATCCATCAACGGTTTTATTTCAACTGACATTAAGTATGAACGAAATGAAATTATTTGATTAACGATGCAAAGAAATGAATCATTCCTAGTCTGGATACTACACGTCATAGATTATTTGTCCGTACCTGTATCCTTTTAAAGAATTCCATCATTATTTATATTCAGTGGATTCCAGACTAGTGGTAGTGCATGGCATGTTCAATCAACGGTGATAAAAACCCAAAAAAAAAAATACACATACCGTTAATATATATATATCCATCACCGTCAAAATGAAATAGACCTAATTAACAGGTTTGCAAGTCAACTTTTGCAAGTCAACTTTGCGACTGATATGCGCCTCACGTATCTCGTCTTTAATTCCTCGAATCATTTTCATATATATAAAGAGACGGCCATTCAAGAGAATCTCAAATCAAGTTGAGACATAGATTCACGTACTTTCTTGTTTTCGGAACTACCTAAAACAGGCTTTCTTCTTCTTCTTCTTCTTCTTCTGAAGATCTAAGAAGAAGAGGATGATGATGATGATGATGAAGCCCTCTTTTCCCCTTGTCGTCTTTCTTGTTATTGTCATTAATTTGGCAGTGGTATCAGCCCGTGGACGGATGTCTGTATCGCCGGCAGAGTCATTGGCTCTCTATTATTACCAAAACAGTTGCCCCGACGCAGAGGCCATTATCAGTAGAAAAGTGAATCAATGGATTACCAGCGACTACACCCTTGGAGGTGCCCTCCTCAGGCTTCACTTTCACGACTGCGCCGTTAGGGTAATCTACGTTACTACTTCAATGCTAGCTAGCTCCAATGAATGCAGTAGCTTGCTGTACGTATATGTAAAACTATTATTATTAATTAATGGTGTGTATTGTGATGCAGGGGTGTGATGCTTCCATTCTACTAAACCATACAGGAAGTGAGAGATATGCACCAAACAGCAAGACATTGAGAGGTTTTGAAGTGATTGAAGATATCAAAGCAGAGCTTGAGAAGGCCTGCCCCAAGACCGTTTCTTGTGCAGATATTATCACAGCTGCAGCTAGGGATACCACTGTCAAGCTTGGAGGTCCTTTTTGGGAGGTTCCCATGGGGAGGAAAGATGGTCTGGTTTCTCTTGCCCAAGAAGCCGACGTGGTTCCAATGGGTCATGAATCTGTCACTCAACTCATCGAGTTTTCCCAAGCTCGTGGCTTGAACATAGTTGACTTGGTTGTTCTCTCAGGTAATAATGACCACAATTTCCATTAATTAATAATGCTGCTTCTGCATCATAGTGTGATACTGACATGGTTGGTGGGTTTGTTCAGGGGCACACACAATTGGAAGGAGTACCTGTGAGTCGCTACAGTTCAGGCTGTATAACTTCAACGGAACAAGGAAGCCTGATCCATCCACTGACTGGAAGTATCTAAACTTCTTGAGAAGAAAATGCAGATGGGCATCAGAATATGTTGAGCTTGATGCTACAACCCCAACCACGTTCGATTCTGTTTACTACACTAATCTTGAGAAGAAGATGGGATTGCTATACACAGATCAACAGCTATTTGAGGATGAAAGGACGGCTCCTCTTGTTACCACACTCGCTGGTCAACCCTATATCTTCACCGCTCAGTTTGCTGTGTCCATGGTCAACCTAGGAAACGTCAACGTTCTCACAGGCAATCTTGAAGGCGAAATCAGAGAAAACTGCAATTTTGTCAATCCTCCTTCTGCTCTTCCTCTTCCCCAAATTCCCAAATTTCCTTAGCATCACTGCTAAAAGTTTCTTTAATTTTGGACACGAATTTTTATTAATTTTTATTATTAATGAATTGCTCATAAGTAGGGCATAAATTCATCGATGAACAGATAAAAAAATTTGTAACTTTTTGTAAGAACTTACAATATATTTCTATCTTAAAAGTTCTAACTATTAAAATAGAGGGATTCTCAAGTATATATAAATATGTATTTCACACCCAACACTCAGCATGTCTTTTCCATCTAAGTCACCTACAAATAAAATAACGGGTCATATCCAATAATGGACTTTTAAGAGTTTGAGTCACTTACATATACATGCACTCTCCGTCACCTATGATGTGGTGTGAGATCCACCTCTAGAGTGTGGAATCCATTAGATATAGACTATGATGGGATCCTATGAAGGATACAAGTACATGCATCAGAACTATTCTTTCATTTTAGTTCCTCCTAAACCCCCTCCTAGACCCAAAGATGGTGTCATATGGTGTCATGGAGCACACACCATAATAGCGTTCCAAGTTCCAAGTTCCAGTACCATCAAATGCTGTTGCTCCTCATGCCTCTCCAGTTGATGTTATCCTTCGAGCAGAAAAAGCATTTTTTAAAATCCAAGCAAATGTTGTTACTTCTCATGCTGGCGTCCCTGCGAAGGGTCCCACTATACCATCTTCTTGGTCTCCTCCTCCCCAGGGATGTGTGAAATTGAATACAGATGCAGTTTCGAATTTGGACACTCAGGAGGGAGGCATCGGCCATGTAGTTCGTGATATGCTGAGTAAATCTTTACTGGCAGTGTCCCAACCCTCTGTTTTTCTCAATCCAACCATGGGGGAAGCCTTGGCTTTAAGATCGGCTATTTGCGATGCTTTTCAGCGTGGTTTCCTTACACTTCAAGTGGAGTCTGACAGTTTCGCGGTGATCAACTTACTCAATGGTATTTTGCAGGAAGGAGATGTTTATTTGATGGCCATTGTCAGGGATATATTATCTTTTAGGGATTGGCTTAAGGGTCTTTCTTTATCCTATTGTCATATTCAAAGGAATGCTAACAAAGTGGCTCATTCCTTGGTCAAGAGGGCAGTAACTTGTCCAGGTCAGGTTACATGACCCAACTCCACTCCGTGGCTTATAGATATTAGTACAAATAACCTTGCGGCTTTGCTTCGTGTTTTTAAAGAATAGTTCTCTTTACCTAAAAAAATAAAGTTCCGCCATCAACACATCAGTGACACAGAATTACTAAAAACAGCCTCCATTAAAATCTCCAACTAAAATAACAGCTCTAATTTTGGGATACATGATATTGAATGTAATCTTTCACCACGCACGGAATGACATAAAATAGTATGAAAAATTGAAACTGCAACCACAACTGATACAATAATGATATTATCATTTTGCTTTTTGTACTATACTGAATACTGATACAGTAGGTACTGGTTGATGTTGGGAAAAATTTCACATTGTTTTAGACTGGATTATATATATAAAAGATGGAAACTTAACATTCAATCAGAACTTCAAGTTCCCTTATTATGATTATTTTAAAGAAAAGATCACATTTGCCACATGTACTACTACACAAAAGAGGGGCAACACATGAAGGGAAAGATTAAAAATAATCCTACATTGCTTAAAACTAGAACCTTAAAAACCTTATATATGTGAGACTGAAACCTTAGATGTTTTCTATATGTGAGAGTCCCTCCACTTAACAGTTGACACGCTTCAACTTCTTTAATTTAAATGAATGTGAATGTGTGTTAGTGTTTCCAAATAATGAGATCCTCATCTTCAAGTCTGTAGGTGAAATGAATCTACTCTAGCTATCTCAGGCAAGGCAGACTCCATTTGATCAGCAAAGCCCATTCTTAGTCCACAGGCACATCCACAAATATAGAAACCTGATGGATGGCCAGGTCCACTACAAGATGGGTAATGGTGATAGCACCTTCCTGTGGTTAAACCCCAAAAAGAAAAAAAAATCTTCAAATCTAACATTTCCTTCTTTGTTTTTTTGCCCGCGTCCTCGCCTCCCCCGTTTTGGTCTCCGTATTCAGTATTGTATTGGCTGTTGGGCCCCACCTGGTTAATTGGTAAAGGGTTTCTGTCATTTTTTCAACGAGAGCAGAGGATAACAATAGAGAGGAGAAGAAGTGCAGATCAATAGTGTGAGCAGAGATGGCGAGGAAGGCAGTTCTGATTGGATGCAATTATGCAGGAACGAAGGCGGAGCTGAAAGGATGCATCAACGACGTCCGACGTATGTACAGATGCCTCGTCGAACGCTATGGATTCGCCAAAGAGGACATCACCGTATTGATCGACACCGATGCCTCCTACACTCAGCCCACCGGCAAGAACATCCGACGTGTCCTCGCCGATCTCGTCCGCTCCGCTCACTCTGGAGATTTCCTATTCGTCCATTACAGCGGCCATGGTACCCGTCTCCCTGCCGAGACAGGGGAGTACGATGACACTGGTTACGACGAATGCATTGTTCCTTGCGACATGAATCTTATCACAGGTAAATCTCTATCTCATCTCTTTTCTCCACCCTTTTTGTTTCTGCTTAATCATCGTCATATGAATCCATCGATCAATCTCCCATCTGTATCTGTGTTTTACTATCTGCCTCTGAATCTAAAGAGAATTGATCGTTTTACCTAAATCAATCTACCGCAAAATGAACAGAAATTAATACTCGTTCGGCCCTAGCCTATCCCAATCTTAATCGACCGATCCTAATCGATGCAATCCGATTCTATCCCTCAATCACTGTGAATAAAACTCTTTGCTATTTTATTTATTTATTTATTTTTGGGTGGCGGGGGTTGGGTTGGTTACAGACGAAGATTTCAGAGATTTAGTGGACAAAGTTCCGGACGGATGCCGCATAACAATCGTGTCAGATTCATGCCACAGCGGTGGCCTGATAAATCACGAGAAGGAACAGATCGGGGAGAGCACGAAGCATGCCTCCCATGAATCAGACTCTGATGGCTTTGGCTTTAGAAAGTTCTTGCACCGAACCGTGGAAGACGCATTCGAGTCCCGTGGAATCCATCTGCCAATGGGGGATCACCATCGCCGTCACCACCATGGTCCCGATGAAGATGTTGATCGCAGTGAAGCCGAGCCCCAATGCTCAGAGCTTGGCCACCGCATCAAGAACAAGTCTCTGCCACTGTCGACTCTGATAGAGATACTTAAGCAGAAGACTGGCAAGGAAGACATCGATGTAGGGAAGCTGCGGCCGACCCTGTTCGACATCTTCGGTGAGGATGCAAGTCCTAAGGTGAAGAAATTCATGAATGTCATCATGAACAAGCTGAAACATGGTGAAGGAGAAGGTGGTAGTGGGGGGTTGCTTAGCATGGTTGGGAGTCTGGCTCAGGAGTTCCTGAAGCAGAAGCTGGAGGAAAACGATGAAGCGTACGTGAAACCTGCGATGGAAACGGAGGTGAGGAGCAAACACGAAGCTTATGCTGGAGCGAAGAAGCGGTACCTTCCAGATAATGGAATTCTGCTTAGTGGCTGCCAGAGTGACCAAACATCTGCGGATGCAACCCCTTCAGGCAAGCCTCATGAAGCATATGGTGCTTTCAGCAATGCAATCCAGACTATAATTGCTGAATCCGATGGAGCACTTACAAACCAGGAGGTCGTGTTGAAGGCTAGAAAAATGCTCAAGAGCCAAGGATTCACTCAAAGACCCGGCCTCTACTGCTGTGATTATCATGTCGATGCTCCTTTTATTAGCTGATCCTTAGATTAAAAGAAAGTTTCTAGGCTGTGTTTGTGGGTCTGCCTGCGTGTGCTGGATCTTTTGGAGGGCGTCTTTTTCAGTTTATTTGTTTGAATATGATGCTTGAACTTGAATGGATGGGAACCTTTTCGAACTTTTTCCAACTTTTTCTAGAGGAAGGTGGACTTTGAATTGACTTTTTTTGTGTTTTACCCAAAAAAAAAAAAAAAAAAACTTTTTCTGCCGCTGCTATGTTTATTTTATTTTTAAGGAAAATTACACAGATACCACTTCTACTGTTGTGAAATTATACAGAATTACTCTGTCTTTACAAAAGTTATACAGAATATCCCTCTAACAATGCTATCATGTAATCTCACCCACACCTTTACTTTCAACTTAACAGCAGAGGGTCAATTTTTTTTAAGACGAAAATACCCTTGATGATAGAAGGTCAGATCTGCTTGGGTTCGAGTTCAGATCTTCATCCCAGATTACCAGGTACGGTTTTCCTCTTCAATTCTTTTATTATCTTCCAGAACTGCAAAGCTCTGTTGTCTTGTTTCCTTGATTTCTTGCATTTGGAGCTCAATTTGCTGGTTTTATAATGATTTTTAAGTTTCTCTCTTCGATTTTCTTGTTCTTCTATGAATTTTTTGTTCCCTTGAGTGATTCTTTTGAAGTTTATCTCTTTATGCTAGAATTTTATCTTTTTTCATCATACAACCACTAGTTTTGCCTCGTTTTATTGCTAAATTCCTCTCATTTCCTGTAAAAAATTTACATTTTTCACTTACTGTTTTCCGTTATTTTTCGGTGAACTCACCGAATACAATCGATCATTTGTTGATTTTGTAATCTTTTCGGTGATTAACACTCTCATTAACTTGCAACCAACCTGGAGTTCGATCCAGTCCTTGGAACTCACTCAGTTCATGTTCAATCGGACTGAAAATCCAGTGGATGAATTGTAACCCAGTTTCCTGTAGAATCCAATTAACTCTGGGCTGAAAAATCAATTATAAAAGATATTATAATGATTTGAAACTACTCTAGGAGAAAGACCGGGTTTCTGCCAAGTAGCAGAAATTGGTTCTCTCAATAGGATTGGTTTCAGAGACCAAGATTCCAGGAAAAGTGTCGGCTAGGGTAGGGCTGCTCATGTCCAAAATCTTAGACGGAAAGAAAGAGGAATGAAAGATATTGAAGGACTTTCACCTCATTCCATTCGTCTCGCTCTACCGAACCAGTATGTGGTAATGGTAGTTAGCAATAAACAAAGGGTATTCAGCAGATCTAAAGTCTCCAATCGTCTTGCTCTTATTAAACTCAAATAAGTTTCCAGATTTGGTTTCTATTTGCCGTTTTCCTTCTTTCTTAAGCTCTGTTCGGTTCTGTTCGTGCTCTTCCTTCAATCTCTTAACTTTGCAGGGATATATGGAAGAAAACAAAAGGAAAACTCTACTATGTTTTTATATGTGGAGATTACTAATAGCACGAGTGATCTAGTTATATCAGTTTGATTCACGTCATTTGCCCAAAGTGGTTGAAAGACGAGAAGAAGAAGAGGCATCATTCATTAAGGGTATTTTCATCTTAAAAAAAATTGACCCTCTGCAGTTAAGTTGAAAGTAACGGTGTGGTTGAGATTGTATGATAGCATTGTTAGAGGGATATTTTGTGTAGCTTTTGTAAAGACAGGATAGTTCTGTGTAGTTTCACAACAGTAGAGGGGGTGTCTGTGTAATTTTTCTTATTTTTATAATCTTATATTAATTTAACAAGATAACTGAAACAAAAATTCACAAAAGCGAATTCCGTGTTAACAACGATGAAGTCTTTAATGGACACTTTCGTGTTAACAATCAAATTCCTTAGGCCTCCTTTGTTTTCACATAAAATTTTACATGAAAATTTTTACTTCTTACATTTTACATGTTAAAAAAAATTTTCAAAATTTGTTTCTAAGAGATAAAAAAAAAGGAAAAGACGAACATTCTTTTCCCTTCTCTTTATAGATTATTATATTTTCTCTCTTGGAAATAAACATTGGAAAAGTTTTTAACTTACAAAATGTTACAAGTAAAATTTTACGTCAAAACAAAGAGAGCCTTAATATAAAACAGTTTAGCCATCTACCACCAACCTAGGTTTGGGTCTTGCTAGACTGGTCCATATTATGAGAATCTGGTAGATTTTGTTCGGGATCTCAATCCCATGCAGCATAGAAATGGGCACGGTCAACCTAGCCAGATTTGCCAATCTGAGCCAACTCTCCAAATCGGCCATTCATTCGGATTTAGAGGGTGCATCACACATGCCTCCCTACCAAAGTATTCGGCTAGGGGGCATGCTCACGAACATGAAGTCCAGATAAACAATATTTAACCAACTAACTATACGTGTCAGCCATCAGAGACAGTACCAATCACGTATCAAGGGATGATTGTATAAAACCCCACCGTTGGATCATCGTCAAACGACTAAGGGACACTCCTATATCCACATGATTTCCTGCATTTAGTGATGGAACCAACAGACGTACGCCTTGATCCCTACTCCAGGAGGATAACTTCTCGAAAAACTCGGAATGCACCCCGAGATCTGTGTAATTGCAGAGATATCTCCGCATAATTTGTTTTCATTCTCAATCGTTCAATTTCTGACAATGTCTACATTGCTTATGAACTTTATCATTACATTAGTAAGCGGAATAAGGGAAAGAGCATTTTTTTAGCATTCAAGTTAGATATGCAGAAGCCATATGATAGGGTGGAGTGGTTTCTTGAGGCTGTTATGTGCCGAATGGGATTTAGTGTCATTGGGTTCATTTAGAAATGACTTGTCTACAAAGTGTTAATTACAAAGTCCTAGTGATTGCGGCACCACACAGTCATCTCTTTTCGACAAGGAGATCCCTTGTTGCAGGCTCTATTCATTCATTGTTTTAAGGCTCTTTCAGGTTTGCTGGCACAAGAGGAATCTAATGGTCTTATTCATGGTATTTGTGATAGAGTTCCTCCTATTAATCATTGATTGTTCCTATTACTCATTGATTGTTCCTATTACTGATGATTAATGCTTATTATTCTCAGAAGTGAAGTTATTGGAAGTAAATGCTTTAAAGGACTGTCTTAAATATTTGCTGTCGCGCGTCTGGACAGAATATAAATTTGAAGAAATCCTCAACATTTAGTCCTAACACCCATGCCAAATGGAAACAGTGGTTCTCAAGAATCTCAAAGTATCGTATGGTGTTGGGCCAAAGAACCATCTTAGCCACCCTGTTGCTTTCCGTGTTTCAAAGAAATCCCTCTTCCAAGATATCGCTGATAAGGTAATTGGAGAAATGACAGGGTGGGAAATCCAATTTTTTGTCACATGCGGGAAAGAAGACACTAGTCAAATCTGTTAGTTTTCACTCACTATGGCAAGATGATTAGGGAGGGATACATTTGTCGAGATAGCTAGGGGGCAAACCCATTTTTGTGATCTCACAACCGTGTTCTTTTGAAAAATCCTTATCAAGGGGAAGCATTGGCAATTTGGACTGTACTGCTACACTGTTGGAGGTCATTTCAGAACCCTGGAATCGGATAACAAAGAGCTCTTGACTTATCTCCATCATCACCCCACCTAAACCACCCTATCATTGTAAAGTGGCATTTGAGGATATAGTTCACTTACATTCTTATTCCGAAAATAAATCGTATTTTCATCTTCATTTTTAACAGTATTGCTGACTTCCTATCCATATCCACAACGTGTGTCAATTTTTCTGTTTGACACCAGTGAAGTGTCGAGGCCCATTAACATCGATTCCGAAAGGGGGGCAGGGATTGGGCAGCTGCATAAGATCCGTTGAAACGCATCAACGTAGGTAGGTGCAGACAACTGCCCCCAAGGCCCCAACCACCCATCCCCACACCCACCCCCACAACGTTTCATCCATAAAAACCGTTGTTTGAAGGGACAGATCTTCTTTACCAAAAATAAAAAAAAAAGAAATAAAAAAGAAAATGGATAGATCCTTGAAAACGCGTCATTCTTTTTAGTAAAGTGAAGTATTTATGAACAAAACGCGTCATTGAAATTCATTCCATTACCAAAAGCCAAAGCGAATCTGTACTATTATAGACTATAGCCAAGAGAATTAGTGGAGCCGCCAAGCAAGGAATAGACATATTTATAAATGAAAAGGAATCAACCAAAGTCTTCAGATGAGAGCCGAAGCCTCCCGGAGGTTTCTCGCTTCGATGGAAGATAAAGTTGCAGAGATTATGCTCATATGCCTTTTTTTTTTTTTTCCTGTTTCCGGAATAAGCTCCAACTACTCTCTCTCTCTCTCTCTCTCTCTCTCTCTCTCTATTCTAGGCGTTTCTCTATGTCTTGTAATCCGGATCCACACCCCCTGAAAAAGGGCAAAAAGAATCCTATTCCTTGGGTTTCACACGTAATCATCAGAGCATTCGTGTAGAGTGTAAAATAGAACCACCCCCAAATAAAATCAACATCTTCGCTGCTCTTATACTCCTCCTTCCTATTGATACTATTGATGGATGGTGGGTTTGGAAGGTTACAGTTGCTGCAATTAAATGGGAAATCTGCTTCGAAGGGAACGGCGGAGTAATAGTGGAAGAAGTAACATTCGAAATAGAAGCTTTGTATCAAGAAGCTTGTCAGGGTTCACCATGTCTGAAGCCTCGCCGTCGGTCACCCTACCCAGCCAACCTCCTCATCCTCTTCCTCCTGCTCCTCCTCCTCAGAGTGGCAAAACCTCGAGCAACAAATATGCGTACATACCAGACAATTTCAAGACTCTCGAACAGGTCACAACTCACTAACTCAGAATACATGTTCTCTCTCTCTTTTACTCTTTCTAACCCTTCTTTATTGATTTGGAACGTTGCTTCGTTTGGTTTGCTCCCATCTGTTTTTGCTCGATGGAGTTCACCATTGCGATGAATGACTGTCGACTCCACCATAAAGTCAGTCAGTCAGCGTGAGGAGATTACATGTGAAGCACGGGTGTTTCACAGTTTCTTTTTTCTTGTGGAGGTCACACGCAAGATTGGAAAAGTAAAATCTGTGGATCCTTACTAATCCATATCTCACGTTGACACCTCTCAATATTTACTTTGGATTTATGATCTACTTGAATTGGTACTTGAATGGGATTGGTGACCTCACTCATTCCTGACTCATAATTATACTCGAACTGCAACGCGGTTTGTGGGTCCCAAGGCCCACTGATCCTCTGTAGTGCGGTTTTCCGGATTTGAAATGGCTTTTCTAGGATTTTGGCCAAAACAAATATTCCAATTTCCATATCTCTTTTCCTCCCCTACCACTGTAGAGGTGGATGATCAAGGTTTTCTTTGAGAAAGGATGATGTTTTTACAGTTGAAAACTCAAACCCTTTTCATTATTTCATTTCTCTGTTCTATCTCTGTGATCTTGACGAGGAGAAGGGTTTAGTTCTACAGTTGGTTTAATACTGCTGCATTTCCCATCTGTTAGGAATTACGAAAGGTTTAAGAGGGATAATAGTAAAAAGAATCAGAAGTTACAGTTTTGGAGGGGTTTATAAGCATAAGCTACAGTTTTTGCTTCGTTCCCTCATTCCCTTCTTGGTTCTCTTGAGGAACTCTGTAAAAAAAAAAAAAAAAAAAAATCTCAATTTTCTCTTCCCTCAGATTTGAGGCCACCTATGTTCCTTAGCTAAGAACTCCAAAACTCTTCCTACTTAAACTACAGAAGAAGGCCTTGTTATCGCTTTCTGGCCGTGATCACCATGTTGGGTGTCGTTGCAGGGATGATTGAGCGTCTCTGCTCTGGAAAGAGAGTGACTGGGCCATGGCCAATACGATTTCGAAGGTTGGGTGGAGGTTAAATGCGCCTGATACTACAAAGGAGCTGAATCCTGATTTTCCAGTCCTCCATTTTTTTCTTTAAAGTGTTTGTGTGTGCTTGGAAGGAGTCAATAATGGTGGTCTAGACTCTAGACTTTAAACTCTAGTACTAACTCGTTTCGCTTTACATTTCCATGCAAATGCAATCTCTCTGCTCTCTAGCTAGCGGTAGTAGCTAGCGAGTAGTGGCCGACTGACTACTAGTGAGTGTGCTAACTACAGTGATCTAAAACCCAAAATTTAGACTAACTTGGTGGTTGATCTGAGTTAGATTTGCGATCTGACTATGTTGACCACCAAATCAACTCCAAAGTATTATTTACCAGTAAAGAAATAGGTAGATAAAACTACATGAACAATTTAAATTAACGAGGGATAACAAATCGATCCGGACGTCTATTTGGATTTTGGTATGCATAGAGTCATCAGAACCATTGATTTTTCAGGTTTTAAACCCATATCTTCCTCTTATCCCCTGGTCTTGCCATGAATTGCCGAACTTAAAAATATTGAACACTTACCTTGAACAATTGAATCTAAATTTGCAACTTGAGATGGTTGAACTCCAGTGTAAATTATAGCTACAGATTGAATGAACCGTGAACTATTCTTGGAGTCCTCTAGAACTCCGTAACTGTTGTTGAAATAAGTAGAGATTGTCGATGGATGATCTACAAGAGAGAGGGAGAGTATAGATATATATATCTATATATATATATATATATATATATATATATATATATATATATATATGAAAACCTGTCTGTTGAGAAAGTTCTTTTCCACCCTGGGTGAACGAATCTGTATGTTGAAATTCCTGAATCCTAATGTACTCGAAAGTGACTCAGTCGGAAATGGGTCATATATTCTTCTTACCCTATACTTAAACTCTATAATTTTTTTTGTTAAAATACTGAAAGTCAATTGAAAATTTAATTAGGGGTGAACTTGGTCTTGCGATATTCTGAAAAATCACAAGTAATTTTGTGACAAATAATATTTTACCATAAAAGAAAGATTAAAATTTACATTTTGCCCTCAACCTGAGTTGGATCGGGTGATCTTCCAAGTTGATCGGCAAAGAGGAGTGAGTTATAGAGACAAAATCCAGCCAGGAAAAACACTGATCCTTGTTCGCTAAAATAGTATAAGATAACGAAGAGGAAGCTATAGTTATTAACACATCAGCGACACTAGCCTTGACAAAAAAAATAAAATAAAAAAATGATGAACCATCAAGTTTAATACATTTTAAAAAGGATTTCTTCAATTTCTTCAATGATCTGAACAACCACGGACAAATCAGATTCCACAATCAAACCATGAAGGCCCATATCACAACAAAAACGGAGACCGTCCATTATAACATGCATTTCAGCCACCATGCTAGTAACTACAGTGCTACACCATAATAATTAGATCTCTCAAATCGTGGAGCCGGAGCAGTTTCTAACCATTCCACTTCCTCTGCTTAAGCCTGAGTTTCCTCCACAAGAGCCATCAATATTGTAATTCAAACTAGAACTACATGAAGGAGGGTAGAACCTCCTATCAACAAAGAATAGGGTAGACCCAACAAGTACTAAATAACTTTAGACGATCAGTGACTGAAGTAGAAACACTCTTAGATAGTTTAAACGACTGTTGACGCAGTTGAAGCTCTCTCTTCTGGGACAACAGAGAAAGGACTTCTTCTAGGGCCTTTCAAACTCCGTAAATATCTCCCAGCCAATAATTACAATAGGATCTCTTCTATGAGAGTCTACAATGTAAAAGCAGGATTGGCTGCATCTGGCTTGCTTCATTTGGAATTTATAGGAGCAGAACTACTCTGGGGTGGCACCTGCAAGTTCTGATTCCTAAGGAGCCGAACCATTTGTGTTCTCCAAAGCAAATAATTCAAACTGAATTGTAATAAAATTGTTAACGTGGCCCATAAGTTAGGCCCATCGTAGCTGGCTCGTCTTTTATTCTTTTATTTTTTTTTTCCATATTTTAGTTTATTTGTTCTTTATTTCAGCCTCTTTGTTTATGGAGACTTTCCTTGTAATGAATTCCTCTTTTATCTATAAATACAAAGCATCAATAGAGGAGAGAACACACACTGATTTCGACACCAGTTCTCTGCTGGTTTCGTGATCTTCTTCTCTCCTTTTCTTATCTTCTCAATTCTCTTCTTCCTCTTTATTATTTTTCTGGTTTGATATTATAGTTTGTGTTATTTTGTTACATAGTATCAGAGCACTAGATCTTGATTATCATTCTAAATTATTATTTTGATAGGCCTTTGATATTTTTGCTCTTTTTCTACTACTTATTTACTACTACTAAGATGATCGATTTTTTTTTTTAGTTCCATCTATGCTACTAATGTTGGTTGATTAAACTGCTCGATCATCTTGTGCTCATGTGTTGAGAATAATAGTTTTTTTTTTGCTGCCCTACTACTACCGCCACCCTCTATACTTTGAGCCTCTCTTTTTTTTGCCAATCGGTTGGCTGAACTGATATATATAAAAAAAAAAAAAAATCATCATGTCACTCACAAATCCTGATCATTGTTTGGTGTTAAGAGATATTGGCTATCGAATTATCTAGAGGAATAACAACCAATAACTTCGGCAGCAATGGTGTTGTTCTTCGAAATTGATTTCTGATCCAATCTCTAAGACATTAATAGTTAGGAGGTTCCTTACCCTATTGCCTCCACCATCCTTGTTTTTTTTTTATTTTTTATCTTGAGCCTTCATTCCTTGGCCACTTGTTTGGCGGAACCGAGATTTTTTTTATATTGTGCTTGATTATTTATGTTCTATTTGACTTAATCCAAGTCTTCAGAGACTCAAATTATTTCTATTAAGTTGAAAGGGGTTTCCAACTACTTAATATGGGCTCAGGCTATTAAAGCCTACATCTGATGTAAGGATAAACTTAAACTGTTGCTTAAAGAGGTTCCTACAGTTGATGACACAGATAACGAGTCAGTTAAGCTTTATGATGCTTGGCAGCGTGATAATTCTCTTGTTCAGACTTGGTTATGGAATGACATTGAACCATCTATCCTGCCTACTGTAATGTTCCATGAATCTGCTAAGGCCATTTGGGCTGATTTAAAGGAGACCTATGGGCAGGATAAGAATTTGTCTCGTATTTATGACTTATATGAAAGAATGTTTACCTATTCCATTAGTGATAAATCCCCGACTGATTATTATGGGGGTTTTAAAGGTCTCATTGAGGAGATTCAAGCTGTGCAACCTCTGACCAATGATATTACCAAGCTTAAAGCCCAACAGTCTGAGTTCTATGTAGCCAAATTCTTGGCTGGCCTGTCTCCTGAGTATCAGGCTATAAAGAGTCAGCTCCTTGTTGGAGAATCCATACCTACCTTGAGTGAGACTTTCTTTCGTCTCCAATCCCTTGTACCCCAAACTGACTCTTCTCTTAAAGATACTTTTGCCTTGTTTGCTGGCCGTGGACGGGGTTCTTCCCCAAGAGGCCGTGGTACCACCCGTGGTCGTGGTCGTGGTCGTGGTGGTCATGGTTCTGGAAGACCACCTATTGATAAGTCTGCACATTTTTGCACTCATTGTCAGAAGCCCAACCACACTGCTGACACTTGTTGGGAAAAGTTTGGACGTCTAGAATGGGAAGACAATTTGGTTAACACTGCTGCCATCTATGATACATCTCCTGCTGCTGCACTTGTTCCTCTATCCACACCTGTTTCTCCTTGGATCCTTGATTTTGGAGCTACTTGCCACAAGACTGGTGAGACTTCTACCTTCTCCTCTCTTCATGATACCACTAGCCCTGTTACTATTTACCTTGTCGATGGCTCATCTACTACTGCTTCTCAGCATGGTACTGTATCCCTTACCCCCTCTATGACCTTACCTTCCGTATTACATGTTCCTAATCTCCCTCTTAATATTTTATTTATTAGTCAACTCACCAAGTCTCTTAATTGTGTGGCTATATTTTTCCTTTCTTATTGTACTTTTCAGGATCTCAGGACCAATGAGATAATTGGTAGAGGACGTGAGCATGCTGATTTATACTATTTGGAGCCCAATGCACGTTTACCTACTGCTGCAATTGCATTCACTACTACCCCTCTTCAATGGTACAACTGGCTTGGACATTTATTTCTGTTTAAAATGAAAGTACTTATCCCTAATTACAAGTCTCTCTCCTCTTTACAGTGTGAGGCCTGTGAATTAGGGAAGCATCATCTTACCCCTTTCCCTACTAGTACTTCTCCTAGGATTTCTACCCCTTTTTCCTTAGTTCATTCTGATATTTGGGGTCCTTGTAAGACTCCCAATAGGTTAGGCCTTTCTTATTTTGTAACCTTTATCGATGACTTTTCCAAGATGACCTGACTTTATTTACTCAAAGAT
The DNA here is from genome assembly GCA_028583415.1 of Protea cynaroides. NCBI lineage: Eukaryota > Viridiplantae > Streptophyta > Magnoliopsida > Proteales > Proteaceae > Protea > Protea cynaroides. The sequence continues at coordinate 45,596,235 of CM053267.1, forward strand.
CGTTCTGAATTTCTTTCTATTTTTTTTGGATTCTATAAAGAAATTATAAATCAGTTTGGCGTATCCATTAAAGTATTATGTACTGATAATGCTCTTGAATATGTCCAATCTACCGTTGTTGATTTCTGTCTAGAGAATGATATCATTCATCATACTAGTTTTGTTTATATCCCTTAATAGAATGGGGTTGCCGAACGTAAAAATAGACATCTCTTGGACATTGCTAGATCTCTATTGTTTTTTATGAATGCCCCTAGTTTTTATTGGTGTGATGCGGTTTTAACCGCTTGTTATCTTATAAATCGGATGCCATCTTCTGTCCTTCATGATAAGGTTCCCTTTCGCCTTCTTTATCCTAACGCATCCTTGTTTAATGTCTTCCCACGTGTCTTTGGTAGTATCTTCTTTGTTCATATCATGTACCCTACATTAGAGAAACTTTCCCCTCGTTCTGTTAAATGCATTTTTCTTGGTTATTCTCGTACTCAAAAGGGGTATCGTTGTTATGATCCTGCTACTAAACGCCATTATGTTAGTCATGACGTACTTTCTTTGAGGACAAACCATATTATCCAGTTTCCATGCCATCCCTTTCTCCTACCATTTCTTCTGATCCTCCTATTCCTCTACCATCTATCCCCCTACTGAGACTGCATCGCCACTTCCTCATCCCGTGCCATTGGACCAGCCCCAACCCCCTTGCAGGTTTATACGAGACGTCATCCAGTGGCTCCTCTTGGTATAACTCCATCTGTTTCACCACCTTCAATTACATCTCTGGTTCCTGAGGTCTCTGATGATCTTCCTATTGCTCTTCGCAAAGGTACTTGTACTCAAAATCCCACCATTCCTTACCCTATTGAGCATTTTGTTACAACTTCCCACCTTCCCCTTTGCCACCAAACTTTGGTGCATTCCCTTTCTATTACTGTTGTTCCCTCTTCTTTTCAACAAGCCTTATCCCATCCTGGTTGGAAAACAGCAATGGATGTTGAGATGGGTGCTTTTATGGAGAGGAACACTTGGACATTGGTTGATCTCCCACCAAATCACACAGTGGTTAGATGTCGATGGGTGTATACAGTAAAACGTAACTCCGATGATACAGTGGATAGACTGAAGGCTAGACTTGTAGCAAAAGGGTTCACTCAAACTCTTGGGGTTGATTATTTTGAGACTTTTTCTCCTGTGGCTCGTCTAAATTCGGTTCGTGTACTTATTTCTTTGACCGTCAACCTTGATTGACCTCTTTATCAAATGGATGTAAAAAATGCCTTCTTATATGGTGATCTCCATGAAGAAGTTTACATGGAGCAACCTCCAGGTATGTTGCTCTGAAAGGGAACTCAACTAAGGTTTGCAAGTTACTTAAGGCTATCTATGGCCTTAAACAGTGATGGCAAAGAGGGTTCAAAGCAAGTCAAATTAATAAGCCCTCTTTGCTACAGGATCTTAATTCAGTCCAATACAAAAAAATCTGCAGAGAAAAGTAATGAAAAAACCCACTTATCTTGAAATCTAACCGTCAGAATTAGATGAAACTTGGTATGGATGACCTTTGTAATGATTGTGAACACCTTCTGAAGTTTGGGGAGGATCTAAAAAGAACTATAGGAGTTATGAGTCTCGAAAGCCTGCTGTACCTGTTTAAAGAATCAAGAGGGAATGGAATCTGGTTGAGTCTCACAACCGTAGGAGACTCAACTTTAAAATAAGAATTTAACTCTTCTTTTTTTCTCGAAAATCTCTACTCGCAGTCGATCTGCATTATCTTTATTTATAGCTTTGAAACATTACAAATAAAATAGGAAAGAACGAAATTTAGTAAAACCGACCTTCCTTTATAATTTAGGAAGGCTCTAAAACAATAAAAATAGGAAAGTTTCTAAAAACTGGAATTAGGAAACTAGATTTTAGGCAAGTCTTAGTCTCCAAGCAACTAAGACTTCTAAACTAAATAGCCTAATTTTTAGGAAACTAAACAATGGAAATAAATAAACTAAAAATTAGGAAACTAATAAAAGAGTCATAATTAATGCTGTTGGTACTGTTCACGTGAACAGTACGCGTGACGTGTTCACGTGAACGGTGTTCACGTGAACTCAGTACCGCGTGAACAGTGTTCACGTGAACAGTGTGGGTTGGGCCCATGTTGACACATCCTTGGGCTGATCCACTACTGGCTGGTCCTTGGACTGCATCAACTCCACCCCACTTAAAAAGAACTCGTCCACGAGTTTTGTAATGGTGAAGAATGACTACAGAGGGGTCGTGTAAGCATCCGTTGATCTTGAAACTTAAAGCGTGCTTGCGACGTTGGAAGAAAATCCATCACTTTGGGTCCACTTTCTTCAAGATATTTAGAAGGTATTACGAAATCAACATGCTCAACATCTTGAGGAAAGTCAAATGGAATCGTGGTATCCATGGGGACGATCTTATTCAATTCTTTGTCTTCTGCAATTTTCTCCATAACACCGTGGTCTTCATCAGAACTGTGGTCACTATTGTCAATCCATAGAGCTTTCGTAAAGGTATTAAAATTATCCACATCTACTTTTGAGGCAATCAAAACCATACTGGTGATTATATGGATTCCATATGAATCCTCACTATCATCCATGACATCCGTATTAGGAACAGAAGTGTCATCACTTTGCGGTTCACATACCTGTGTATCCGGGTTGGCCTCGATTGCAGCAACTAAGGAGTTTACCTTTAATTTTTGTGGACAATCTCTAGCAAAGTGACCATATGCATTGCAGTGATAGCATTGCACATCCATAGCTGCTACCATGGGAGTTTTACCTTTATCTGTCGTTGGAGTAACATGAGATGTAGTCCCTATGGCTTTACTGTTTGGTGTAGGGTGCTTCAATTCATAAGAACTAGAGGTGGACTTTGGTGTTGACTTCAAAAGGTCCTCGGCTTGGAAAGCTTTATCAACACAGTCGTTAAAACTAACAATATCAACCACTCCCATTTTTTCTCTAATTTCAGGTCGCAGCCCCAAACGGAACCGAGATATCATTTGATCATCATTGTCTCGTGAACCTGACCGTGCACACAATTGGTCAAACTGATAGACATAATCTTCCGTACTCATAGTGCCTTGTCAAAGATTATTCAGCTGGTCATGCAACCTTCTTTGGAAGGATCGTGACAAATATTTTTCTTTCAATTCTTCCTTCATCTCCTCCCAAGTAGTGGGTTCTCTACGACTCCTCATGAGACTATATTCATAGTTACGCCACCAATCACGAGCACCCCCCACTAGTTTGTAGCGAGCCAATTGTAGCTTTCTAGGTTCGGGAAGGCTAAACCAATCAAAGTAGTCATCTAAGGCATTCAACCAATCTTGAAAGGCTTTAGGGTCTTGTCTCCCATGAAACTCCTTGAGGTCCATCCGTACTTTATGGGTTTGGTAACGGATAGGTTCATCATAGTCGTCATAGGGTGGGTTGTGGTATTCCTCTCTAGGGACTCTTTGAGGAGCCCTAAGAATACGTCTTCGCATTAGGTTGGCATTAAGGGCTTCCCTTCTAGGGGCTTCCACTCTAGCAGGCCTAGGATGATTTAGCTCCTCCAAATTACTCATTCTCCCATCCATGCTATCTAACTTGGCATCCATTTTGGCCAATCGTTGGAGAACCAGATTAACAAGGTCATTGAGATTGTTGGACTGATTAGGAGAGTTAGAACTCTCCTCAACCTGGCTCTGATACCAATTGATGGCAAAGAGGGTTCAAAGCAAGTCAAATTAATAAGCACTCTTTGCTACAGGATCTTAATTCAGTCCAATACAAAAAAATCTACAGAGAAAAGTAATGAAAAAACCCACTTATCTTGAAATCTAACCGTCAGAATTAGATGAAACTTGGTATGGATGACCTTTGTAATGATTGTGAACACCTTCTGAAGTTTGGGGAGGATCTAAAAAGAACTATAGAAATTATGAGTCTCGAAAGCCTGCTGTACCTGTTTAAAGAATCAAGAGGGAATGGAATCTGGTTGAGTCTCACAACCGTAGGAGACTCAGCCAGAAAATAAGAATTTAACTCTTCTTTTTTTTCTGGAAAATCTCTCTACTGCAGCCAGTCTGCATTCTCTTTATTTATAGCTTTGAAACATTACAAATAAAATAGGAAAGAACGAAATTTAGTAAAACCGACCTTCCTTTATAATTTAGGAAGGCTCTAAAACAATAAAATTAGGAAACTAGATTTTAGGCAAGTCTTAGTCCCCAAGCAACTACGACTTCTAAACTAACTAGCCTAATTTTTAGGAAACTAAACAATGGAAATAAATAAACTGAAAATTAGGAAACTAATAAATGAGTCATAATTAATGCTGTTGGTACTGTTCACGTGAACAGTACCGCGTGAACAGTGTTCAAGTGAACAGTGTGGGTTGGACCCATGTTGACACATCCTTGGGCTGATCCACTACTGGCTGGTCCTTGGACTGCATCAAACAGTCTCCTCGTGCTTGGTTTGAAAAATTTAGCATTGTTGTTATAGATTTTGGCTTTACAACATGTTACTTTGATCACTCTATCTTTGTCAGACGTTGTAACTCTGATATCACCATTATTACTGTTTATGTTGATGATATTATTATTACAGGAAATGACAAGTCTTGTATTGTTGAAATCAAGTCATATTTGAATGCTAAATTTCAGATGAAAGACTTAGGGCTTCTACATTATTTTTTGGGGATTGAAGTAGTATGTAGCCGTAAAAGCATAAATCTTTCTCAATGAAATATGTACTTGATCTCCTTCCTGAAATTGGCTTATTTGGAGCCAAGCCTGCTGATACTCCTATGGACCCACATAAGAAACTTGAAATGTGTGACAGTCCTGAGTTCTTTGATGTTTATCAATATAGACGTTTGGTTGGAAAGTTTTTTATCTTACTGTCATTCAGCCTGACCTCTCCTTTGTTGTTGGATTGGTGAGCCAATTTATGTAAGCTCTCAAAGTGGCCCATTGGGAAGCTGCCTGTTATATATTGCGTTATTTGTAGAAAGCTCCTGGTAATGGTCTTATTTACCATCAACATCGTCATTTTGACGTTGTTGGTTATTCTGATGCTGATTGGGCAGGAGCTGATGGTGACAGGCGTTCAACTACTGGCTATTGTACTTTTGTTAGTGGAAATCTTGTTACATGGTGGAGTAAGAAGCAAGCTACTGTATCCAAGTCAAGCGTTAAAGCTGAATATCGTGCTATGGCACAGACTACTGCAGAGTTATTATGGTTGAGAAATCTTTTGCAAGAGCTTGGTTTTTCTTCAACTCAACCAATGTCCTTACTATGTGACAATCAGTCTGCTATTTATATTGCAAGTAATCCAGTTTTTCATGAGCGTACCAAACACAAAATTTGATTGTCATTTTGTTCGAGATGCCGTCATGAAGAAGTTAATTGTTACTCCATTCGTATCTTCTTCAAATCAACTTGCTGATATTCTTACGAAGCCTCTGTTTGGACCAGCGTATCGGTTAAACTGTTACAAGCTTGGATTGAGTGATCTGTATACTCCAAGCTTGAGGGAGGGTGTTAACGTGACCCATAAGTCAGGCCCATCGTAGCTGGCTCTTGCCTTTTATTCTTTTATTTTGTTTCCATATTTTTGTTTATTCGTTTCTTATTTCAGCTTCTTTGTTTATGGAGATTTTCCTTGTAATGGATTCCTCTTTTATTTATAAATACAAAGCATCAATAGAGGAGAGAACACACATTGATTTCGACACCAGTTCTCTGTTGGTTTCGTGATCTTCTTCTCTTCTTTTCTTATCTTCTCAATTCCCTTCTTCCTCTTCCTCTTTATTATTTTTCTGGTTTGATATTATAGTTTGTGTAATTTTGTTACAAAAATCTCCCAGAAAATTTCTTTTGGAGGGTCGGTTCATGGGTTTGCACTCAAGGAAGAAGATAAGAGAATAGGATATCAGGGTGAGGATCTTTGAGATGATCTCTAAATATGGTAGATGAGCCATTGGACGATTGGAATCTTCATTTCAACCTTTGTTCAATGGAGTCTGTCATTGTCTTTGCCCATTGGCATAGGTACATTACCGGGCCATTTAAAATTTTCCCAGTGTTTGTTTTTCTGCCCCTATTTTCTCCAAGCCATTGGTCCTACTTTCTGTTTCCTGTTAGCATATTCTCTTATTGACGTGTTGCTATAGAAGTTATCTTTAACAAGTTGATTATAGGATTATTTCTTATTTTCTTTTGCTCGCAAAGAAAGACTTGTGGAGTCCTGAATGGTCTGTGTCTTTTACAGGTTACAGCTGCTTTAAGGGAAGCGGGTCTAGAATCATCAAACCTTATTCTTGGAATTGACTTTACAAAAAGCAATGAATGGACAGGTTTGTAGAAGTGTGAGCTAAAGTCATGATTTCAGAGTACATCATAAATTTTTGCTTATTATTCATGAGCATTCTTTGTCTGCAACTGGAAATTTAGAAATTGATATTTATCATTGAATGTTCTACCAGCGAACCCCTCTTCTGATATTCAACCCTGGTGGATGATGTTGATCCAGTTATACTTATCTGAACTGTTGACAACTTTTCCAAAAGAATTGTCTTTCTTGGATGGTAAAAATCTTGGATAAGGAGTACCAAAAAACTTGTGCATAAGGTTTTCTAAATTTTGACATTTTCGTTACTTTATGAAAGAAGAGTGTAAGAAGTGACAATCAAACAGATACAGGTAGCCACATGAAAAACCCCCAAAACAAAAAATTATCAAACCTAGAGAACAACCAGCTCCCAAGAACCCTCTTAAACTCCTACAACCCTTCGTGGAAACCCTTCCCAAATGCAAGGAGGCTCAAAACCCAATGAAAACAGCGAAACACCTACCGAGTTTTTTGTGTCTCCCATCATGGAAAAGAATTCTCTCTCCCAACAAATCGGCTTTTTAATTTTTGAACCTCCCTTCCTCAATGATGGGAAAATACAATTTGCATGTTTACTACATTCATACTGCACATGCATCTTTATTTGTTTTTCACTATTTTGAATTCTTTCCTCAAACTGTTTGGAAGCAAATGAACTTAAGTTGTTTTGAAGGCAAACAGTCATTCAATAACCAGAGCCTGCATGCTATTGGCAATACACCTAATCCATATGAACAAGCTATTGCTATCATTGGCAAGACTTTGGCTCCCTTTGATGAAGACAACCTGATACCTTGTTATGGGTTTGGTGACGGTCAGTCATTTTCCTTTTTTTAGTTAAAGAAAATATTTGTTTTAATTAGTTTCTGTACTGATAAATTTCTAATGCTCCAAATCATTTCAATTGACAACATCACTTGCTTGTTCTGATATTTACAGCCACAACCCATGATCAAGAGGTGTTTAGTTTTCACAATGATCATACTCCTTGCCATGGCTTTGAAGAGGTTTTAATGTGCTATAAACAGATCGTTCCAAACTTGCGATTATCAGGTTAGTATTATTTGTTTTCTAATACAACAATTTGAATTCTTGTTTATGTAACATTGACAAGCCCTTAATTTTCATATTTCCATAATTCCATTTATTTGTTGTGGGCCAATCATAGATAGACTTTTTATATGTATAGAAGGATGTTTAATTATACTAAATATCCTTGTGTCACAAAACAAACCAATTTGTAATTAATGCCCTTTATGATCCTCCTTAAGGTGGAATGATTGGTGGTTTTTAGTTTCTTCTATGAAGTCAGTGGTTGACTTTTTTGTTTTTAAATTCCATTTTGTTAATTCAGTTTGCTCATATACCCCATGGATTTGTTGTGCTTTACCTGTTCTAATTTATAATTATAGTTTCAGTGCCACTAAATTGTAGTACTTCTAATTTCATTATGTTTTATATCTTTCTGATCTCAAAACTTTTATGCATGCTTCTGTTGTTTCAAGGACCAACATCTTTTGCACCTGTAGTTGAGGCTGCAATCGACATTGTGGAGAAAACTGGTGGACAATTCCATGTCTTGGTTATCATTGCTGATGGCCAGGTAATGACCTAGCCTTTCTCTCCTTTTTTTCCCTTTTCTTCTTTTTTTTTTCACTCTATGGTACCTGCAATCAGTATTATGGGCTGTATTGTGAAGGTCACAAGAAGCATTGATACGAAGGATGGAGCTTGCAGCCCACAGGAACAGCAAACAGTTAATTCAATTGTCACTGCGAGGTAGGGTGTTTGAAATATTGGATATGAAACCTATTTTGAAAATCCTGATTCGTTGTCTGTGTTATGTAACTAATGTTATATAGTCCCAAGAAAATTATCGATGTCATAATAACCAATGCCATGTGGTTCCCACCGCTGGGACCTTCAATCTGATGGGATTTTACAATTCTAATTTGCAGTGTATAGGTTTAGGAACAGTTGTGCATGTTCATTTATGCATATGAATGTCTGCTACAGAATTGAACTTTTGGGTCTGTAGAGCTGTTGGAATTTTAATTCCTAATATATATATGCATTGCATTATGTGAGATGAGAGAAGATAGTTATGGTTTTTAGTTTTTTGGTAGGGCATTTCATATTGTGTTGGGAGGGGCACTTGCATCCAACTCTAGGAGGGGCATGCTTTGTGTTCTTAGGTAAGTCGGTACTTGCATAGAGATATCATTATTTACCAGAAAGTATTATTATTTTTTCTTTCAAATACTTATCAATAAAATAAAAAATTATTTAAATTCATCACCTACAAACTTAAACTTGAACCGTTTTTAATTGCATGCCTTATCTAGTTAGGAAATTGACACTCGCAATATATATATTCTCAATCTGTGGTTCTTTTACCCCCCCAAAAAAAAAAAAAAAAAAAAAAATCTGTGGTTCAAGAATGATAAGCTCAACTTTGTACCTACCATGTAAGCCGGTTAGAACTGTTGTCAGTGGATCAATGATTTTTCTCACTCCAGATGTTTCAAAAGATGGCATCCAGAAGGTTACATTAATGCACCCTCTTTGCCCTAAACATTCTTCATCAAACAGGCTAATACTTCTGCAGCATGCCTGGCTGGCTTAACCCAGATGGTCCTGAAAACTCATAAAAGGACTTCTGCTGAACCTTGTGAGAGAAGTGGAGAATGAATTGGGATATGATGTATTATTTTCAAATCATTAGCCTGATACTGAAAATAAATAGGCTCCTTGGTGATGTGGGGGCCAACAGTGGGGATACAGTCTATCCTGTATGCGTGCATAAAACAGTGTCTGTTACTGATATCTCTGTCTGCTTTCTCAATCACTGTTCAACTTAATTTTAGCAGAAATAAATCTTCCCCCGAAAATTATAATTTCTTCTGTGATTCTCCATGACTGGAGCTTCATTCATGAGTTTGGGAGATCTTAATCGATATCACTGACCCCTTCTGATGACCACAAAAAAGAAAGAAGAAGAAGAAGAAGCTGGGGAGAATCTTGAGGGGATACGATAATACTCCAGCTTAGACTTCCGTTTTAATGCAATAGCTTTTCATGGGATCAAAAAATATTCAGAATCTCTACAAAACTGTTTCTTAGATGAATGGTTCCTTATAGCTTGCTCCCAAGGTGGGACTTAAATAATTATCCAAGGTCTCCCTAGTGGAGTTCTCACCCTAAGAGCTCACATGTCAAAATGTGCCAAGGAAGGTGGAGTTATCAGTGAGGTGCGTAAAAGTCAGTCCTTGCCTATATCAAGTCCCTCAATCATGCTGCTCTACTCCACTTAAGGATCAAGCTTGCTTGAAGCTTTGAATAATGAAGAAAAATCTCCTTGACAAAGTACTCTTGTGCTTTTACAAAATCTAGTTGGAATTCAATTTAGGAAATGGAAGGGAGATGCCAAGTTTTTATACAACCCATCCATTTAACCCCAAAGCAGGTCCTCAATATGTACTTGAAAAAGTCCCGCTTGGGATGGTCATAGATTCTTTATGGTAACACATGAGGATTAATTCTTCAAATTGTGTACTGGATTCTGAATTTAACATTTTTGCAGAACAGAGTCTTTATGTTACATTGAGATTCTGAATTTTGTTTCAATGATTACCTTCTGAAGCATGTATAAATAACTGACCAGGGAATAAAATCGAAAAGGATGCAAGGTTAATCTGATCAATTAAATCGGCTACAAACTTTTGCTTGCTGGTTTATGTTATTTATGGAAAGTTAATTTGTAACTACTTTTATCATTTTGATTAGACAAATAATATGTTATTCTCAATCATGCTAAGTTACTTAGCAGTTGCCTTTTGTGGAATATAGATCTGAATTTAGACAACAGAGTTTAATTTTTAAAATTTTAGAGATCGCTGATAATCCATTTTATTGACATGAAGCTTTCAAAACATTGAAAAAAGACCAATTACTGCCTACTAACCGTAAATGATATGTTGTTCGGGGATGTTGTTCAAGGGTTTGATGTCTTATCTGGTTGGCCTAGGGGGCCCGAGGGGGTACTGCCCTTGTGGGATTGTTGGGTGTAATGTTCTTCCCTCCTCCCTTCTCTCATTTGTTTTCTCCTTCGTAATCAAATGATCGAAGTGTCAAAAAAAAAAAAAAAAAAAAAACCGTAAATGATATTTTTCTTGAAAGAAAGTTTCAAACCAAGTCATATAGCAGTTATCATGATCTTTTTTAGCCTAGTTTGCAAGTTCACTGCAAGTATGCAACACACAGGTGACAATTTCAGAATTTAGTAAAATTTCTACTTTAATTTGTAACCAGTTTGTACGCACTCTCAATTGTGCTTGTTGGAGTTGGTGATGGACCTTGGGATGAAATGAGGAGGTTTGATGATAAGATCCCTGCACGCAAATTTGACAATTTTCAGGTATTATTCACTATCTCCAGGCCACGCCTACAAGAGGATATATCATAAGTGGGAAACAAATCAATGATGTTTTAATTCTGTGGGTACCATTGCAATATTAACTATGTTTATATGGCTATGTCCCTTTGTCATTCTTTCTTGCAGTTTGTTAACTGCACCGATATCATGTCGAAAGATGCGAACCCCTATGAGAAAGAAGCAGCATTTGCTCTTGCTGCACTGATGGAGATCCCTATCCAGTATAAAGCAACAATGGAACTCGGAATCCTTGGGTGGGAGAATTAATTAATTCTCAAATTATTGATTATATATACCTTATGTTGGTCTATTTATATTAATGCATATGTATATGGTGTTTTTAAAAAGTCATACAACAGGGAGAGCAAAGAAGGTAGTTCCGCGCCCCCCTCCTGTTCCTTACATGCGTCGGCCACAGCCATCTCGGGAACTAAGCAACCCTCCGGTTGCTAGTAGTGGTGAACCGAATCAAGTGAGAAAGATTACATTGGTAGTTTAGACCCCCTATTTGCCCACTAATTTACTACTCATCTTGTTGCCTCTTGAGGAGGGTATCATTTTTGAAACCTGGTTGTCTCTAAGTTAGTGCTTTTGTGGACGCAGGTGTGCCCAATTTGCCTGACTAATGAAAAGAATTTAGCTTTTGGGTGTGGACATCTGGTAAGTTCTGTAGATACCGTTGACTCGGTTATGAAAAGATAAATGTGTTTTTCCTTCTTAAACTGTTCTTTCTAGTGACTGAATGAAAACTATTGCATTGCAGACTTGTCGAGATTGCAGTCAAAGTCTGTCTAATTGTCCCATATGTCGTGCACCAATTAGTTCTCGTCTAAGAGTGTATACTGGTTGATCAGGGTGGCAGGATTATGGCATGTAAATTTTTTTTTGTGTGTGTGTGTGTGTGTTTGTGGATAGGTAGACCCAAGGGAATTGAACTCATGATTTTAAGGTTTTGATCTTTATCAATTGAGCTACCCCTTGAGATATGTGACATCTACATTACTTCTGGCTTTGACCAAAATGATATCTCTTTGTGGCTGTAAAATTTTCGTATATTGTGGTTTACTGCAATTGTCAAATGTGTGGGGTCACGCGTGCATGTTTGTATGTGGAAGGTGGTTGCAATAAAATTTATGTATAGTTTCTTTTTTTTTGTTTTTATTTTTTTTATTTTTTTTTAAATTCTTGAGATTGTAGTAAACTGGAGATGTTTATTGTATTGTATTTTAGCTTGAGACCTTCTAAGGTATTCAATTGCTTGGTATTTTATTTTGGGGAGGGGATTCATTGACTTGGAGATTTTCTCCATCTAAGGTTCGTTTTATAGGGGTGATTTTGATATTGCATAGAGACATTTATTCCTTTGGCTATATGCATGATCGTGCACACGCATTCGTATAACCTTTTACCTTTTTTTAATTTTTTTTTATTTTTTTTATTTTTTTTTATTTTTTATTCTTCCACTTTTTTTATTAGATTTATTGGAATGACAAGATAAATCTATTTAATAAACACCTAATAAAATAATGGTTTGGTAACATTTAAAAGAAAATTTATGGGACAATTATGATTAGTAATGATTTGGTGTTGAATGTTAGTTGGTAAAGAAACAAAATATAAATGAAAGGGACATTTAATATAACTGCATGTCATGAGAATGTTCGGATGAACGAGTGATAAAATTAGAAAAATAAGATAAGGGTTAAACACATTAGAAGTAATTTAAGAATAGTTCTGATGCATGGTAATTAAATTGACAGAAAACCGTTTGATGCAGCATGAACATGTCAAATATGGAATAAAAACATCCCCATGCACGGGGAAAAGAAGAGTGAAAAATGGTCAATATTGAAAGAGTTACAAAGAGTAAATAATGACCAGCAGAAGCCATGAGAAAAGATTTACATGAATTATAAGGTCAACACCTGGAATGGGCCGGCGTTGAATAGACTTCAATGGTAAATACTTCTTGGTTCTTCCCCAGGATTGAAGCAACAGACAACTAATGTTAATTTGAGGAATCTTGACTCCATATTCACAGAGAAGGTATTGTTTTCATCAAATTTTTTTTTTTTTAATTCAGAAAATTTTACTCCTGGAGATTATATAGCAACACTTTCATGTGTCTGAGATTTTAGGATCAAAATCCATTTTAGCGTCCCAATGAGGATCTTGACAGGTTGAGAGTGGATTGAGACACGCAATGCTCTCAGCCATCAAATCCCGCACTGCCACCCTACAGAGGATCTGACGTGAGATTTTGTGCCTAGAATATCATGATCAAGTCCTCATATGATTTTTATTTATATATATTTATTTTTGGGTATTTGGCAATTACATGACATTTCAAATATGAGCAAAACAAAATATTTAGAGTTGAATGAATGTGTAATAATCTAAAGTCCCAGGTTACTTTCTTGACACACAACATTAATAGGCTTGCAAAGCCCATGTGAACTTTTCCAAAGTAACAAATTAACAATCCTTGTGGCCATGCCAAGCTGTCAGGTACGTCTTGAGTTTTGGGATCAGATCTAGCTAGCGTATGAGCTCATCTATTTCGAAATTGAACGATAACCACCCAGACCAATGCAGCAATGCTACGATATATTCCATGGAAAATAAAAATGCTACACACATGGCGACATGCTAGCTTTGGGATCACCAGATATCCATTCTGCAGGTGGTCACTATGGTTGTATTTGTTCATTAATCATCAAACTTGGACTTATTGGATTCGTAGTTTAGGTTCTCTTTACTATAGTTTATATTTATGTTTATGATTTATCTATAATAAATCATTTTTCTTTTGATGAAAATAAATTATGAATCATATATAATAACTATGTAATATCAGTATACATAAAGAAGTAATAATAGATGATCACAAAAATGATAAATATCTTCTATTCTATTTGTATATATTAGATAATATCAATTTATTTTAAATATAAATAAGTTCCATAAATCATACCAAACAACTACATATGTTATAATATATTATATAATACGTACATTATCACTAGTGGCAACCTAAAACCAAGTCTTATCTCCTTAATGAGAGTAGATAAGGTTTGCTATTTAAGTAAGGCCACTATGGGTCATCGGTATGATATTATCATAACAGGAGTGTTGTCTGCTAAGGTTTTCTATAAATCAGAGTTAAAATCCATCATTTTCTTCCTTCTGACTGTAAGTTAACCAGATATTCTTCATGGATAAAGTTTCCTTAGTACAACATCACTGACGGTTATAAGCTTGATGGGTGCAACAAGAAAGAAGCAACGACAGTTAATCCAAATAGCTGGTTAGATAGACATGAAAGGAATCAGTACATATGGTGGAGTAGGGCGACAAAATTAGGCCAAAGTAGAAAACTGACACCGAACGAGCCCTATTCAGCTCAGACCAAACCCAATCCGAGTGTTATTGGGTCATATATTGGACTGTGTCTTAAGAGTCTGGTGAAAAACCAAAATTGGACCAGAGAGATTCGTTAGCCCTAACAAAGCCAATCCAATAGGCCTAAGCCAAAATAATTAAACTAGCCCGATAATGGACTGATAATAGCTCAATCAGTAATTAAATTTATTTTTTTGCTAAATATGCATGCAAGGAACCAAAACTAGAACCAAACTAACCCGTTAATGGCCCGATCGATGGAATCCATCAAGTCAATTTTTTATTGAATATAAATGTGGGAAACTGAAACCAAACTGATAAGAACTTGTTAACCTAGCATGAAAAAAACCCAAAATTGAGCCAGACTGAAACTGAAACCTGATCAGAACTGAAACTTTTCTTTTGGACAGTAATTGGGCTTAAGTGTATAGGACTGAAACTGAATTAGTCTAGACCAAAACCACAATGATCCAACCCATGGACTCCCCTATGGCCATTGTGGAGGTATGGCTGAAACCTGGAGATAATTTAAGATTTTTATTTATAGAGTATGGACATGCCATATAAAGATAAACCATTATCAATAAATTTATAAGGATGCTATTTAAATAAAAAGTATCACAGTTATTTAAATAAGAAGTATTACAGTTGGAAGGAGAACCCCAAAAGGGTAGTTGAGTCGACAATGAGCCTACGTCTCTCGTTAGTAAAAAAAAAAAAAAAATCACAATTGCAAAGAGGAGAAAGTAGGGAAATAAGAGTATGGATGGATATCCATCATTAGCGAAAAAAAAAAAAAAAATTTACTGTTAGAAGGAGGAGGAAGTAGGAGTATGGGACCTTGCTGAATAAGAACAGTAATAAATTTTTTAAAGAAAATACAAATACATGATGACAAACTATTCTTAATAGAAATAAATCAATTGAAACTATAACCCGTCTTAGCAACTCTCACGGGCAGACTCACTGGGCATGCAACTCTGCTTTGTCGTAGGTCTTTCTCTATTGTGAATAACGGAATGATCGAATTTCGTAAGGAGGAGAAATGAAAAAAAAAAAAAAAAAAAAAAGAAGAAGAAAAAGGGATCTAACGAAGGTGGGGGTGTTTCTTGATCGACTTCCCTCTGAGTTTTGTTTTTACTCTCAGTCTTTCTTTATTGTAAAAATATATCTCACGGGATCTATATAATAAAGAAAGTCTTAAGAGAGAGTATAAAGACTATAATAAAGGATGACTTAAGAGCTGGGAGTACTCGGGGTTAACAGCCGGTGTAGTAACAGTTGATATTGGAAGAGTCGGTGGTAGGGGAGGAAGAAACCGGCAGGATGTATTTAGTGGGAGGAGAGACAGTACCAGAAATATAACACTCCAGATCATATTTGCGAAGGACCGGCAGAAATTGAGACTTCCATAAGGGGTAATTATCCTTTGTTAGCTTGATAGAGATGAAGTGGTGGAGGCTGGGAGTGGTGGGAAGAGAGGCAGGTTCTGCGGTTAACATGATAGAAAAAAAAAAAAAAAAAAAGAGGAAGAGGAAGAGGTAGCTTTGGTTTAGGCATCTGATACCATGTAGAAACTCAAGCACCGTATGAATCCCATTGAATTTGAAATACTTACAACTGATTACATATATAGAATCCTATCCAGGAGTTACAGAAATAGTTTATAAAACAAACTCTACAACGGTTGGACTCCATGATCGTTACAATAATGATGCAGAAGTGGTTTCTAAATCAAACTCTTCAGAGATAACTCTGTGATCCGAAGCTGTTCCCATATTGTTCGGTGGTGGTTGTGCAGTTGACAACGTTATCACACATGTGATAACATTGTATTGTTACATGCGATAATAGACACAGATGATAAACTATTTTCTCATTCTTACGAATCTAACTACATATTAAAAACTGCTTATACAGACTGGATATCTGTAATGTAACCTTAGGCATGTTTCTACTCTTATGCTAGCAAAATTAGAGACAGATACGTAACTACAGTCTAGCTTTTGACCTTACAATAAATTATTCTATGTCCAACAATATAAACATGTAGCTTGATGCATGCTATCTTGGACAAGAATTTTAAGAAAGTTCGGAATTAAATTTTTTTTTTTTTGCTAAAGATTAGCAACTTGTGTTAAGAAAAATAAATAAAAGATAGCTATAGATAAAAAGAAGAAAAAAAAAAAAAGAAAAAAAAAGAAAAACCAAATATATATAAAGACATACCTGACTGGTTGACTCATGTGCTCAGGGGAAATTGCTAAAATGAGATTTTCGTTTCCTTGGGAAGAACCTCTGAACTCTTATATCTTTTGTGTTTCCGACTCAAGGACTAGAACAACACTCTTACTTCATCGAGAAAAAAAAAAGAAAAAAAAAAGAGATCACGACCTTAAAATTATGGATAAGGAAAATCAAATATAGGACAGCTAAACAAGGAATGCTCTGAATTCAGACCAATAATTTTAAAAGAGAAAACTCCCTATTATAGAAAGTTTTTGAACATGCATGTGTGCCGTGGTGCTTCACTATGGCTTCGTGTGCAATACCCATGATACCCTATAAACTTTCCGCGAGGCCGGTTTAGATTATATGTGACCTGCGACTAAGGGTGTCAACGGGCCGGTCCGGGCCGGTTTCGGTCCGGGCTGAATCGGTGTCGGGTTTTATAAGCCCAGTCCAAAACATGTCCATTAAGAGTTCGGGCTGGGTTGGGCTGCGCTGGACACAATAACTATCGGGCTGGTCCGGTGTCGGTTTGTTATTGGGCTGGGCTTATTGAGGTGATTTCGGGCTGGTTCGGTCCGGACTGGGCTTATCAAGCTTATCGGGCCTATTTTATATGTAATATATAACCTATTTTATTATTTTATCTATAAAATTAGCATCATTCCTTCTATATGCATGTAATTCAGTAAATTGTAACAATTAGCATACTCTTTTCAACTATAGATTCATATAATCTTTCGGATTAAGAAGTAAATCATAACAGTGTAATATAATCCATCAAAATTTAAAACCATTAAAATTAAAAAACTGGGCCCTAATGGACTTTACTAGTGTTCAGGTTAGGTATAATTGGTTCGGGCTAGTTCGGGTTTCTTAACGGGCTGGTCCGGTCTGATTTCGGTTTGGGCTGAAACAGTATCGGGCTTTACAAGCTGAGACCGAAACCTGTCCATTAAGATTCGATCCGGGCTGGGTTCGGGTTATATCAGGCCGGTTCGATCCGTGCTATTGGGCCGGGTCCATTTTTGACACCCTTACCTGCGACTCTGTCGTATGTCTATCAATTAATTGTGTCCGTTCAAACCACGGAAGGAGGTCCCTTTCTTTGTGGTGTACGTATAGATTGGTTAAGATGGGGACTTTAGTAATTGTCCTTACCATTGTCTCTTGGCTTTACTATATAAAGTTGTTTCGGCTTATCCGATATTTCATTGAGGAAGCCTTTCTTCAAAAGCTATTAATAATGACTTGAATGGGGACAGTAAGCTGGTTTTAACTTCCAGCCTTCCCCGTCCATCAAATTCTTTGGAAATTAGAATGCGTGTTGCCAAATCAGTTGATAAGAAAAGTTGAAATAACCCAACCCATCATGCATGCATGTACGTAGCTACTGCTTTTGAGTCCCTTACACTCAAGCTCATGTACGCTACCAATCAAAACATTTTTAATTTCTAAGTCTCAACAATCTGGAAGGCCATATATATTCCTTTCAATATAATAGGGTCACTCGTAGCCTGCATGCCCCTACGTCTGTAGGGCTAGTATTCACCCGAGTTTTGAGGGTTTGCCATGAAGACTATAAGAATTCCAACCACTGAATCGAGGGGCATCATTTTGGGTGGCTATCTATTAGATTTTAAAGTCAAGTTCTATCATCTACTCATCTATATATCAACATTTCCCCTTGTGATTTTAGCTTCTTTTTTTATCTTCTAACTGAAATTTCCTTGTATATTTTTTCCATAGTTCATTTATTTTCAATCATATTTCAAACTTTAGATGTTCTTAATGAATTTTCAAAACTTAATTTCTTCCACAAATAGCCAACTCAAATAGAGCAGAAAACTGAGCTGGGTTATACAAAATTTGGCCAATCAATCGGCTGTGATGTGACTAGTATTGGGAGTGAATATACAGTCTAAACCTTTCGCTTTGGACTTGTATTATTGTCTTCTTTTTTTTATTTATTCTTTCAATGGTGATCCAACGGGTAGAAATCGTCTCCGATCACCTAATCGATGGAAAATGATTTTTATCCAATCCAGTGATTGAAGGGACACGACAATGATCCGCATCCTCTCCTCCCAATGACTCTGGGAGAACGGTAGCAACCTTGTTCGAATGGCCGACACGTGGCTCTCGGTGAATCCGAGACCCACATTCAAGCCAACACCCCCTGTCGGCTTAGTTTGTCGATTGGGGTGTCTATTTGAACGTAAATCTCGAATTCATCGAAAGCCACGTGCCAGACTATCGAGACAGGATTACCATCGCCCTCCATAATCGCTGAAAAGAGACAATATGAATCCGACAGGACAATAGAAACAGATATTTTTCTTCTTCTATGGGCCATACAAGAATTAAAACTTCATTCGTGGGCCACAAAACATTAAATTCTTTGTCTGTTTCCCTGTAACGTCTAACATCAGTAAGGATTTGTAAGTCAGAATGATACAAATACATTTTGACTCCTTCTCTATGTCCCATTCCTTAGCCAAGTCATTCGTAGGCCCCACTTGACCCCTCTCCTCTTTCCTCACTTTGCTGATATTTAGCGAAAAAAAATTCTCTCTCTCTCTCTGTCTTATATCTTACAACTGTCTTTAAACTAAGCTACCTTCTGTTCTGTATTTAAACTTCTCTCTTCTTATCTAGTTTCCCAGGTTCTAACCTCCCAAGAAAACTAACATGAACCATGAATGCTTTAAGTGCATGGGCCTAGGGAGGCTCATTATCTCCTTGGGGAGGCTATTGGATTGTTTGTTTAGTTCACATTGTATGGCTGGGGATGGAACAAAGAGTGGTAAAAAGATCACCTGTGTCTCTCCTAATATTTCTCTGGCGACCCTTCTCTTCATTCTTCTCATTGTGGTTCGAACCACCGGCAAGAGAGAGCAAGACCTCTCCACAACACCAGCTGAAATCAGGAGCAAAAATGTTGGCAGTTTGCAGACTGTTCATCTACTCCCACATGCTCCTAAGAGGGTCAAACCTGATCGGTTATGGCGTAAAAGAGTCTTCAATGCCGCTGACCATGATGTCCCAAGTGGCCCAAATCCCATCTCCAACAGGTAGCTAAAAGCAGAAAAACGTAAGCTTCTTCACTGGTTATGATTTTCTGGCTCATCCCTAGCTTACAGTATATAGCTATTTTAGCTAGTAGTAAAACAACATTGTAGCTAGAAGAACCCTCTTTTTTAGGCTATATTCTTCTTTCTTGTTATCTATCTTCCATCAAACACAATCTAAGCAAATAACCATATAACATCGAGAATGTATATGAGATTCGGGTGAACGACCGTGATGATTTTACTTCTTTTCTACCTTTTCTTTTGTGGGTTTTTGTTGTTTGTTGTGATTTGTCTTTCAAGAGTATTTGATATTGTTCCCACAGTTTGAAAGTTAGAACTGGAACTCATAATAACTGCAACGAGAGAGGACCGACTTAATCAGTGATGATTAAAGGGAAGAGGAGGGAGCATATGATTAAATTAAAGCATTTTGGATTTTGGGCTTTCGTTGAGGACGAGACGAGACTGCAAGCAATCATGAAAGCACACGGGCAAAAGCAGAACCCTAGATTAGCGTGAAAAGTATAACAGAAACCCAAGCACCCAAAGGTAGACTTGAAATGAGAGGAGGCGCTCCTCATCTTCATCTTCTTGTTCTTCTTGGTGTCTTGGGGTTCTTGCCTAGCTGTGATTCTGTACTGGTGTTTCGCTGACCTTTATGAGTCCAAATCGTCTTTAATCAGTATAGAAATCGTTTTCTGCGGTCTTGTCGTCTGCCAAGGGCCGGATTTCAGTCGACCCACCCCCCAATGTATTGGTAGGCGGTCAGACTGATCCCTAAACTCTTGGATCGATCGCAGGACCGTCCTGCCGCAGGAGACGATCTCCTTCCCTTTAATCAGGGAGGTTTTAATCATAAAGGACACATCTACCAATACATCAATAGATACATCTAATTAATTCTCCAGTCGTGGATGGACGATTGGATCCTCTAGCGATTGAAAATGATTTTTTTTTGTTGATCTTTTATCTCTTAATTTTAGACAAAACTGTCACTTGTGTTTTCAAAATCAATAGTAATAAATGAAAAAATCGTCTCCAATGCTGGAGGCTATAATCGTACATTCAGTGATTGAAGTAATAATCATATTGGTCCAGCGTCCTATGACACTGGGCAAGGCTGTTTCAGTGGCATTGGAGGATAAAGATGGTCATTCAAATTCACCGAATCAAAGGTTCTGATAAAATAAAAAAAAAAAAGGTGTGGAAGCGGGGATTTTTCTTTTCAACACACTACCGATCACCATCTGTTACTCTTAGGCACTGGACATTCAATGGTGGAGATCAAATAATCTATTCTTGATATTTTTCCTTTTTTGTTTCTTTTTTTTTTTTAATACTTAATGGACATTGACTACCCAAGGCCCAAGAGAAAGATGTATCGGATGGCAAGGGTTGCGAACGCAAACTACTTAATTAAAAGAAGGGTAAAAGACATTTATCTCCCTTGTAACTTAGTATATTGACAGTTGACCCCCAAATGTTTCAAAAAATACAGTTACCTCCCCTAAATAATTATTAAAATCCAAATAGGTCCAATTTTTAACGGCGTTAAAGTTAGATTTTTTATGGACAACTCTACCCTCAATTTTTTATTCATATTTTAAATCTTATTACTGTTAAAAGACGAATATAACCCTCTTATATCCAACTAAAATAAACTCAAATCTCATCTTCTTCTCATTCTACCTCACTCACCACGTTTCCTTAAGTGGTATTTGAAGCACTGGATTTGATCGAAAAGGACGAAGCTCAGAGGGAGAAGCCTTCGATTAAGCACTCGTTTTTCTCTCATTTTCCTTCTCTTCCATCGCTGACCTACTTCAGTCTTGAAGAATAGAAAGGTAAATTATTTTTAGGGTTCATTCAGTGGTTCCTCTTTATACGAACAATGTCGAATTTTACTCTTGTAACTGCAATACAAAAACTGAAAGAAGAAGATATTCACCGGTTTGTGCTTCAAGATTTGAAGAGGTCAAATCTCCCAACGATTTGCAGCAGTTTGTGATTCAACATTTCGAAGGAACATGGAAACTTCAAGCCCCTTGCAGCGACAGGATGAAACTGCTTCAACATCTCAGCAAGAAAATTTTCGATGACTCCTTCAGCGGAAACATTTCAGCCATTTCGAATCATGAGCCGCTTCAATGTTCATGGATTTGCAGCGGTGGGGAATGCGTTAGACGACGGCGATTCTACGGCGATTCTAGGGTTTCGAAAACGGAATGACAGTGAGTGGTGAACAAGCAAGGAATCGGGGGAATCGTTCCTCTGCCAAATAGTAACCTTCCTAAGTAAGGGTAAAATGGGTAGTTCGAAACTCTAAAAGGGTAATTTGGGATTTAAAAAACTATTCAACTCCAACCGTTACTATATAATGAAATATTCCTAACAGGTGGACTTATTTGGATTTTAATAATTAGTTAGTGGAGGTAACTGTATTTTTTGAAACGTTTGGGGGTCAACTATCAATATGCTAAGTTACAGGGGAGGTAATTGTCTTTTACCCTTAAAAGAAAGGAGACGACATTAGAGGGTATCCAGATGACTATATGAGGACATGAGAGGATTCTCCACCATTAGTGCCATGTCAGCACTCAGCAGGCTTATCAACGAAGACAACCAAAATTTTTTTTGTTCCCCACCTGAGTGACTGGACTACAGTGATTAGTACTTTGTTATGAGGACCCTGTGGGATCCGCATCCTCTCTTCCCAACGACTCTGGGAGGACGGTGACAACCTTGTTTGGATGGTCGACACGTGGCTCTCGGTGAATTTGAGACCCACGTTCAAGCTAACACCCCCTGTCGGCTTGACTTGTCGACTGAGGTGTTGGCTTGAACGTGGGTCTCGGATTCACCGAGAGCCATGTGTCGGCCATCCAAACAGGGTTGCCACCGTCCTCCCAGTGACCAGGAGACGATGTGAATCCGACCCTGTGGGCCTTTGCCCTTTTTCTTAATACAGACTATAAATTGCGGATTCAAATCGTCTCCATAAATTGCTGAGTCAATAAGCAGCAGACAGCCAAAAGCAATGCAAGGGTTTTACACACACAAAAAAAAAAAAAAAAAAGGGGGCAATGCAAAGGTAATTGGTAAATCAGATGAGCACCTGCATTTAAATCCGGACAGTTGTTTCGGTGCATATCTGTGGGAAGAGGATCGTCTTAAATTCATTTTGAACTTGAGAAATACCAGTATCGGCTGGATGGCCGACACCTAGCATTCTTTCTCATCCATCAGTATGAAATTGATTGAGTGTTTTTGTAATCTTTTTTTTTACTCTTCTTTACAATCACTCTCATACTATGGGATGAGAGGGAGTGCCAGGTGTCGGCCATCCAGCCGACACTGGCAAGTCTCAAGTTCATCTCGAACTTGAGACGAGCCGAATTCCACATCTGTGGATCCATGTTGCTTTGCTAACCTGAGTGATAAGTGAAAATTGATTTTTTTTTTTTTTTGGGAAAATAACAATTGCCACCTTTTAGTATGCCTCAAAAGACAAATGCCTTCAAAAGTTTTTTGAAAAAACATTTGCCTCCACTAGAAACACTATTAAAATACAAATAAACTTATGACGTTAGGAATATTCCATTAAATATCGACAACGGGATTTTGACTGTTTAGAAAAAAAACTGAAGCGAATCAAAAAAACAATCTGGTTGATTGAAGAACAAGAAGATAAAACTCTGGTCCTAATAGTTGCAAGCAATATAATAGATTATTTTCAGATGGCGCAGAATCAGTTCAATAGCTCGTCGACCATCGACGGTAAGTCTGAAATTTCTAGAAACCGACAACTTTCTCAAGGACGGAAAGCTGTTGATGTTTGCCGTAAGACTTTCATTCTGGTTCTGTTTTATCTATCCTTTATTAAGATTGCAGGATCACAGACGCTGGGCAGTTGGATTTCAACTGTCTTCAGACTAATAGAGAGAGAGAGAGAGAGAAAGCGAGCTTTGGAAACCCGGATCTACGATCTCCACTTGCATATTAAGATCGCACTGGACCCAAGTCCAAGGATAAAAATCATCTCATTTCGTGTGTTTTTCCAAATCAAAAAGTGGTTATGGAGATGAGGTTGGTTGTGCGAGTTTGGTTGTTTTCTGCGATATAAAAAGCCCAATTTTTCAAAGATACATCTAAAGTAAAAGCTGCAGAATTTGCGTTCCTAAACAGAGGAGAAGAAAAATGACGTAATGGAACCTCAAATCAGCCTTTTCTGGGATTGAAATCCCCCAAAAATCACCACTTTCAAGATTGTTCCAATGGGTTATCTTCCAAAATCAAAAGAGAATTAAAAGAAAAAGATGATAAAGTAAAACCCAATACGAATTAAGAAATAGATAACGACTTAAACATGAAAATTTTCAATAAGAAAAGAATAACACCCCGTCAAACTTGAGCATAAACTGGGGACTAATGTCACAAGAACGTGATACTCTGCGTTCCATCCGAATGAAGGTGAAGGAAGGTAAGAAAGAAGATGGGGGGATATTGGAATTAATTTTAGTTAGATACGAGGATTATAGTGTAGTCTTTTAACATTAATAGGTTTTTAAAGTAATAAAACGTTCAAGGGTACATTGGTCCATAGAAAAATTTACTTTAATACCGTTAAAAAAAAAGAGATGTTTGCTTTTTTTATAGGCTTCTGGGGGCATTTGTCTTTTAGGTATATTACAGGGGAGGCAACTGTCATTTTTTTTTTTTGAGTAAAATTGGGTTTAAGGGAAAGGGGTCTCGAAGCGGTTTTAGAAAAAGTCGGGTTCTTCTGCATTTACGTTTTAAATTCATCTAATTCCATTTCCATGGGGATCATGTGAAGGGTACACATAAGTGCAGTGAACCATACCCAAAAAAGAAAAAAGAGATTTTTGTGGACCATTGGAGGAAAAGAAGAGACATTAAAGAAACTTCAAATACAAAAGGAGAGTGTTTTTATCTTTTCTTAAGGTGAGATATTCTGAACCAATTATTTCCTAATAAGAGGATAGATCAGGAAAAAACTTTCCTCATAAGAAAAAATTGATTTGGAAAAGAAAAAGAATAAATTTCAGCTACCCCATAATAGTTTTGAAATATTAGCTATCACCCACACCTTTCAAAAACACCAGCTACCACCTAAATTTTTATCACCGTTAATCAAATAGATCCACTCTGTTTAACCAATTCCGTTAGTTGCTGATGTCACCTAAAAAACGAATTTTAATTGGACAATAATACCTTAACAGATAAGTTGAAAGACCTTTTTACCCTCCCTCAGTTAACTGACCCTAAACCCCTAAATGGTCTCTCTCTCGCTACCCGTCACGGCCTCTTTCCACCCTCCTGCTCCGTCTCTCTCTCTCTCTCTCTCTCTCTCTCTCTCTCTCTCTCTCTCTCTCACTTTTTGAATCATCGTGGTCGGCTAAAAGGCCACGATTCCAACGGCGAAGGAGCAATAGTCCAGCAACTGAAGCTGCTCCAAACAGAGATGAATCAGAACTTCTCCCCCGATGAATCAAAACCTAATTTCTCTATTTTAATCCCAAATATTGCCATTAATCTGAAATGATGTTGTGCTAATTTCGTATTTGATTCAAGATCTGTTCTGCTATCTGACTGGGGAACGATCAGATTCGTCTATTAGATCCAACCGATTAGGATACAATTTAACCGGAATATTCCTGCTCATCTTCCTGCTCAACCTCAAGCGACAACCTTCATTCTCGTTGGAAGGAAGTCAGTTTGGAGAGACGGAGGCATTAGAGTTGCAGATTTTTCATCGACCATTCTGCAAGTTTCTTTCTTCTGCAAGTCAAAAGAAGAAGAAAGAGACATGAAAAAAGAAGAAAGATACAGGAAAAGAAGAAGAAGAAAGAAGGGTTATATTAATAATTTTATTAGTTTTTAAAATTTTCAGATTAATAACATAAAGGGTAAAATTGTCTAACGGAATTGATTAAATGGAGTGGATCTATTTGATTAACGGTGGTAAAAGTTTGGGTGGTAGCTGATGTTTTTTGAAAAGTGTGGGGGTAAGTGATGTTTTGAAACTATTATGGGGGGTAGCTGAAATTTATTCAAAAGAAAAAACATAAAATAAAAGTTTTATAATCTACTTATCATCTTTCTTTAATCAAATGGATTTGATTCCAAAATAGAGTAAAATTTGGTATCCAAGTTTATAATGTTTTGGAAATAATTACACTATATATTAAAAAATGATTTCAAAAGTTTTGATTTTAAAATCCGTTTTGATTTCACTTTATTTCTCCTAAAAGTTACAAACAAACAAAGCGCAAGGACTAGGTTTGAGTCAGTTTGAGCCTGTACTGTGTCCCTCGGATCAGCCCAACCGATTAAACCTAAAGTTGGATCGAACCAATGACTAATCAAAGTATCTAGCTTAGGTCTGATCGATGGAATCAATTAATAATTAAGTGTTCATAGTGCAAGAATGTAGTCCGACAGTCACTCGACCAAATCGACCTCGACCGAATCGATTGATTATGAACTTACTGACAAGACCGATTGCAAACCCTCTTTCAACTACCATCATTTTCATTGGCCCCGTCCTTTCTCATTGAAACTCTAGCCCTCCCCATTTCTCTCTCGAACATGAAGGCCGCTTCCTTCTCATGGACATCTCCCATTAGAGATTGGTATGCAGGAGGGGATGCTTTGAAGGTTGGAATTTTTTTTCAATTCAGATTGTTAGTAGATTCTTGTATTTTAACGACAAAATATTTCTTTCAACATATTTTATTGTCGACTTAAATCATTATTTGATAAGGAAGTATAAATCCCGCCATTGTATTTCATTTTGCACGAGAGAACAGAATTATCCATCGGTTAAAACACATCACACACTACATTAGACGACGGCAGATGTATAAATCCCTTTATCCCCCCTCCAAAAAAAAAAAAAAAAAAAAAAAAAAACTATAAATCCGACCATTGTATTTCTTTTGTCGTAAGTGTTTATTTATTCTTAAAATATTTAGTCTTTAAAATTCCCCCTGAGTTTTTCTCTCCCGGTTTTTGTCTCGTACCCATAAAAAAAGAAAAAAATCTTTGTCCTAATTCTTTATTTACATTAAAAAATTATTCCCTCTCGGTCTTTGTCATGTTATCCAAAAAAAGAAAAAGAAAAAAAAGAAAAGATTTTGCCTGAGTCTTTCTTTATTCTAAGTCTTTGTCTTAAGCCTTTTCTTTATTTTAAAAAATTGTTTTCTTTCCGACCTTATCATGTTAGAAAAGAAAAGAAAATAGACTTTGCCTGAGTCTTTCTTTATTCTAAAAATCTTAAATCTTTTTTGACTCTAAGTCTTTGTCTAAATCATTCTTTATTCTAAAAATCCCCGCAGATCTCTCCCAGCCTTTTGTCTCGTATGTTTTAAAGTCTTTCTTTTACTCTTAAAATACTGTTTTCTCTCGATCCTACACTTCCCGACTCAAAAAAAAAAAAAAAAAAAAAAAAAAAAAGAAAAAAAGAAAGAAAAAGAAAACAATTTCTGTCTATTTTTATTCTTGAAATCCAAGATTTTTTTTACCTAACCTGACCAAAGATTGGTCGACAACGCCCCTACAATGTTAGGAGTCGATGCTAATTCCGTGATTTGCGGCTACACCCAAATCATCCTAAAGATTCCATTTGAAATTATTTCGTTGTTCCATTTTTTTTATTTTGGTTATATCTTGCATAAATGAGGTCTAAATTGAATCATTCATGCTCTACATTTTGGATGGACTCGGGGGACAAAGAATAGTAAACTGCTTTGGTTTTTGACGAAAAACCCTTCCTTGAAGGCATTGGTGTGTTTCATGCCTTGAATGTTTCCATCATTCATCAACAAAGAGACTACTTAAACTCCATTGAAAGATATTCAAATTCTGAAATAGTTGTACAGATACTATTGAAGGGAAGGGAATTAGGTGAGTGAGATAATTTAGGTTTGTTTGTATAAGCCAGGAGGGAAGGTAAGTGAGATAATTGAAGTTTGATTAAACTTAAATGGAGGATTTATGAGAAAAACCTCTATTTGTGGTGAGCATTTTTATTTGTTGATTGATTCTTCAACTCAATTTCTCTTCTTTCATTTCATTTGATTAAAGCTTAAATGGGCTTAAATGGGCTTAAATGGAAGATTTATGAGAAAAACCTCTTTTTATGGTGAGTTTTTTTGTGTTGATTATTCAACTCACTTTCTTATCTCTTCTTTTTTTTTTTTTTGGTAAAAGATTTAATCTATCTTATCTCCTCTTTCTCGGTTTCTCTATTTCATATTTTTTTTATCTCCTTTGATACATGAAGACAACCGGCAACCCACCAGGTAGGATAAAGAGGAGCCCAAAATGTTAGGTGACAATGGAATAGTAGGTGACGACGTCACCCAATTTGATGTCACAGTTTTTCACGTGTTTCTCGCCTTTCTCCTTAGTCTTTACCCATCCGAAACATTATCCCTTTTTTTTTATTATTATTTTTTTGGGTAAAAGGAAATATTATCCCTTTGAAATGGCTATATAAAAGTGAGGCTCCTTATCTACCATTGTATTCGAATTCACTCTGATATCTTTTTTCTAAAAGGTTAACGTCAGGCCTCTTCACAGCAATTAATATAAGGCTTCAATAATGAATAATAATACAGAAAATTATATGAGCATGTATTCAATCATTAAATCCGTATGCTTTGTTGTCATTAGATCCGTATGTTTTTTTGCTATTCTGTATTGCTTTGTGTAACACCCCCATTTCGAGGTTCAGGACCAAAAACATCACATGAAGAATCTTCTAAGTAATAATCAGGACTATAAAATACTCAAACACACACAAATACCATATACTAATAAGCAACAAAAAAAATAATATTTTTTTTCCCTTCAAACAAATACTCATATACTCATATTTACAAAGGTCTAGTGAATTATCTGGTAACAGAAGAAAACTATATACAACATCATGCTCAAAGATATTCAAATTATAGAATAATTGTACATATACCATTGAAGGGAATTAGGTGAGTGAGATAATTGAGGTTTGTCTGGATATGCCATTGGAGGGAAGGAGAGTGAGATAATTGAAGTTTGATTAAGCTTAAATGGAGGATTTATGAGAAATACCTCTTTTTGTAGTGAGCATTTTTATGTGTTGATTCTTCAGTTCGCTTCCTTTTTTATCCATTTCGTCTGATTAAGTTTAAATGGGCTTAAATGGAGGATTTATGAGGAAAGCCTCTTTTTTTGGGGAACTTTTTTATGAGTTGATTATTCTACTCACTTTTATCAGAAAAAAAAAAAAAAAAAAATCAACTCACTTTCTTATCTCCTCTTTTTCGGTGTGTATCCATTTCATATTTTATTTTTTTATTTTTTTTGATACACGAAGAAAACCGCAACCCACCACGTACGATAAAGGAGGGGCCCAAAATGTTAGGTGAACGATGATGAAGAATTACAGGTGACGTCACCCAATTTGATGTCACAATTTTCCACTTTTTTCTCGTCATTGTCCTAAGTTTTTACCCAACGGAAACATTATCCCCTTTGTTTTTTCTTGGGTAAAAAAAAACATTATTCCTTTGAAATGGCTATATAAAGCGATGTTCTTTGTTTACCATTGTAGTTGAACTCACTCTGATATCTTTTTTCTCTCTTCGATTTGATATATCGAGAAAGAAAAATAAAAATCAAGAAATAAGATGGAAAAGTTGAAAAGCATTTTGTTTTTTCCAGTGGATTGGAACTGCAAATTGATTATCAACGAAAATGCAATCATAAGCACTCATGCTCCAAGCGGCAAGAAGGTTGATGTTAGACCTCTTCACAGCCTTATCAACAAAATCCTCATGCCCACGGCCACAACTAATGACCAAGTATTAAATTATCTCTATATATTAGTGATAATCTATCTTATGATTTTTCTACCCAAAAAAAAAAAAAAAAATCTGTCTTATGATTTTACTATTATAGCTGGACCAGTTATAGGCACTTTATCATGCATTGGGATTGAATATTCTTCTCTTGCTAATGCTTTTGTGTTATTCCTTAATTCTACATATGTATAGCAATAATTGATTGATATAAATTTGACTAGGTGGATCTTGATTCTCACTTGAAAGGTTTTCAGAACAGTTTTTGTTTCCAAGAATTGTTTAAAATCGTACATAAGAACTACTGCCAGGTTTGAGCATCTCTTTCGCTCTCATGTATATTGTTAATTTGCTTATTACTTTGATAGTTCAATTAGATCAAATATGAGAGATATACCATTAATCCTATAATGCAATATGTTAAATAATGATAGCTATCTTGCAAATGCTCGGGGGGAGGGGATGCAAACTCAACAACGGTGGCACTGTTCAAGACGTGGTCGGTATACTCGTGGGAGGTGAAGATGGTTCTAGCCTTAGCTGCCTTCGCCATCATCTATGGGGAATCCTTGCTGATGGCCGATCAGACAAATCCTTTGGCTGAGTCCATCAAGCTGTTGAAGCAATTACCAAACAAATCGAAGCTCTCAAAGATTCGGCCCCTCATCCTTGCCATGGTCAAACTGACTAACGCAATCTTCGTTGTCGATGATTCGCAATCTGAGAACATCTCCACCTACATCCAAACGGTTGTTTGTGTGATAGTCAGGAGCGTCGTTGTCTGCACTTCCCAAATCATTGGCTTCGATGACGAGTATGTACATCATTATCAATTGCCCTCGTTTATTTATCTTTCAACCTTTGGCAGAAGACATTGTTATCATTGATTACATGGATAAATGAATATCAATTGCAGTTTAATATACAATTTACCATTACAGGTACACTGAAGATGAGTTATCTAAATTAACAGAATTGGTTGATAGAATGAATTCCCACCTTGGCCAGCTGCTTGATATTGAGGATGAGAACTGCAAGTTGACTATCGACGAAAATGAGATCCGAAACACCCATTCTCCCGACGGCAAGGAAGTTGAAGTCGGACCTCTTCATAAACTCATCAACGAAATCCTCATTGCCTCTAACACAATTATTGTCGAAGGCGCCTCCGGAGATCAAGTAATAGAGACTCCATTTAGTAGTAATTTATTATGTGATTTTTTACTCCATAAAACTGTGAGTTCAAATATGAAAAAACAGCCTTTATAGGATGCAGGATAAAGCTATGTGCATTAACCCCTCTCACAAATAGCGTGAGCCTTGGGAACAGTTATATTCTCTTCTTGATTATGCTTTTGCACTCTTACTTAATTTTATTATATGTATAATAATAAATGGATAATAATTTCCATAGGCCATGCTTGATTCTCAATTGAAAAGCTTTAAGAATAGCTCACAAGATTCTTTGGAAGAATTGACTAAAATCGTACGTAAGATCTACTGCGAGGTTTGTGCTCTCTCTCTCTCTCTATATATATAGGTTGTTTACTTCAATATATATTTCAATCAAATCAGATATGAAAAATACTAGTAACTAATCATATAAAAAACACACACACAACCATAATTAATGACAGCTATCATGCGAATGTTTGGGAGGAGGAGATGTGAACTCAAAAATGGTGGCACTGTTCAAGACACTGTCACAATACTCCTGGGAGGCGAAAATGGTTCTAGTCTTAGCTGCCTTTTCCATCATCTACGGGGAGTTCTTGTTGACGGTCAATCACAATAACCCCTTGGTCAAACTGTTGAAGCAAGCACTGGACAAATCGAAGCTCTTAAAGATCAAATCTCTCATCGATGCCATGGTCAAAGTAACCAACACAATCGTGGATATGGTCAATGTTGGCAAATCACGACCTGTGGACATCTCCACCTACATCGAAACTATTGTTTCCTGGACCGTTGGGAGCATCATCGTCTGCACATCCCAAATCATCGGTTTGGATGACGAGTATATCATTGTCAATTCCCCTCGTTTTTGTTTTTCTTTTTTTTTGTTATCTTTTAACTTTTAATTGAAGGCAAGTAATCATTGATTGCATGTATACATGAATCACAATTCCTGCTTGGATAATAATACAATTTACCATTACAGATACACTGAGAATGAGCTGGCAAAATTAACGAAGAAGGTCGATAGAATGAATACCAAGCTTGGCCAGGATCTCCATACTTGGTGGCAGTCCGTTGGTGAGTGGATAATGAGTAGAACTCTGTTAGGTTTAATTTCTGCATGTTTCTAATTTTTCTTATGTCGATGCTGTGCCGGCGACTGCGGCGTTGATGCAGACGAAAAGAAAAAAGAGTTGAACCAATACTTTCAAAAAATGACCGACAATGATGAATTACCGCATGCTGAAAACATTGGACAGGTTTTTTTTTTACTCTCTCCCTTTCAAACCCAATCAGCGGGATTGGCTAATTTCTACTCTTCTGTACAATTAGGTTGCTTTAAAGTTTGATTAAGCTGATTCATTGATGTAGCGGGCTTACAAAGAAAATTCAAAATATAGAAACAAAATTATATATATATATATATATATATATATATATATATATATATATATAAAGTTTCATTACAATATGAGTAAACAGTTAAAGAACTGAAATGGTCATTGGGGACTTGTTGGAAGAGGGTTACTGACATCAGACGAGACACAGTGAGAAAGAAAAGTGATTGCATTACAATTGGAAGAACCATTGTCTTGCTTGTGATCATGATAAAACAAGGTGAGAACATATCTCTGAGATGATCTCCCAATTTGATTGATGAGCGCCATTGGACGATCTGAATTTTCATTACAACAATTGTTGTCTAATGGAGTCTCTCATTGTGTTTGGCCATGGTTTAGGCACATTATCTACCCATTTAAAAATTTTCCCTCTGTTCCCTTGTTTTTATGTACCTATTTTATCTTATTGATGTGTTTCTATAATAGTTTTCTTTCACAAATTACTTGTATAGAATTATTTCTTTTTTTCTTTTGTGGTTGTGGTCAAAGAAAGACGATGGAGTTGAATTGGCCTTTGTCTTTTACAGGTTGCGGCTGCTTTGAAGGAGTCAGGTCTAGGAACATCAAACCTCGTTCTTGGAATTGATTTTACAGACAGCAATAGAACTCAAGGTCTGTAGAAGTGTGAGCCAAATTCATGATTTCGTAGTACATCGTGAACTTGTTTGCTTATTATTCATGAACATTATTCTTTGTCTGCAGTTAGAAAATTGAAAATTGATATTTATTATTGATTGTTCTAACAGTGAACCCGTCTTCTGATATTCAACCGTGGTGGATTATGGGGATTCAATTATATTTTATCTCGACTATTGATAATTTTTTTCAAAAGAATGGCCTTTCTTGGATGGTTAAAACGTTTGATAAGGAGTACCCAAAAAAATATTATGCATATGGTTTTCGGGATTTCAACTTTTCTCCACTTTGTGAAAGAAAGAGTGTAAGAAATAAAATAAAAATAAAAAAATAAAAAAAGTTTAGACAAACACGGGGTGGTCCCATGAAAAACTTCCAAAGCCAAAAAGTATCTATTCTGGTGAATCAATTTGCTCCCAGTAACCCTTTACACTTCAACAATATTTAGGCGTATTCAAATCCTCTTCATTAACAGTTTTGGGAGGAGAGGGGTGCCCCCATTGGATGGACGACAAGATATGAATCCTACTTCGGCTATGTTTGGATGTAGAAAAGAAAAATTAGTTTAAGTCAATAGTACCTAATTAATGATGAGATAATGATTACTTTCTCTTTTCTCTTGAAATTCAAATTTTTTTTTTCTTTTAACTTCCAAACATAGTATTCGTGAAAATAAATTTTATCATCTCACAGCCCCCTTCCGAATGCACAGAAGATCAAAACCCAATGAAAACAGTGAAACACCCAACTGAGCTTATGTCGCCCATTTCAGAAAATAATTTTCTCTCCCACCAAATCTGCTTTTTAATTTTGAGCCACCCTTTCCTCAATGATAGGTAAATACAATAACTTGCATGTTCACCACATACATAGTGCAATGCAACTTGATATGTTTTAATATGTTTTTCACTATTTCGATTTATTTCCTCTATTGTTTGAAGCCAATGAACATATGTTGTTTTGAAGGGAAAATATCATTCAACAATAAGAGCTTGCATGCTATTGGGAGTACACGTAATCCGTATCAACAAGCTATTGCTGTCATTGGAGAGACTTTATCTGAGTTTGCTGTAAACAAAAAGATTCCTTGTTATGGGTTTGGTGATAGTAAGTCATTTTCTTTTTTTATTTCAAAAATCATTTGTTTTCCTTCTTCCATGTACTGCTTAATTTTTAATGCACTAAGTGTCCAAATTAATCATGTCAATTGACAACATAACTTGCTTGTTTTGATCATTTACAGAAACCACTGAAGATAAAACGGTGTTTAGTTTTCTCCCTGATAATACTCCTTGCAAGGACTTCGAAGAAGTTTTAAAGCGCTATGAAGAGATTGCTCCAAACTTGGAATTGTTCGGTTGGTATCATTTGTTTTGCGATGCAACAACTTGAATATTTGCTTACACGACATTGACGAACCTTTAATTTTCATATTTCCATAATTTTCAAGGGCCAACGTCTTTCGCACCTATAGTTGATGCTGCGATTGACATTGTTGAAAAAAAATGAATATTTGCTTACACGACATTGACGAACCTTTAATTTTCAAGGGCCAACGTCTTTTGCACCTATAGTTGATGCTGTGATTGACATTGTTGAAAAAAGTGATGGACAACACCATGTTTTGGTTATCATTGCTGATGGCCAGGTAATGACTACAACATTTCACTTCCTTTCCCCCTCCTCTTTCTATATATGGTCTATACCAGGAATTAATATTAATGGCCGTATTGTGATGGTCTCAAAAGTGAAGAAAGGTCGTTCCAAACAAGAAGAGGAAACATTTAAGTCTATTGTCACTGCAAGGTAGGGTGTTTCACATATTTGTATATTAAATCTGTTTTGGCAATTCTGATTCATTTCCAGTATTGTAATTAATATTATATGAAGCCAAGAAAATTGTTGATGTCACAATTAACCAAGCCATACCGCTTGGCATGGTCATAGGCATTCTTTAATTATGGTAACACATAAAACATCAATTCTTCAAATTGTATACTGGAATCTGAACTTAACATTTTGGAAAGACAGAATCTCTAGTCCAATTGAGAATCTGATTAATTTGTTTCAATGACTACATTCTGAAGCATCTTTTAAAACCTGACTTGGGAATATAATTGAAAAATGTCCTGGTTTGGTTTGATCAATTACATCGGTTACAAACTTTTGCTCGCTGTTTATGTTATTTATGGGAAACCAATTTATAACTAGATTTATCATGTTATTGATTAAACAAATAGTATGTTATTCTCAAACATATAAAGTTACTTAGCATTTAATTTCCTCTTGTTGAATATAGATCTGAATTCAGACTAGGAAGTTTAATCTTTCAAAATTTATAAAGTGCTAAAATTATAATCACTTTTATTGGGATAAGTTTCTTTGAACAGGAAATTACCTGTTAACAAGGGACCAATTTTGGGCTACTAAATACCTTTTAGGATATCTTTCCAACTATTTAAAAAAGTTTCCAACCAAGTGATCATATGGTTATTATCATGACATTATTTGGGTGAAAGTAGTTCAACCGTCTGAGTAAAATGCTTAGTCATAAACGAGATGGTTTAAATGGTTCTCTTTCAAACTTGAAGCACTTTTGGTTCAATTAAATTATCATACCCCTCAAAAACTTCTCTGCTTGATGATTGAAAATGACTGACTCTTTGAGCCTGTTCGATTCTAAAACACTCACAAATAAAGAAGATAAATGTTATTGTCATTATGTTGTCATTATACAAGAAAGATTAAATCTGTTAGTAATCTAATTCTTATTTGGTATTACTCCTTGTAACATTTAGCTTAGATTGCAAGTTCAGTGCAAATCTGTAACATATATTTGGTGATGTACAAGAATTTTAGTAAAATTTCTACTTTAATTTGTAATCAGTTCGTATGCTCTCTCAATTGTGCTTGTTGGAGTTGGTGATGGGCCTTGGGATGAAATGAAGAGGTTTTGTGACAATATCCCTGGACGCAAATTTGACAACTTTCAGGTATTATATATCACCATCTCCATGCCATGCATTTAAGAGGATTTCATAAATGGGAATCAAATCAATAATTTTTTAACCCTATGGGAATCATTGCAATATTAATCATGTCTATGGCCGTGTCCCTTTGTCTCTCTTTCATGCAGTTTGTTAACCTCACCGATATCATGAAAAAAGAATTGAAACCCTCTGAGAAAGAAGCAGCATTTGCACAAGTTGCACTGAGGAAGATCCCTAACCAGTATAAAAAATCAGAGGAACTCAAACTCCTTGGGTGGGCGAATTAATTACTTTCGAACTATTGTTAATATTCAGCTCGATCATGTTGGTCTATTTATATTCTATACTAACGCATATGCATATTTTGAATTTTTTTTTTCTTCAAAAGTCACACGACAGGGAAAGCAAAGAAGGTAGTTCCACTCAATCCTCCTGTTAAATAGCCGCGTCGTTAACAAAGCAACCGAATCAAGTAAGAAAGAATACTGTAAGTTCCTATGGATACCATTGACTCAGTTATGATAAGATGAATGTGGTCTTCTTTCTTAAGTTGTTCTTCTAATTAATGACTTTGAGAAAACACCATTGCATTGCAGATTTGTTCAGATTGCGGTTCAAGTATGTCTAGTTGGTTCATATATCGCCCAGAGTGTATGCCGGTTAACCAGGATGATAGGATTGCAATAAAATCGGCGTTTGTGTGAGAGTGTATGTAATAATTTGGCATGTATTTCGTCCCATATAAAATCGGTGCTTGAGACTTTTTAATTAAGATATTTAATTAATTATGGTATTTTATTTCTCCCTCTTTTTTTTTTTTTTTTTTCCAATTTTTCTATGGTTTTGACTTTTTAGTAGATTTATTGGGAAAGCAATAGCAAATCCTATTTAATGATCACCTAATGCTTTGGTTTCGGAAACTTAAAATGAAAAACTTGTAGGACGATTAGATAACTATTAGTGATGTTGGCGGGAGTTAAAATGTTGGTGATGAAGAATACACTGTACAATTGAGAAAGTGAGATGAAGATATTGAGATGAATGAGTAATATATATCCATGTTTTCTTTTTCTTTTACTCTCTTTCTTAATTTGTGATTGGCTAGCGGTCTTTTTTGTACTTCAGTTTTCCCCACTAACGTTTAACATTCCAATATATCTCATTAGTGTGTTGATCCCTCTCTGAGAACAATATTACTACAAACATGATTTCGTATGATAGGTATACACAAAATGTAAGAATTAAAAAGATCGAGAAGATGAAACGTTGAACATGATTAATGGCAACAAGGGATTCATACTAGGATCCATTACTTTTGAAGGAGATAATCCACCATATGCTAGCTAGTCTTGTCTGCTCTCTTCCTTTAAGCAGCTGAAGGTAATCAATTGATGGGTTTTGCTATCAAACTTATAGATTGGGAGCAATGATCAACCCTAGAAACAAGAAAAGTAGAGAATCAAGACCCATCCCATATAAGACAACATTCCTAATATTTAGAGTCATGACTCTTCTATACACAGTCTCTACAATGTCTGTACTAACCCATTATATGACAAAATATTACATAAAATATATACATACACAGAACAATAGGAATTCGAGTTTTCTAAAAAATCGAGCATTTGGTTTTGTAAATCAAAATTGAAAAACACAGCTATGACATCATTGTTAGACTTTATGTTGTTATTGTTTGTAACTTGACTGATGTGACAGTATTTGTGAGCATACAGTCAGAGAAATGAGGAGAGAGAGTGTCAATGCATGAGAGAGAGTGTCAGTGCAGTGGAAAAGTTGGAGCAACCTCGTAGTTGGATTTTACAGTGTTCTACATCTCTTATAGTGTGTCTCAGATGGCTTGCAACGAGTTAAATAAAATTCTACATCAAGTTTGATGAGAGAGAGTGTATGTGGGCTCCATTGGTGATGTGGCACAGTTTCTGGTGATGTGGTCAAGTTTCTGATGATGAGGCAGTGTTGTGGCATCTTGAAGATGTAGAGAGAGAATGAAGAGAGAGACTGAAGAGAGAGAAATTGGAGAGAGAAAGAGGAGAGAGAAAAAAAAATGTGAGTGGGACCCGTAGGTGTGGTGGCAAGGTGATATGCCACCACAGCTGCCCACGGCACTTGGCATGCATGCACGCAAAGTTTCAAGTCCAAATTTTTAGGTTTTATAGACTTTTAACTTTTGGTCTATTTTTGGTGGGTTTTTCTGTAGGTTCATGGAAATCAGACAGTGGAAAGGTGTAGAGCGTCGAGTTAGCTTCCCAATGCCACTTGAATCGATCAATTCCGACTTCAAACGAGGGAGATATCGCGATTCTCGTCGGATCGCTTGAAAATTGTCAATAATCCCTGTTCTCAGTGAGTTGTTTACAACAGAGAAAACAGTAATATATTGAAGAAGTCCAGGGGCCTATTTGAAATTATCAAAACTTAAAGGATTCGGTGAGTAATTATCATAAATAGAGTTAAATTCCATTCGGACGGCTGAGAGAGAGCCGCGTCTGTCAGATCTGCATCTGACGGATCACAAAAATACAGGATCCAATGGGTTACGTTGGACGGAATTTGAATCCATCGCGAGACATTTCATTGGCCTGATGTAGATTAATATGGTGGTCCATGTTTCACAGACTCGGCGCCTTGATTCCGTGTGGCTCACGCGAGGTACAACAGCAGGTTGATCCAGATCTTGCAGTGAAGATCGAATCTGATCGCACCTGACGCTAATTATGCAGATCTAGCGGTGAGAAACAAATCCCGCCTTTTTGAAGTCAATCCAACGGTCTCTGGTTTAGATTCCACAGTGGACCAATCGTAAAGCGACAACGCATAAGGCGGGCGGCGATTCAGTGTTGTACAGGTGTACGATAATCCTCCGAAGGATTCTATTTTGAATTTTCTGATTGGCCGAACTTCAAAGAGCTCTAATTCGGTCCGTTCAAGTTGTAGTTTCCATATTTTCGGATGCTCTATTTATTGGGTGGTGTTGGGAGTCGAAAAAACGTAGAGAAAAAATAAAAAGAACATTTTGAAGCTTGAGAGAAGGGTTTTCTATGGTTTCGTACCCTGTATGAGTGATCAATCACCAACTACCTCTTCTTTGTGCATCAATGGAATGCTAAATATCCCTTTGAGAGGTCAGTAGAGCTTTTATTTCTTTATTGATGGTGATTATGGATTGTGTGGAAGAGATTGGAAGTCTGTGGATGAGGTGTGCTTTGTGAATCGATCTCTATCATCATTGAAAGCTGTTGGAGAGTACCTGAGAGCAGTGTGAAACTGCAGAGAGATTGTTGGCCATTCGAAAGCATTGTTTGTGAGATTTTTTAGTTCTCTATCTATTTATGATTTCAATATATTGTATGCTAACGAAGGTGAAAATTGTTGAATCCCTAGTTAGTTGGGAAAAATTGTAAAGCATTGTTATAAGCCTAAAAATTGTTATTTGCTTCCCGTGGGTACGGATTAAGCGTGGTGTGTTCAGTGGGTGCTAGACATTGGCTGTTAAGCCTGAATCTTGGCATTAGTGCGCCCTCTCAGTTTTATACTAGGAAAACCTAGGGTTAATATCCTTGTTTTATTAGAGACTAAAAGTTGAGTGTTGAGTAAATAAGGAGTCCGTTGGGCATTACTCCATGGATTAACCATCACATACTGTGTTGGTGAACCACGTAATATCTCTGTGTCTATTGTTTTATCTTTCTGGTATATTTTGGAGTGCATGGAATGGCTTGTAGGGTGGGTGTGCAAATCTAGTAGACCTGACCACTGAGTGGTAGCGAGGTAGATTTGCATACGTTTGTGTGTGTGTAAAAGAATTTATCTCCATCAGCTCTAAGCAGCAGTGAAATAATTAGAAAGAATTTTCAGACACTGATTTTGTTACACCCCAATTCCGCACATTTCAGAATGGTGTGATGAACCGCTAATAAACCAACGGTTCAACCAGGATCTCAAATAGGCTATCCCCGCGTTATCTGAACCCCATACATCCATAATCATAATCAGAGTAAATACACAATAGCGGAAGTCTTATAATAACATGAACTGAGAAACTAAGATGATATTAATAACTTAATAGCAAATTATGCTGTTTTCAACTGAGACATAAATATTTAAATATCAAATACATGTCTTAATAAATCCAATAAAGAAACCTATAAAATATCTAATCAAATACACACGAGTTGCACTCGCAAGAGGAGTCATGTGTATCCACTTCAGCTCCAGCTTCCATCGCTGTCACGTTCCCGTATGCAGATGCATTCATATAGTCTTCAACGGTATAACCTGCATCATCAACTAAAAATATTCGACGTCGAGGGGTGAGCACACATCACGACTCAGTGAGTAGCCAAAACAATGCAACAATACATATGCATGCAAATCAATTTATATCTTTGGTCTGGTTTAAAGTTTGCAGTATGCAATAGAAAGGTTTAGGTAGTCAAAGGTCGCGTTTATTGATCCCGCCTTTATACACGAGTGTGTGACGTCACCCGAAAATCACGTTTATCGTCGACTCACATGCACCCAACCATGAACATTATATAAAAAGGTTACGTTTATTGCTATATAGTGCCATACCAACACGTAAGCCCCTGTTGGCGAGGGCTACAAACTGGACTCGCAACTAACCAATCCTAATGCCAAAAGTGTATACAAGGCCTCACCCCAGCATCCCTCAGAATGTCCATAGAGATAGAGCTAAGGCCCCCCGGTAGAGTCAGAGACTACAAGGACCGAGACCACCTCCCTTGATACTCTACGACATAATAGTTCTGCTAAAGTAATGGCGATACGACGATGCCAATGCACAAGACTTGAGTTAGAGATAGAGCTAAAGTGCTAAGACCCGCCAAAGGTTAACGTTTATTAACTTTCTCATCACACCTCCCCTGATACTCACTCGCATCAAATACATCAACCACACACATACAAGCACATGTCTATTCCTATCATCATCATCATCATCATCATGTTATAAACAATAAAGTAAATATGCATGAACAAGTAATAGAAATATTGGATGGCATGCTGTATGCACATTACAAACATATTCGCATAGAATCAAGCATGGCATAGGACTCAAGAAACAGAAAACAGTTTTGTTATTAACCAATTTAGTTTGGAATTCTGGTTTCCTCACCTTAGCTTGCTAAAAGATGCTTTTCCAAACTTTAGAATCACCTTTACAGTGTTATTATATTGCTAGAAGACCTAACAAAGTCGATAGAATTTAATTAGAATTAATTCTAGATTTAAAAATCACTCTGTTAACTGAGGGTCGGAGGTAGGGTCGGAGTCCTGATCGACCCTGGGTGCGACCCTCCCCAGACTTTGAACTTCCCGAACACTGAGGGTCGATGGTCAGGAACACCTAGGGTCAGATGGTCATCGACCCTCAGTGCGACCCTCTGTGCACTTTGGTCCAATTCTCTCTTTTTAATTTATTCTTCGTGTTTGGGGTCCTATGGCTTGCTTCTACATTCCATTAAACATTCATTCCATGGTCTAGAACCATGAATCAACCACCTAAATAGCTTTCATGCATTCTTCTATGGTTTTCCATGAAAACCTAACCATAGCTTGATGGTTGGGTTTCTCCGAGATCACACTTCCATCAATAACTATCCTAAGGTCTATAGAAACTCA
Organism: Protea cynaroides; assembly: GCA_028583415.1. Taxonomy (NCBI): domain Eukaryota; kingdom Viridiplantae; phylum Streptophyta; class Magnoliopsida; order Proteales; family Proteaceae; genus Protea; species Protea cynaroides. Next base: position 45,637,517 of record CM053267.1, read on the forward strand.
TGGAATTAGTATCCACACCTGAGAAGATTACTTTTTCTCTGAAATTCTTCTCCTTTTTGCTAGGTTCTCTTCCTTGCCTCTCTTCTTCCTCTTTTCCTTATCCTCTCTTTCTCTCAATTCAATTAGGGTTGTGAAAGGAGTGAAAGTGGCTTAGGGACATCCTTTAAATAGAGTAGGAATATCCTAAAATAAGTCCCTTTGAGATTAGGAAATAATCCCAATCGAAAATATAGAAATTTCTAATTTCTATTTTTCACGGTAACCGAGGGTCGATGGGAGGGTCGAGGATCCCGTCGACCCTAGGGTCCTAAGCTGTCCGACCCTCCCTTCAAAACTGAGGGTCTGACTTTCTGTTTTGGGAGGTCCGACCCTGCTTAGCTGGGTATGCGACCCTTCCCCTATTTTAAGTGTTTTTGGGTCGATTTGATACCTGGGATCTCGATCTCCTTCACGCCCTTGGTCCATTTGACTCGACCATGATGGGTAAACCTGGTTCAAGATGGTAAGACCGGGTTAGATTGACACGGGTCTTACAGATTTACCCCCCTCTCAGTGTCATATCAAGTTCATCAATCATCAGTGGTTAAGTTCAACCAATACATCTGACGACTATGGAGAGCCCTCTGGAAAACACCGTTTCACCTCGATGACTGCTAATTCTGTGAGCGGATGCAATTCTAAGGTCCGCCCTAGAGCTAGAATGTAAAGCTGCTATCAAATAGAAGAGGAGAATGGTGTAAGGCTGCTACTAAAAGAGATGGGAGAGGGAAAAGTATATGCAAGTAGCAGAGATGAAGATATGTGGGCCAGCCTACAATGTTCCATGGGATGGATAGAAATCCTCTCATTGTCCCTCATGCTGGCATGAGAATTCAGTAGCTACAGTTTGTTATGCGCACATACCAATGTATTAATATACGCACACAGTGGATGATAGCCACTGGATTTTTTCATACTGGCATGAGAAGTATGAGAAGATTTGAATCTCGGATGGATAGTGTAAGACCCGCACTCGGAAAACCCGGTCTAAACCTTGGTTTTGTGTCATGACAGGTCTTCCGATCATCACCGGGCCAGACGGGGCAAGCGGATAACAAACAGGTACAAAATCGGACCGAAATCGACCAATTATACCTGATTTTAGGTATACCGGTCGATGGTACCGGGCTTGGTACCGGTCGACCGGTATGGCCTGCACAGCTATGTGTGGGAATCTGGAAATTGGTCTCGGCGGGTCCCGCTTTTCTGATTTCGAATCTTAGAAGTTTCCTAATCCTAGTACGGTTACTAAACCATATTTCTAGCCTATAAATACACCCTTAAGCCTCCTCAAATCCTTTCCATTGTCTCTCGCAAACCCTAGAGAAGAGAAAGAGGTGGAAAAGGAGAAGGAGCTAGGAGGAAGAAGAAGGAGCCGCCGTTACCGTATGACGACGCTCTCATTACGCCTGTCAACGGTAAGTTTTTGAATCCATCTTCTTACCCTATGTTAGTTGTGTGGGTGGATCAATACCATGCAAAGTAGGTATTGATCTAAAACCCTAAATTGGCCAATAAACCCTAAGTTGCCGTCAAACTCTAGATTCGAGTTTCGAGATGATAGTCATCGAAACGAGACTTGAATGAGTTGGGGATAACTCTAACTCAAAGCCTAGACTTAGAATGGATAGGAGAAACCCTGAAAATCCATGGAAGATGATCGTCGGCAGTCGAAAAACCCATGTATGGTCTTTCGGAGACATACCGATCGACTATACCGGGTGCACATAGTGCGACCGGTATGTGCAACCGCTATCTCTCGGGAAGTTGTCTGTGGGGGACCGGCTGACCATACCGGTCGCCAGTCTTTCCCACAGAGCTACGACCGGTATATGCCACCGGTCAGCTCTGTGAGGGTATTTGTAACCCTGTTGATTTCCGATCAACATGAGACTCTAAGAATGTTATTTTAATGAAACCCTAATAATATTGTAGGACTTTGTGACTTATCGTTTGGACCTTGCGACGTGGAGCAAGTTATCGAACGAGCGTCAGGTAAGGTAATCTGACCCAAACCTTATAATTAATGGACAGTAAATCGTTGTTAATCATTGAATATCTCTGATGTGATGTTTGTGCATATTCACATGCCATCCTTTATTTTCAGTTATTATTATTGTTCATGCATTGATAGGATGTGATTGTTAGGCATGTGATTGTTTTCGTTAGTGTGTGGAGTGAGGCATGAGCCTGGGATCGCTCTTCACATTAGCACCTTTTTGTAGTATTCCGTCTTAACATGCTTGGTACGGGTGGGGTATCGGGGGAAGGTCGTGGTACGGTGGTCTCCGATATTGATGTTGTCCCGGCCATTGTTATGTGGTACTGAGGATTCCGAGTCGACGCTGGCTTGTCCACGATGCTTTAGCTCTATCTCTATGCCGTAGGGAGTTATGTTGGGATAGGGTCTACCTGCGTATTGTTTCTATCCTAGTGGGTTAGTTGCGGATAGGGTATCAGGGGGAGGTGAGGTATTGTGGTCTCCGGCCCGGCCTGCACGCTCTAGCTCTATCTCTATGCCGTGAGACGGCCGTCGCCGGGATAGAGCATACATTGTTGACATATAGGATTGGTTAGTTGTGAGCCCAGGTTTGCGAGCCCCGGCCGTAGGGGCTTAGGTACTGGTTTGGGTAGAGTATCGGGGAGGTGCGGGTATACCTTAGCTCTATCTCTATTCCATGATGGGTGCATGTGGGTTGGTGGTAGTGTGATCTACTGTGCGATGCCACACACTCGTGTATAGAGGTGCGGGGGGCCACCAAACCTTTCTATAGCACATTGCAAACTTAAAACCAGACCACAGCATAAAATTGATTGTTACTCATGCATAATATTGTGAAACTGTCTGATTGTCTTACTGAGCTGTGTTGTGAGCTCACCCTTTGTGCACATCTTGTTTTAGATATGGATGCAGGTTATACTGTGGATGATTACGTGAACGCTCCGGTGTACGGTGGTGTAGCTGCTCTGGATGTACAAGCAATGGAGGACGAGCATGATGCTTCATGCGAGTGCCCTTTCTGCGTGTACCTGTGATGGATTTTTATTTAATTGTTTCAGTTATTTTTGCTTGGTATTAAGAGATGTAAAAGATTATTATTTTATGTGTTTGAATTTGAATAATGGGATATTTATTTAAATTATCAATAGATACTCAGTTCATTCTATTTAAAGTCTTCCGCTGTATATTTATATTCTGATTGTGGTTATGTGTAATGGTTTGTATGGGTGTACACGGTCTATTCGAGATCCTGGTGTGAACCGTTGGTTCGATGACGGTTCACTCACACCATTCTGGTTGGATCAGAATTGGGGTGTGACAACTTGGTATCAGAGCCCTCGGGCTCTATCTACAGACTATATTACACTTAACTGGGTCGATGAACTGAGTTAGGAGAAAATTAAAAATTTTAATACAAACACACCCTAAGCATTGTTTGATACCTGAGACTGATTAAGAAAGAGAATAATGTACTATTCTAATGATGAAACTTAACATGTGCACATACACTAGTTAGGTGAAACCATGAAAATTTTCATTAACTAAGAAAATGAGTATCTGATAAATAGTGCTACAGGGTACAGTCCACAAACCGGACAGTTACCCTGTTATATATAAAACAGTCATAAGAAGGAGAATGTAAAAAGGGGAAATCATGGGGTAGGGGGCCTAGGGGGTATGGGGTCCGCTATATCATAGTCTCTCTCGTAAGCGACCCTGAGCCAGTGCACCTGATCTTGTGTGACTCGAAGGCTGCGAGTCAACTGTGCTAAGTCACGGCTCATCTCCTGCTGAGCGTCCCTGAGCTCCATAAACATACTCATCATGGTGTCGGAGGGAGGCTGAGATGGTCCAGCGGTAGAGGTAGATGGTGGTGCTAGTGGTGTAGGCTGTGGAGCTGGCGCTGGTACTACACAGTCGACGCATGGTAGTCCAGGGCCGATGGGCCAACCCCAGAATGTACCACCACCGCATTAGTTTCCGTCACCTTCTGCCTACCCGGGAGCTTATCCGTATCCACCACCATGGTACGGAGCAGAACACTCAGGGACAGCATGATCTGAGCAGAGCGGTGGATAGATTCCTGAAGTTGAAGCCTTCATCGTTCACCGGTAAGGCAGGAAGACCATTTAGGCCAGCACAGTGGATTGCAGAGATAGAGAAGAATTTTTGTCTGATGACATGTACAGAGGAGGAAAAAGTCTTATTTGCTACTCACATGCTAGGAGAAGACGCCAATGCTTGGTGGAATTCTACTCGGGCATATCTGGAGAATAAGTATACATTGGTTGATTGGGAAGTGTTTAAAGCGGCTTTCTTCGACAAATATTTCCCAAAGAGCTTCAAAGATCAAATGGAGAGAGAGTTTCTCAATCTGCAGCAGTCTCAGTCGACCGTAGATGCCTATCAGCAGAGGTACGAAGAGCTATTTTTCTTCGCACCGGCCAGTATGCAAGAGGAGGAGACCAAGACACATAGGTTCACCATGGGACTACGTGGAAGCATCAGAGAACACCTTTTGGGTCTGGACAAGAAGACCTACAATGAGGCGGTGCAGGTTGCGAGGGTGATAGAGTCCAGTCAGAGGGACAGCTTCTTCGCTCAGAACAGGGGAGTGAAGAGATCCGCTGGTGAGAGTTCGGGTGGCGGTAATACTAGACCATTCCGCCCATACAGGGCACAGATCGCTACAGCACCTGCGAGAAAAAACTCGGCACCACCTGTGTCACAGTTCGCTGGACACAACCCAAATATCAAATGTTATAACTGTCAGCAGCTGGGACATGTTGCAAGGAACTGCACTCTACCTAAGAAGCAAGCTCCCCAGCAAGGAAAAGTGTATGCGGTCACCACTGAAGAGGTAGCCGCATCACCTGATGTGGTAACTGGAATGATAAATGTAGCTGGTTTACCCGCCAGAGTATTATTTGACTCTGGGGCCACGCACTCCTTTGTTTCTATTTCTTTTGGGAGGCGAATGGAGTTACCAATCAAGCATATGAACCCAAGCTTGATAGTTCGCTCTCCACTAGGAGTCGAAGTGGTTTTGACCGAATATTATGGACCATGTATTGTATGTATTGAGGGCCGAGACTTAGAAGCAAGCCTAGTAATACTTGAGATGACAGATTTTGATGTCATTTTGGGGATGGATTGGCTAGGCCATCATTCGGCCATCCTTTTATGTGGTGAAAGGAAGCTTGTGCTTACTGACAAAGAGGGAAGGGAATATAGTTTCACTGGGATTAAGCTATCTAGGAAGCGGAAGTTGATCCTCTCCGCCCTAAAAACTAAGAGATGCTTGGAGAAAGGGGGAGTGGGTTATCTCGTATCTGTAGTCGATCTCACGTCAGAGTCACTCAAGATGGAAGATATAGATGTGGTTTGGGAGTTTCCAGATGTGTTTCCAGAGGAGCTTCCAGGCTTACCACCAGACAGGGCTATAGAATTTGTGATAGACCTTATGCTAGGTTCGGCGCCGGTGTCTAAAGCACCATACAGGATGGCCCCGACCGAGTTAAAGGAGTTGAAGACCCAATTACAAGAATTGCTGGATAAGGGATTCATACGACCTAGTATATCGCCTTGGGGAGCACCTGTATTATTCGTCAAGAAGAAGGATGGAAGTGTACGGCTATGTATTGACTACCGTGAACTGAACAAGTTGACGATCAAGAATCGGTATCCTTTGCCTAGGATCGATGATCTGTTCGATCAGCTGCAGGGTGCAAAGGTTTTCTCGAAGATTGATCTCCGATCAGGGTATCACCAATTGAAGATCAAGGTCGGAGATATTCCGAAGAGTGCTTTCAGGACGACGTATGGGCATTATGAGTTTTTAGTTATGTCTTTCGGGTTGACCAATGCTCCAGCGTCGTTTATGGAACTGATGAACCGAGTGTTTCATGATATGTTGGACACTTCGATCATCGTATTCATCGATGACATATTGATTTACTCTAAGGACATGGAGACTCATACAACGCATTTGAGGGCAGCCCTACAACGGCTGAGGGATGTGAAGCTTTATGCAAAATTCAAGAAGTGCGAGTTTTGGCTGAAGGAAGTGGCTTTCTTGGGCCATGTTGTATCTGAAGACGGTATCAAGGTTGATCCAAGCAAGATAGCTGCTATAGTAGGATGGGAAGCACCAAAATCTATTGCAGAGATTCGTAGTTTCCTTGGGTTGACTGGTTATTATAGAAGATTCGTGGAAGATTACTCCAGGATCGCTGTTCCGCTCACCAGATTGACCAAGAAAGGAGAGAAATTCATATGGACAAATGAGTGCGAGAAGTGCTTTCAGACTTTGAAGTCAAGACTAGTCTCTGCACCTATCTTGACCATCCCAGAACCAAGCGTACCGTTTACTTTATATACGGATGCTTCGGGGTTGGGTATCGGGTGTGTATTGATGCAAGGAGAACAGGTGATTGCTTACGCATCGAGACAGTTAAAGGAGCATGAGAAGAACTATCCTACGCATGACTTGGAGCTAGCAGCGGTTATTCACGCAATCAAGACTTGGAGACACTACTTGTACGGTGAGAAGTTTCAGATCAAGTCAGATCACAAGAGCTTAACTTATCTTTTCACTCAGAAGGATCTGGATATGTGACAGAGGAGATGGATGGAATTGTTAAAAGATTATGATTGCGACATCTAGTACCATCCGGGTAAAGCAAATGTGGTGGCTGACGCCTTAAGCAGAAAGTGGGCATCGAAACCTGAGGCAGGACCAAGTACAAATGCTGCATTGTGTGTCGCAGTCTCTAGTTCAATTGAAGGTGACGAAGAGCATATAATTGAAACTGCAGAAGATCCAGTTGAGCAAGGCTTGATTCATAAGTTCACTATGATGTTCGCCGTATTGAAGATCTCACCGGGTCTAATTGATGAAGTCAAGGTAGCAATCCTACAGGATCCATATCTCAAGACAGTGCGGGAAGACTTAGAGAAGGGTACGTGCAATCCCGACTTTACCTTGGAATCGGACAAGGTACTCAAGTATCGCGGACGGTTATGTATACCCGAGAGCGAAGGCTGCGATATCGGGAGGTCGAGTTATGACCGAAGCTCATTACACTCCATATTTGGTACATCCGGGAAGTACCAAGATGTACCATGATCTAAGAAGACTATATTGGTGGAGGGGTATGAATGCATGGAAGTGGGATTGTATCACCATGGATTTCGTCACTGGCTTACCTTTGACACTAAGGTCAGTGGATGCAGTTTGGGTTATAGTAGATCGACTCACCAAGACAGCTTGATTTATTGCGGTCAGACCTCAGTATACCATGGAGAAACTGGCCAAGTTGTATGTGGATAATATAGTCAGACTTCATGGTGTTCCAGAGAGTATTGTATCTGACGAGAGATCCCCGTTTTACATCAAAGTTCGGGAAGGATTACGGAAAGCTATGGGAACAAAGTTGAAGTTCAAGTACAGCTTTTCACCCTCGGATGGACGGACAGTCAGAGCGAACTATTCAAATTTTGGAAGATATGCTCCGAGCTTGTGCATTAGATTTCAAAGGAGCTTGGGATGAGAAGCTATCATTTATCGAGTTTGCTTACAACAACAGTTATCAGGCTACAATTCAGATGACCCCGTATGAAGCACTCTATGGGAAGAAGTGTCGTACACCTCTGTTATGGAATGAAGTGGGGGAAAGAAGAATTGTAGGACCGGAGTTTGTTGAAGAAACTTGCCGAGTGATTGATCAGATCAAGGAGAGAGTAAAGACAGCTCAAGTTCGACGAAGCACTATGCGGATAATCGACGTCGAGATCTGGAGTTTGCAGTGGGTGACAAAGTATTCTTGAAGGTATCACCGGTGCGAGGTCTGAAACGGTTTGGTAAAAAGGGGAAGCTATGCCCCAGGTATGTGGGACCATATGAGATATTGAATCGATGTGGTAATGTAGCATATCAATTGGCTCTACCACCATCTATGTCTAGCGTTCATAATGTGTTCCATGTATCATTACTGAAGAAGTACGTCAGAGATCCATTGCATATCTTGATCGCTGATCCTCCAGACTTGACTGAAGACTTAACTTTCGAAGTGGTGCCTGTAATGCTCTCAAGTCGAAAAGTTCAGCAACTTCGAACCAAGGATATCCACTATGTGAAGGTGCATTGGAGAAGCCAAAATGTGGAGGAAATTACTTGGGAAGAAGAGAGTGCGATGAGGAAGGAGTACCCTAACCTTTTTGACGATCAAGGTACATTCAAATTTCGAGGCCAAAATTTCTTTTAAGGGTGGGGGAGTTGTAGAACCTACATGTAAATTTCGGGACGAAATTTCTTTTAAGGGTGGTGGAGTTGTAAGACCCGTACTCGGAAAACTCGGTCTAAACCTTGGTTTTGTGTCATGACAGGTCTTCCGATCATCACCGGGCCAGACGGGGCAAGCGGATAACAAACAGGTACAAAATCGGACCGAAGTCGACCAATTATACCTGATTTTAGGTATACTGGTTGATGGTACCGATCTTGGTACCGATCGATCGGTATGGCCTGTACAGCTATGTGCGGGAATCTGGAAATTGGTCTCGGCAGGTCCCGCTTTTCTGATTTCGAATCCTAGAAGTTTTCTAATCCTAGTAGGGTTACTAAACCCTATTTCTAGCCTATAAATACACCCTTAAGCCTCCTCAAATCCTTTCCATTGTCTTTCGCAAACCCTAGAGAAGAGAAAGAGGTGGAAAAGGAGAAGGAGCTAGGAGGAAGAAGAAGGAGCCGCCGTTACCGTTTGACGACGCTCTCATTACGCCTGTCAACGGTAAGTTTTTGAATCCATCTTCTTACCCTATGTTAGTTGTGTGGGTGGATCAATACCATGCAAAGTAGGTATTGATTTAAAACCCTAAATTGGCTAATAAACCCTAAGTTGCCGTCAAATCCTAGATTCGAGTTTCGAGATGATAGTCATCGAAACGAGACTTGAATGAGTTGGGGATAACTCTAACTCAAAGCCTAGACTTAGAATGGATAGGAGAAACCCTGAAAATCCATGGAAGATGATCGTCGGCAGTCGAAAAACCCATGTATGGTCTTCCGGAGACATACCGGTCGACTATACCGGGTGCACATAGTGCGACCGGTATGTGCGACCGCTATCTCTCGGGAAGTTGTCTGTGGGGGACCGGCTGACCATACCGGTCGCCAGTCTTTCCCACAGAGCTGCGACCGGTATATGCCACCGGTCAACTCTGTGAGGGTATTTGTAACCCTGTTGGTTTCCGATCAACATGAGACTCTAAGAATGTTATTTTAATGAAACCCTAATAATATTGTAGGACTTTGTGACTTATCGTTTGGACTTTGCGACGTGGAGCAAGTTATCGAACGAGCGTCAGGTAAGGGAATCTGACCCAAACCTAATAATTAATGGACAATAAATCGTTGTTAATAATTGAATATCTTTGATGTGATGTTTGTGCATATTCACATGCCATCCTTTACTTTCAGTTATTATTATTGTTCATGCATTGATAAGATGTGATTGTTAGGCATGTGATTGTTTTCGTTAGTGTGTGGGGTGGGGCATGGGACTGGGATCGCTCTTCACATTAGCACCTTTTGTAGTATTCTGTCTTAACATGCTTGGTACGGGTGGGGTATCAGGGGAAGGTCGTGGTACGGTGGTCTCCGATATTGATGTTGTCCCGGCCATTGTTATGTGGTACTGAGGATTCCGAGTCGACGCTGGCTTGTCCACGATGCTTTAGCTCTATCTCTATGCCGTAGGGAGTTATGTTGGGATAGGGTCTACCTGCGTATTGTTTCTATCCTAGTGGGTTAGTTGCGGATAGGGTATCAGGGGGAGGTGAGGTATTGTGGTCTCCGGTCCGGCCTGCACGCTCTAGCTCTATCTCTATGCCGTAGACGGCTGTGCTGGGATATAGCATACATTGTTGACATATAGGATTGGTTAATTGCAAGCCCAGTGTGCGAGCCCTGGCCAGTAGGGGCTTATGTACTGGTATGGGTAGAGTATCAAGGGAGGTGCGGGTATACCTTAGCTCTATCTCTATTCCATGATGGGTGCATGTGGGTTGGTGGTAGTATGATCTACTGTGCGATGCCACACACTCGTGTATAGAGGTGCGGGGGGTCACTAAACCTTTCTATATCACATTGCAAACTTAAAACCAGACCACAACATAAAATTGATTGTTACTCATGCATAATATTGTGAAACTGTCTGATTGTCTTACTGAGCTGTGTTGTGAGCTCACCCTTTGTGCACATCTTGTTTTAGATATGGATGCAGGTTATACTGTGGACGATTACGTGAACACTCCGGCGTACGGTGGTGTAACTGCTCTGGATGTACAAGCAAGGGAGGACGAGCATGATGCTTCATGCGAGTGCCCTTTCTGCGTGTACCTGTGATGGATTTTTATTTAATTGTTTCAGTTATTTTTGCTTGGTATTAAGAGATGTAAAAGATTATAATTTTATGTGTTTGAATTTGAATAATGGGATATTTATTTAAATTTTCAATAGATACTCAGTTCATTCTATTTAAAGTCTTCCGCTGTATATTTATATTCTGATTGTGGTTATGTGTAATGGTTTGTATGGGTGGACACGGCCTATTCGAGATCCTGGTGTGAACCGTTGGTTCGATGACGGTTCACTCACACCATTCTGGTTGGATCAGAATTGGGGTGTGACAGATAGTATTCTTTTGACGCAGATGTTTTATGAGAAAGGGAATATCGATCGTATATTCACACACACACACACACACACACACACGCAGATGTTTTATGAGAAAGGGAATATCGATCGTATATTCACACACACACACACACACACACACACACACACAGAAACATTGACAGTTATCAAGAAACATTGACAGTTATCATCTCTAAGCAATGCAAAACTAAGACACATGTCGAACAACTAATGGGGAAAATCTCTCACCAAAGCAACAAAACACAGTACATTATAACCTAAGCAATGCAAGACTATTTTCAACACCTCAAATTTGGGGAACAATCCTCAACACTCTCCACCATTAGGAGATATATATGTGGCATTAGGTGACGGGTACCAATCGTTCCCTTTTTTAGGTGACAGATTCCTTTAAGATGATGTGTTCCTCTTTTTTTTTTTTTTCTTTTTTTTTCTTTTATTTTTATTTTAAAATACTATATGAAAGGGAAGTTGAAGCTCTGTTGATACATGTTGAGTTTCTAACTCAAAAGTTTAAACCAATAAATAGAGTGATTTTCACATATATAAGATGTCTGTCAAGATTCTAACCTCTAAGTAATGTGAGACTACTCTCAACATATCAAATGTGAAATAGTCCTCAACAATATTGACCTTAGACATCGTTTCCTATTTATCTAGGTATCGTCTTTGTGTGACACCAATCAGTATCCCTTGGAAGTACACTGATTTCAAAAAGACAGCGGAGATTGAGGGCACCGAATACAAGGGTATTATAAGGAACTCGTAAATAGAGGATAGGATAAGAACTTCTTAAATGAGGGTAAGTTTTGCACCAATTTGATGGTAAACATCATATCCACATCCCTTTTTTTTTTTTTTTCTAATCGATCCGGTATCAAAAAGAAAATCTTATTTATAATACCCAAGCTCAATTTGAGTAGATTGATCTGCATAAATATTATATATTTATGAAATGAAACTCAAAAAGGATAATCACCTAATTTTCTTAAAAAACTGTTCCAATCTTTCTTTGACTTGGTAAACATACCCAATGTGGAGACTCATGGATCAGATCCACATCGCCCCAAATGTGGAGCGTGCGGCATAGTCACAATGGCAAAAATATCCTCTCCCACGCGTCAGCCTGTCAGTTCAGCATCTGACGGGTTGGAATATACCGGCACATATATCGATGTATTCTAGTCCGTCAGATGGTGGGTTGGCGGACTGACACGCGGGAGAGGATTTGAATCCAATCACAATGGGATGGGGATTTGGCTCCTTTGTAGCGCGGGAGTGGTACACAGGCGGCAGCGGCATCCAGATGAGCACCATATACAGTATGCAATCCAAGGGCTTGGGGAGATTGAAGCAGAATTAGGAAATGTAAGGAGAAGCAACCGAACATTCCGTTCAATCAAGAGAAAGAATCCCACCTCACTCCCAAACTCGTGAAATGTATTTGTGAAAACTCAAACAAAACCCATTCATGAAACAAATGCATGTGAAATCGATTTCTTTGCCTCTGAAACCGATTTGAAACCATTTGCAAAGTTTGAGGCTTAAAAGGCAAAAGGGTAAAAGAATGATTGGAGAAAGAAGGATTAATTGATTCTTGAACTTAAAATTCACATTAATTTTCCAAAATAAGAGAAGCTTAATTTATCTATTCAGGGCAATAAGGGATTAAGGGGGGTGTGGCCTTGTCTTCAAAGATGAAACTTTGTCTATTCTGGTTGCATGCTTGCATTAATTCCTCCGCCAAAAGTAATGGTGGGATTTTTTATTTTTATTTATTTTCGATTTTCAATACATGAGAGATATCCATTTATTTCTTTTTAAATAAACAAAGATTAAATAATTTTAGAATAAATAAACACTTGCGACAAAGATCAATAGAGTCTTTCGGAGTTAATGAACTTAGTTATATATGATAGAATGATTATAAAAATTTCTTGTTAAAATTTTTATTTCCCTTTCAATTAATTCTCTTGGTAGGAATCAATCTGTTAAGGTACTTAAATAATCAATCTGGTTTTTGCTCTCCGATGAAGCCTTTTGGGGGAAAATAAAACTTCTTTGTGTTTACAGTTAATTAGAAATTTTGATTGAAACAAAAACTATAATAATGAGTGAATACATGATCCATTACCAAATAAAATAAATAAATAAATAAAATAATATATGGACATGTAATTTTTGGCTTGACATATGAAAGTTCTTATTACCATATATATATATATATATATATATATATATATATATATATATATATATATATATATATATATGTGAAAGCTCTAGCGATATCAAGCATACGGTTGTAATGATTGAATACACGGAAATGTTATTTTCTGTATTATTATTAATTATTGAATCCCTATTGGTTACGGAAAATTGATTATTGTAACCATTTTTTCGTAGTTAAAAAATAGAATTGTTGTAGTGATGTTCTGATCATTTACAGACACCACTAAATAGCAAAAATATCCTCTCCCGCCCGCCAGCCCATCATCTGACGGGCTGGAATACACCGGCACACATATCGATGTATTCCAACCTGTCAGATGGTGGGCTGATGGACTGACGTGCGGGAGAGGATTTGAATCCCCACTAAATATAAAAAAGTGTTAATTTTCACCATGATGATACTCCTTAATTGCCGAGATTTTAAAAGAACATTAAAGTGTTACGAACAGATTGTTCCAAACTTGGATTGAAAGGTCGGTATCATTAGTTTGCTGATGCAACAACTAAAATAATTGTTTATTCTAAAAATCTCTAATCTTTCTTTATTCAAAAACTCCCCGTGAGTTTCTCAGTACCGTAGGGTTTTCTTTACTTCAAAAAAATCTCTCTTTCTTTCTCATCTGGAGCATACATGTCCTATCTTTGGTGGGATCCATGTTGTGCTTTGTGATAGGGATTGTCAACCAAGATGATCTTTTATTTGAATCCCAAGATTCTAAGCCACTCTCTCTCTCTCTCCTGCTAGCTTTAGCATCGCATACTTCAAGTGTAGGGTATGTTGAGTCTGGCCCAAGCAAAGAGTATGAGAACCTTGCTAGCTTGTTTGTCGGATAAGGAAGAAATTGAGTCCGGTTATGAGATGATCCCTAACCCAAGGTGGAGGGAACCTAGAATCAATGCTTGAAAGTGGTTCTGATCATATCCCTTTTGGTATATTCTTTCCTCTTTTAGAAAAGAAAAAGCATGGGAATATGGGGTTTAGCCTAATTCAGATTGCATCAACAAAAAGACCTAATGCGGATACTGGCAACAATATTGATGGAGATGAAGCAATAACCACAAAGACTTTGGATGGAAAATAAATTAAAATAATTTTCAGTAAATATGGATATAAATTTACACCTCATAATAGACCGAAGTTATGTAATAAAGCTATGGTTTCTAACACATCTGAAATGGATTAACGAACATTCACCCGATCTCCTTCACGATTTTCTGAGAAGAAGTACCCGTTTTGATGGCCTCAAGTCACCTATGAGATTCTCATACCTAGATGTAATGGTTATATAAAGCATTACCCACATTTGTAGTGGAACTCACTTGGCATCTTCCTTCTCACCGACTGGGATACACCGAGAGAAAGAAACAAAGAAAGAAGATGGAGAAGTTGAAAATCACCTTCTTCTGTCTGACAAGGGATGGGAACCACAAGTTGACCATCGACGAAAATGCGATCAAAAGCTCCCACGCTCCCGATGGCAAGAAGGTCGACGTCGGACCTCTTCACAAACTCATCAATGAAATCTTCATGCCCTCCGCCTCCGATAGTGACCAAGTATTAGATTCACTCTATTAGTAATAATCTCTCTTGTGATTACACTACTACAACTACGTACCAGTTGTATGCATTTTATCTTTGGGATTTGATATTCTCTTCTCGCTTATGCTTCTACGTTCTTACTTTATTCTATATATGTATAACAATAATTGATTGATAATAATTTGCTTAGGCCGTGTTTGATTCTCACCTTGAAAGCTTTCTACACTACTCTTATTTTCAAGAATTGTCTCAAATTGTACATAAAATCTGCTACCAGGTTTGAATACTCTTTCGCTCTCGTATATTGTTTGTTAATTACTTTGATAGTTCAATCAAATCAAATATGAGACATACTATTAAACCCATAATGCAAAACGGTAATTAATGGCAGCTATCCTGCAAATGCTTGGGAGGAAGGGATGTGAACTCGACAACAGTGGCACTGTTCAAGATGTTGTCGCAATACTCGTGGGAGATGAAGATGGTTCTGGCCTTAGCTGCCTTTGCCCTCATCTACGGGGAATCCTTGTCTACGGCTGATCAGACTAACCCATTGGCCAAGTTCATCAAGCCGCTGAAGCAATTACCAGGCAAATCGAAGCTCTCCAAGATTCGCTCCCTCATCCATTCCATAGTCAAAATAACCAATAAAATTTTCGACATCAACGATTCGCGACTTGTAAACATCTCCACCTATGTCCAAACTGCTGTTTCCTGGACTGTCGGGAGCATCGTCGTCTGCACGTCCCAGATCATTGGCTTGGATGAAGAGTATGTCATTATAGATTCCCCTCGTTTGTTTATCAATTAACTTATAGATGAAGACATTGTTACCATTGATTGCATGGATAAATGAATCTCAATTACAATTTAATTTACAATTTACAATTTACAATTACAGGTACACTGAAGATGAGTTATCCAAATTAAAAGAAATGATCGATGGAATGAATACCCACCTTGGCCTGCTTCTTGATGAGAGGAATGTGATGACATACACTAACTACAAATTGACTATCGACGAAAATGCGATCCAGAGCACGCATGCTCAAAGCGGCAAGGTGGTCAACATCAGACCTCTTCACAAACTCATCAATGAAATCTTCGTGCCCTCCGCCACCACTACTGATCAAGTATTAGATTCACTCTATTAGTAATAATCTATCTTGTGATTTTACTGCTATAGCTATGTACCAGTTATATGAATTTTATCATTGGGATTTGATATTCTTTTCTTGCAATTATGCTTTTGCATTCTTACTTGATTTTATATATGTATAACAATAATTGATTGATAATAATTTTCCTAGGCTGTGGTTGATTCTCACCTAGAAAGCTTTCAGAACAACGCCTATTCCCAAGAATTGTCTAAAATCGTACATAAGATCTACTACCAGGTTTGAGCATACTGTTTTGTTATCGTGTATTGTTTGTTAATTACTTCGATAGTTTAATCAAATCAAATATGGGACATACTATTAATCCTATAATGCAAGGCGGTAATTAATGACAGCTATGGTGCAAATGCTTGGGAGGAGGGGATGTGAACTCGACAATGATGGCACTGTTCAAGACATTGTCCCCATACTCCTGGGAGGTGAAGATGGTTTTGGCTTTAGCTGCCTTTGCCATCATCTATGAGGAATCCTGGCTGATTGCCAATCAGACTAATCCCTTAGCCGACTCCATAAAGTTGTTGAAAAAATTACCGGATAAGTCAAAACTCTTGAAGATTCAGTCCCTCATCGATGCCATGGTCAAACTGACCAATATAATCGTTGAGGTGGTTGAGGTCGTCGAGGTCAACCAATCGCGACCTGAGAACATCTCCACCCTCATCGAAACTACTGTTTCTTGGACCGTCGGGATCATCATCATCCTCTGCGAGTCCCAAATAGTCGGCTTGGATGACAGGTATGTCATTGTCAATTCCCTTTGTTCAATTTTCTTGTTAACTTTTAACTTTTAATTGAAGGCATGTAATCATTGACTGCATGTATACATAAATCACAATTCCAGCTACAAATAATAAAATTTAATAATTTACCATTTATCATTATAGGTACACTGAGGATGAGCTGTCCAAATTAGCGAAAAATATCGATGCAATGAAGATTTTGGATCCCTTGCATGTACATGTACTCTCCATGGGATCTTATCACCGTCAAAGTAGTGTAGGATCCACATCTAGAATATGGGACCCCCTAGAAATGGACAAACTATTTTCCACAATGAATACCCTCCTTTGCCAATTAGTGGATATTTGGCCTCAGATTATTGGTGAGTAGATAACGAGTAGGACCCAATATGTTCAGTTGAATTCATGCATTTCTAAATTTTCTTACACCTAGATACCATGGTGGTGATGCAGGGGAGCATAAAAAAAGAGTAGAGATGGATAAAGAAAAGGCAAAGGAGACTAAAAGCAAGGCAAAGGAGGATAAAAAAAAGGCAGCGGTGGAGGTTAAAAAAAAGACAGAAGAAGAGGCTAAAGAAAAGGCAGAGGAAGAGGTTAAAATAAAGGTAGAAGAGGATAAAAAAAGGATAGAAGAAGAGGAGGCTAGAAGAAAGACAGAGGAGGATAAAAAAAAGGCAGATGAGTATAAAGAAAAGGCAGATGTGGAGGTTAAAAAAAAGGTAGAGGAGGAGGCTAATGAAAAGGCAGAGGAAGAGGTTAAAAAAAAGACAGAGGAAGATGTTAAAAAAAATGTAGAGGATGAGGTCAAAAGAAAGACAGAAGAGGATGAAAAAAGGACAGAGGAAGAGGTTAAAAAAAAGGCAGAAGTGGAAGTTAAAAACAAGATAGAAGAAGTTAAAGAAACGGTAAAGGAGGAGGATAAAAATAAGGCAGAGGTAGAGGTTAAAAAAAGGACTGAAGAGGAGGCTAAAGAAAAGATAGAAGAAGATAAAAAAATGGCAAAGGAGGAGGCTAAAAGAAAGACAGAGGAAGATAAAAAAAAGTCAGAGGAGGGTAAAAAAAAGACAGAGTTGGAGGTTAAAAAAGAGACAAGAGAGGAGGCTAAAGAAAAGATAAAAGAAGAGGCTAAAAAAATGGCAGAGGAGGAGGTTAAGAAAAAGATAGAGAAGGAGGCTAAAGAAAAAGAAGAAGAAGAAGCTAAAAAAAAGGTAGAGGAGGAGGTTGAAAAAAAGGCAGAGGATGAGGTTAAAAAAAAGACAGAGGAGAAAACTAAAGAAACGGAAAAGGAGAGGGTTAAAAAAAAAATAGAGGACGAGGCTAAAGAAAAGACAGAGTGGGATAAGAAAAAGGTTAACCAAATGTTGCAAAATATTCCGACCAACAATGACAATGGTGTTATTCTCGATTCAATACTGCTTCCTGAAAACAAGGAACAGGTTTTTCACTCTCTTTCTTAAACCCAATCTGCCATACTTGGCTAGTTTCTATCATCTCTACTCGTATTAGGCTGCTTTATGTTTTATTTAAGGGGCTCAGTGGTTTTATTTTTGTTTTTTAGACATGTTTTTATTTTAATAGATTTTCGGTATTGTTTTTTAATGTTGTTATTGAAAAGAAAAATCAAAATAATGAAAAAAAGAACTATATTTTTTGTAAATGAGGAAATAAGGTAATAGGGGACTCGTTGGAAATGGATTAGATGTCAAACGAGAGTCGGTGAGAAGGGAAAATGATAGTATTACCGTTAGATGAACCATTGTCTTGCATGTGACCATGGTAAATCATTGTGAGACAGATCATCATTGAGATGATCTGTGAATCTGATAGATGAGCCATTGGACAATTAGAATCTTTATTATATTATTTGTCCAATTGAGGCGCTTATTGTCTTAGCCCATGGGCTTAGGCACATTACCGAGTCATTTATTTTTTTTCCATCTATTTGTTTTTCTTCTTATTTTCTGCAAGCCAATGATCCTACTTTTTGCTTCCTGTTAACATATTCTCTTATTGTTGGTATAGTACTCTTCTTTCATAAGTTATGAGTATAGAATTATTTATTCTTTTCTTTGGCTTTCAATGAAAAACTTGTTCGATTCCTGAATTGGCCTTGTCTTTTACAGATTTCAACTATCTTGAGGGAATCAGGTTTAGAATTATCAAACCTTATTATTGGAGTGGACTTCTCTGAAAGCAATAAAAGAAATGGTCTGTAGAAGAGCCGAATTCATGTTTACATAGTACATCATAAAATTAATTCATGAGTATTCTTTTTCTGCAACTGAAAATTTGAAACTGATATTTATCAATTTTTTTATTTATTAATTTGATACTTAGATTGCTTTATTAAACAGATTGCTCTATTAAATAAAATAAGAGAACAAAATACCTGATCCTCTAGAAAGGAGGGATCGCACAGGAAACCTCTCAAAAGATGGGAGAAAACCTTAACAACTCATAAAGCAATACCCAAAACATTCCACGATGGGAAGGAAAAAAAAATAAAAAATGCAAAGCCCCAACCCCGTGCGATTGTTCGAAGATTTGAGAGATTAGATATTTGACATTGAGTATTCTACTAGTGAACCTCTTTTCAAATCCTGGTGGATGATGTTGATCCAATTATTCTTATCTGAATTGTTGACAACTGTTCCAAAATAGCCCTCTTACGCTCTCGTGTAGTCCTTCATGAAAACAATTTCTCACACCCCTTTCCAAATGCAAAGAGGCTCAAAACCCTGAAAAAAATAAAAAAATCAGCAAAACATCCAACCGAGCTTGTGTCCCTCATGCAGAAAATTATTTTCTTCCCCCCCACCAAATTGGCTTTTTAATTTTGAACCTCCCTTCCTATATGATGAGCAAATACAAATTGAATGTTCACAATATAAATAGTGCAATGCATCTTGACATGTTTTTCACTATTTTGATTTCTTTCCTCTATTGTTTAAATGTAAAAAATAAAAAAATCAGCAAAACATCCAACTGAGCTTGTGTCCCTCATGCAGAAAATTATTTTCTTCCCCCCCACCAAATTGGCTTTTTAATTTTGAACCTCCCTTCCTATATGATGAGCAAATACAAATTGGATGTTCACAATATAAATAGTGCAATGCATCTTGACATGTTTTTCACTATTTTGATTTCTTTCCTCTATTGTTTAAATGTCAACGAATGTATATGTTGTTTTGAAGGCCGACAAACATTCAAGGGCCGGAGCCTGCATGATCTTAGCGGTTCACCTAATCCATATCAACAAGCTATTGATATAATTGGAAACACTTTAACTCCATTCACAAAAGATAACAAGATTCATTGTTATGGGTTTGGTGATGGTTCGTCATTTTCCTTTTTCAATTAAAAATCTTTGTTTTTCATTATTTCATGTACAGGTAAATTGTTGCTGTAACTGGTCAAATCATTTCGATTAACAACATCACTTGCTTGTTCTGGTCATTTACAGCCTCCACCGGGAATAATCTCGTATTCAGTTTTCACAGTGATCTTACTCCTTGCCAGGGTTTTGAAGAAGTTCTAACATGCTATAAAAGGATTGCACAAAAAGTGCATATGTCTGGTTGGTATCAATTTTTTTTGGGTACAACTTAAATACTTATTTACATGACATTAACAAACTCTTAATTTTGGTTCGATTCCATTTCTTTGTTGTAGATAATTATAAAGAAACTTTTCATAGATACAGAAGGATGTTTAATTAGATTAAATAAGCTTGTGTGACAAAACAAATATGCCCTTTCTGATCCACTTTAAGGTGTAAAGATTGGGGGAGACTCCCATAATGAAACACGTAGTTTCTTCTGTGAATTTAGTGGTTGACATCATCTGTTTTTCAATTCCATTTTGTTATTTGAATTCATATGTTCAATCCCATGGATTGATTGTGCTTTACTATTCTAATGTATAGTTATAGTTTTAGTGCCACCAAATTGTTGCATTCCTGATAACTTCATTCTATTTTATATATTTCTGAACTCATACTAGTATGCATTCTTCTGTTGTTTCAAGGGCCAACATGTTTTGCCCCTATAATTGAGGCTGCAATTGACATTGTAGAGAAAAGTGGTGGACAACACCATGTTTTGGTTATCATTGCTGATGACTGGGTAATGACTATAGCCCCTCTCTCTCTCTCTCTCTCTCCATGGTCCTTACCAGCCATCAATATTATGGGCTGTATTTTACAGATCAGATACGGCGTGGAAAGAGATTCTATTGTCACTGCCAGGTAAGCTGTTTCAAATATTGAAAATTAAACCTGTTTGAGTAATTCTGATTCGTTTCTTGTTTTGTAATTAATGTTACATGATGAGAAGAAAATTATTCATAAGCATGGTATATGATTCCCACGGCTTGGCCCTTAACCACTTAAAACTGTAAGTTTGATTATTATTTCACTGTAAAGTTAAAACCAATAGATCGGCCAAAAAGAAATTGAATATGTGATGAAGGATGACATAGTATAAAGGCATGATGGAAAAACAATGGTATTGCTATTTCTAATTTCTTGACAAGGTAAAAATATTTAATTAAAGGTTAGACAGTCTACTTTACGTAGTCATTGATAAATCACGTAGTCAATGTAATACACAAACAGTGAAAACTGAACATCCGGGCCTAGCCATTTATAACTCATGTAGTTATGAAATTTTCACTAGCAATGTCCACAATCTCCTGAGAATATGTGGTTCGATATTGATAAGCTGAACTCTATCTCCAGCTAACATGTAAGCTGGTTAGAACAACTGTCAGCAGCTCCATGATTTATCTCACTCCAGATGCTTCAATAGGTGGCATCCAGAAGCCTACAATGAATACGCCTTCTTGGCCCAAATATTGTTCATCAAACAGATAAAACTTCCGCAAGCCTGACTGGCTTAACCCAAGTGATTCGGAAACTCAAAGGACTTCTGCTTGATATCAAATGGAAATTGGAGAATCAGTTGGGAGATGATCTATTATTTTGCTGACATCAAGGCAAAGTAGACAAACACTAAGAATAGTCTCCTTGGTGATGAGGTGGTCAACAGTGAGGATACAGTCTAAACCTTTATGTCCACATAAAATAGCTACCGATATAGTAATTACCTGTTCCCTCAATCACTGGTCAACCTAATCTTTGCAGAATAATTCTTTCCCCACAAACTATAATTTTCTCCATAACCATTTGTAGAGTGGAGCTTCGTTTATTAGTTTGGGAGATCTTAGCCAATATCAGTGACTCTTTCTGGTGACAAAATAAGTGGGGAGACAATCTCAAAGGGATTTGACGATACAAGCTTAGACTTGTGTTTATATATATATATATATATATATATATATATATATATATATATATATAAATATAATTTAATTCTTATTTTAGTATTCTCCTTGTAACATTTAGCTAGTTTGCAAGTTGAGTGCAAGTCTGCACCACACTGTTGGTGATGTGCAAGAATTTAGTAAAATTTCTACTTTAATTTGTAATCAGTGAGTATGCTCTCTCAATTGTGTATGTTGGAGTTGGTGATGGTCCTTGGGATGAAATGAATGGACTTGCTGACAAGATTCGTGGACGCAAATTTGACAATTTCCAGGTATTATATCACTATCCCCAAAACAGGCCATCCCTTAATTAAGAGGATATCATATAACTTACGGAAACAAATCATTGATGTAATCGTGTCTATGGCCTTGTTCCTTTGTTTCTCTTTCTTGTAGTTTGTTCACTTCTATGATATCATGAAAAGATATGAGAACCCCTCTGAAAAAGAAACGGCATTATCTCTTGTTTCCACGATGAAGATCCCTATGCAATATAAAGCATCAAAGGAACACGGATTCCTTGGGTGGGAGAATTAATTATTTTCAACTGTTGATTATGTTTACCTCATGCATATTGGCCACTCTATACTAATGCATATGTATATTGTGTTTTTTTCAATAGTCGCACGACAGGGAGACCAACGAAGGTAGTTCCAATACCTCCTCCTTAATTTCATGCTGTCACCAAACAGCCTCACAGTTGATAGCAGTGGAGAACCGAATCAAGTAAGAAATGTTACATTAGTAGTTTGTTCATTTCTCTTCATTGGCTTTCAATGACTTCGAGCAAAAACTATTGCATTGCAGACTTGTCAAGATTGCTGTTAAAGTTTGTCCCATATACCGTTCACCAATTAGGTCTTAATACAAGTGTATACTGCTTGACCAAGGTGACAAGATTGCAATAAAATCTGTGTTTGTGTGCTTTCAGGTAGTTGCAATAAAATTTTTGGATGATGCTTTCTTAATTTTCTGAATAGATTTATAGGAGACAAATTGATTTAATAAGTACGTAACTACTGCTATGGTTTTGTAACCTTTAAGTGGGGTGTCAACTGGTCGAGTCCTATGTTGGGTCCTTGAAGTCAGCCCAGATCCGATCAGGCTCGGCAGTCCTGCTAAGATGACAAAATCTTAATCCAGGCCCAATCTTGTCAGGTTGAGGGTAGGGTTGGCCCTGATAGATCTGACATTCTAAAATTACATTTTTCCATAATCTTAAATTTCCTAAAAGAAATTTTTGGAGTGGCGTGACTCGGGGGGATTCAAATCGTCTCATCCTTGAAATTTGAGAGGTGTGGAGGCGACCCCACTGGATGGTCGTCACGTGGGGGTCGGATGAATCTGACCCTTCCGTTCGAGCCGACACTCTCTTGTCGGCTCGGCTTGTCGGCTCGAACGGAGGGGACGGATTCATCTGACCCCACATGGCGACCATCCAGTGAGGTTGCCGCCACGCCTCCCAAATCTCAGGGATGAGATGATTTGAATCCAACTCGGGGTGTTGCACAGGATCGATCCCGGAGACCAAATCCTAATCCTGACAGAGCATCCAACACGTGTCTCCTAACAAATAATCCCAGTAAAAGAGAAGATAAAATCATACATGCAAAATGATTTTGCAGGGAAGGGGTTACATTACCGTCTCCCCTCTATTCTAAACTAGCTAGCTACCTAAAATTATAAGAAATATATAAGAATGATAATATCAACCAATCTCCAAGACTTACCCAATCACAAGACCACACAAAATGCAAGAACACAGTGAACCATCAAATTACCAATTTGACCACTTTTGATTAGAAACAGCTGGAGGAAACAATAGAAGCCACAAAAAAAAAAAAAAATGGTTGATGACTGATTTCAAAAAATATAATTACATTGAATATAACTTCGATGTAACTTTCCAATATTCTGTTTCCTGCCCTTCATTTTGTCGGTGTTTAGGAGTGTACCATTATATTTCTATGATTATTATTATAAATAAATTAAGGGGTATATGGATTTCTATATACAATATACTTGTATTTCACGGATGGTTAGCACTTATTTGTTATCTATCCAATGGCTATTAACAAATCGTGTAAAAGATTCCCGGCAGGCATCACCAGGCATGAAACCTAGGTCCTTCATTAAAGGGGTTTCTTTTTGGGTAGAAGAAAATTATTGAATGGAAGGGCAAATATAAACTAAGGCATCATTTAAATAGAAGTCATGAAACCAAAGAGGAGAAGGAGATCAATTGATCATCCCCATTGACATAATCCCAATTGATGTCAAGGCCTTCCAGGAAAATGACTGAGCAACCACATTGGCCCATAGAAGATAACCAAAAGAAGAATGATCATAGGAAGATTTCAAAGAAATAAGTGAATCAGTGTCTGAAAATTTTCCCTAATTATTTCATTGCTGTTCAGAGCTGATGGAATCTAATTCTTTACACACATATAAGTGTATGCAAATCTACCTTGCTACTACTCAGTGGTCAAGTCTACCAGATTTGCACACCCATCCTGCAAGTCATTCCACGCACTCCAAAATATATCAGAAAGATAAAACAATCAACACAAGGATATTACGTGGTTTACCAACACAGTGTGTGATGGCTAGCCCACGGAGTAATGTCCAATGTGCTCCGTATTTACTCAACACTCAACTTTTAGTCTTTACTAAGACAAGGATATTAACCCTAGGTTTTCCCAGCATAAAACTGAGAGGGCGCACCAACGCCAAGATTCAGGCTTAACAGTCAGTGTCTAGAACCCACTGAACACACCACACTTAACTCGCACCCACGATAAGCAAATAACAATTTTTAGGCTTTAATTATGCCTTACAATTTTTCCCCCACTAGTTAGGTATTTAATAATTTTCACCTATATTAGCATACAATATATTGAAAGCATAAATAGATAGAGAATTGAAAAATCTCACAAACAATGTTTTTGAATGGCCAATAATCTCTTTGTAGCTTCACACTGCCCTCAGGTACTCTCCAACAACATTTAATGATGATAAAGATCGATTCACAGAGCACACCTCACTCACAGACTTTCAATCTCTTCCACACAATCCATAATCATCATGAATATAAAAATTAAAGCTCTATTGACCTCTCAAAGAGATTTAGTACTCCATTGATGCCCAGAGAAGAGGTAGTTGGTGATAGATAACTCCCACAGGGTACGAAATCCTAGAAAATCCTTCTCTCAAGCTTCAAAATGCTCTTTTTAAATTTTCTCTACATTTTTATGACTCCCAACACCGCCCAATAAATAGAGCATTCGAAAATAAGGAAACTGCAACTTGAACGAACCGTTTTGGAGCTTGGATGAAGAAGTTATGTCAGTTTAAAGTTTGACCAATAAAATAAAGCCAAATAGAATCTTTCAGAGGCTTACCGTACACCCGCGTCGCACTGGAGCGCTACTGCCTTATGCATTGTTGCGTTCTGATTGGCGCTCAAGGGATCTGCACAATCGACCGTTGGATCAAAGGTAAAAAGGCGAGATTTGACAGTGTCTGTCGGATCTAAATATATCGCGTCAGCGACGATCTTTTTCAATCGCGGCCGCAAGATCTGGATCAACCTACCGTAGTACCACATGTGCGTCACACAGAATTAAGGAACCTGTTTCATTTAATAGGAATCACCATATTAACTTGCGTTTGTCCAATCAGATTGCACGCGATGGAATCTCGACGTTGCCACCGCACTACACTCGAGCCCTCCTTAATTTGAGCCATCAGATGCAGATCTTGACGACGTGGCTCATTCTGAGCCATTTATGTAGGATCTTCAAAAATTTTCTTACCGAAAATACCCCCGAACAAATGTATTAATGACTTTTTCGAGCGATCCGACGAAAACTGTGATATCTCTCTCATCCGACGTCGGAATTGAGTGATTTAAGTTGCATTGGAAAGATAACTCGATGCTCTACATCTTTTCACTGTCAGATTTCCATGAACCTGCTACAAGACCCACCAACATATTATGAACGAGTCAAGTGGATCAAGTGTGTGAAGAAACCCAAGACCCAATATGAAATTTTACTAAAAAACAGTCAAAATGAGGGTAGGGTCGCATGGCTAACCAGGAAGGATCGACCCCCTCATCGAACCCCTAGCATCGACCCATGACCAGGGGCCGTAGGGGTCTCGAATTGTCCAACCCCCCATCGACCCCCTGTTGCCGACAAAATCAGAAATTATGAAACTTTCCTAATTTCAATTGGAACCTTTCCTAAACTTAATGAGACTTATTTTGGGAGGTTTTACTCGATAAATAGGACGTCCCTAAGCCTCTTTCACTCATTTTACAACCCTAACTGGATTGAGAGAAAGAGAAGAGAAGGAAGAGAAGGAGAAGAGAAGGAGAATTGAAGAAGAAGACCAAGAAGGAGGAAATTCAGAGGAAACTCTGAATCTCAGCAAACCTAAGGTATGAATACATTATCCATGATTTATTTAAGACCTTAGAATGGTTTATGAAGAGGGTATGACTTAGGAGAAACCCAAATCATCCATCCATGGGAGGATTTCCATGAAATCCATGGAGGAAAATCATGGTAGGCAAAGTAAGGAAGAAACCTAGAGTTTTAAGCCATAGAACAAGCATAGAATGGATTGTGGAAGTAAGTCATAGGACCCAAACATGAAAGAATGGACTGTAGGATGAAATTCTCGACTCAAACATGGGGGGTCGCACCTAGGGTCGATGGAACATCCGACCCTAGCATCGACCCCCAGCATTCGGGAAGTCCAGGAAAGGGAGGTCGCACCCAGGGTCGATGGAACATTTGACCCTAGGCATCTACCCTACCCCTAGGGGTCGCAGAAAACTACTACCCGTCCTGCTACCCCTAGTCAACAGCAAGCAAAAAATTGTTGGAATGACTTCTAACTAAAATCTATCGACTTGTTAGGTTTTCCTATTGATATAAAAGTGATTCTTAAAGCTTGAAAGAAGATCTACACTCAAGCAAATGTGAGAGAACAAGACCTAAACTAATTGGTTTATAATAAACTATTTTTATTTCTTGAGTCCAATGCCATGATTGATTCTATACGTATATGTTTGTTATGTGCATACAACATGTCATCCAATATTTCTATTATTACTGTTCAAACATATTTAAATTATTGTTTATAACATGATGATGATGATGATGGTAGGAATAGGCATGTAGATGTATGTGTGTGGTTGGTGTGCTTGATGCGAGTGAGTATCAGGGGGAGGTGTCATAGGCCGAGCCTCAGCACTCTAGCTCTATCTCTAACTCAAGTCTTGTCCACTGACATCTTCGTATCACCATTACCTTAGCAGAACTATTACGTCGTAGGGTATGAGGGGAGATGGTCACAGACCGTGTAGTCTCTGACTCTGCCAGGGGGCCTTAGCCCAATCTCTATGGACGTATTGAGGGATGCTAGGGTGAGGCCTTGGATACACTGATTGACATTAGGATTGGTTAGTTGCGAGCCCAGTTTGTGAGCCCTCGCCAGCAGGGGCTTACGTGTTGGTATGGGCAACGGGTACAGCAATAAACGTAACCTTTGCGTGTACATTGTCCATGGTGGGTGCATGTGGGATGACAATAAACGTTACCTTTGGGCTGCTTCACACACTCGTGTATAGAGGTGCGACGTCAATAAACGTGACCTTTGGCCACTTATCCTTTCTATAACACATTGCAAACTTATATACCAGACCAAAGATATGAATTGAATGCATGCATGTGTTTGTTGCATTGTTTTGTTTTCACACTAAGCTCAAGTTGGAGAGCTGACCCTCGCGCGTGTAATTCTTTTTAGTTTCTAATGTTGCAGGTATTATGATTGAAGATTATGTCGACACGTCAACATATAAACAGGTGGCGGCTATGATGAGCGAGTTGTGGAGGACTATTATGATTCGTTAAGCAAGCGTTTCACTATGGATACGCTTAGTATTTAATTTTCGTATTTGGATATTGTAATATGTATTAAATTATGTTTTGGTTACTTGGAAATAAATAGAATATTAATTATTTATCTTGACTAGACCTCAGTTCATTATCTGTAAGACTTCCACTATTTACTTTATTACCTCTGATTAATGTGAAATGTGTTTTGGTTTATCATATGTGGGATAACCTATTCGAGATCCTGGTTGAATGGTTGAACCGTTGGTTTATTGACAGTTCATCACACCATTCTGGTTGCTGCAGAATTGGGGTGTGACATAATGTGTTAAGGCCCGGCTTATGACACTTTCCCTGATACTCTACCCATACCAACACGTAAGTCCCGGCTGGCGAGGGCTCGCAAACTGAGCTCGCAACTAACTAATCCTAATGTCAAACAGTGTATCCAAGGCCACACCCCAGCATCCCTCAATACGTCCATAGAGATAGAGCTAAGGCCCTCCGGCACAGTCAGAGACTATACGGTCCGAGACCACCTCCCCTGATACTCTACGACGTAATAGTTCTGCTAAGGTAATGGCGATACGACGATGTCAATGGATAAGACTTGAGTTAGAGATAGAACTAGAGTGCTGAGGCCCGGCCTATGACACCCCCTTGATACTCGCTCGCATCAAGCACACCAACCACACACATACATTCACATGCCTATTCTTATCATCATCATCATCATCATCATGTTATAAACAATAAATTTAAATATGCATAAACAGTAATAATAGAATATTGGATGACATGTTAAATGCACATGATAAGCATACACGCATAGAATCAATCATGGCATTGAACTCAAGAAATAAAAAATAGTTTATTATTAATTAATTAGTTTAGATCTTGTTCTCTCACATTTGCTTGATTGTAGATCCTCTTTCAAGCTTTAAGAATCACTTTTATATCAACAGAAAACCTAACAAGTCGATAGATTTTAGTTAGAATTCATTTCGATAATTTTAGGCTTGTTGTTAAGTGGGGGTAGCAGGACGGGTAGCGGGACGGGTAGCAGTTTTCTGCGACCCCCAGGGGTAGGATAGATGCCAAGGTCGGATGTTCCATCGACCCTGGGTGCGACCACCCCTTTCCTGGACCTCCCAAATGCTGGGGGTCGATGCTAGGGTCGAATGTTCCATTGACCCTAGGTGCGACCCCCCATGGTTTGAGTCGAGAATTTCATCCCACAGTCCATTCTTTCATGTTTGGGTCCTATGGCTTACTTCCACAATCCATTCTATGCTTGTTCTATGACTTAAAACTCTAGGTTTCTTTCTTACTTTGCCTACCATGATTTCCTCCATGGATTTCATTGAAATCCTCCCATGGATGAATAATTTGAGTTTCTCCTAAGTCATACCCTCTTCATGAACCATTCTAGGCTCCTAAATAAATCATGGAGAATGTATTCATACCTTAGGTTTGCTGAGATTCAGAGTTTCCTCTGAATTTCCTCCTCATTGGTCTTCTTCTTCAATTCTCCTTCTCTTTCTTCTCTTCTCTTTCTCCCAATCCAATTAGGGTTGTAAAAGGAGTGAAAGAGGCTTAGGGACATCCTATTTATAGAGTAAAATCTTCCAAAATAAGTCCCATTGAGTTAAGAAAAGGTTCTCATTGAAATTAGAAAAGTTTTCTAATTTTTGGTTGGTGCTGTTTTTGCTGTTTTCCAGGGGTCGATGGTAGGCGGTCGATGGGGGTTCGGACAATTCGAGACCCCTGCGACCCCCAGACCAAAAAGTCAAGGGTCGGACAGGGGGTCGACCCTGCCTGTTTAGACATACGACCCTACCCTCATTTTGACTGTTTTTGAGTTAAATTTCATATTGGGTTTTGGGTTTCTTCACATACTTGGTCCACTTGGCTCGACCATAATATGTAGACCGGTCATGACACGAAATGTAAGGTTAGACCGAGTTCATGGCGTGCAGGTCTTACAGGAATAGAAGGTCATGCGATACTTGCAAAGGACCAAGGATTATCTACTCATTTGTGGCAGTAGTGACACTCTTGGCTATTGTGATGTAGTGTTTAGTGATTGCATTGGTGGCATGAATCTCATCTCAAAGGCTTTGTTATGATGGTAGATGTCCCCTTTGGGGAAAAATACAAAGAAGTTTATCCATGCATCACCCTCTTGGTAAGGTAGATTTTATAACTGTATGCGAAACTAATAAGTTGCATATTTGGTTGAAGAGTTATCTTTCAGACCTGGAAGGTTGTAAGTTTTACTTAGGCCTATTGAGATATGTTGTGACAGCGGTTCAGCTGTGTTGTTCTCAAAGAATAATGTGAAATCTAGTAATTCAAAACATAATAGAGAACGGATTTCAAATCTCTTTAGGTGAGAGAAAAAGGTCAAAGAATTTATATCATTGTAGAGCACATTCGTTAAACATTTTAATTGTAGATTCTCTAACGAAGGTTTTGTCAAGGGGAGTTTTCAAGGGATTGTATGTTTAATATAGAAATAGTTAATTCATTAAATGTGCTTGGTTAGTGGGAGATTCTTCTCACATTGATAGTGATTTAGTTTATTATGTTTATTTACATTGCCAATGGTTTTGGTACAGATATTTATTACCATGGTTATTTTTATTTCAGCATTCATTTATTGCTATGTTGCATATTCATTGACATGTCATTGACAATGGCAGTATTTAGCCAAATGAAGGAGACGGTATTAAGCCAAATGAATGGGGCGGTATTTAGCCATAGTTCACGACTGTCACACCCCAATTCTGCACTATTCAGAATGGTGCGATGAACCGCTAATAAACCAACGGTTCAACCAGGATCTCAAATAGGCTATCCCCGCGTTATCTGAACCTCCATACACTCAATATCATAATCAGAGTAAATACACAATAGCGGAAGTTTTATAAATAAATGAACTGAGAACTAAAATGATATCCATAATTTAATAGCAAATTTTTCTGGTTTCCAACTGAGACATAAATATTTAAGTACCAAATACATGTCTTAATAAATTCAAATAAAGAAACCTATAAAAATATCTACTCAAATACACACGAGTTGTACTAGCAAGAGTAGTCGTGTGTATCATCTTCAGCTCCAGCTTCCATTGCTGCTACCGTCCCGTATGTAGAAGCATTCATATAGTTTTCAACTGTGTAACCTGCA